>CANSNZ010000690.1:0-417500 GCA_947646795.1 Beta lomatogona | reverse complement strand
TGGTGGCAAGAGGTGGATGGTGGCTGGTGGTGGCGGGAGGTGGTTTAGGGAAAAAGAAAGGAAATGTTATAATTGTAATTTCAACTTTTTTGGGGGTAATTTTAAGAAGTTTTGGAGCGATGTTTAGCATTCCAGTTAATTAATTCAGTGTTGCTTTCTTAGTACATAATACTGAGCTTGTTATCACCGTCTTTAATTTGTATATTATGATCAACATGTTTTTGGCACATTATGCTTCTCATGAGAATGAAATGTTCTTCATTACTCACGACTTTTTTTTTTTTTTTACTTTTAAAGAATCATGTTTATGATTGTTTTGCATATAAATAAACACATCTCAAAAATGTTGAATTATCATAAATGAATGATACTTACGTAAAGACATTATTATTGTTATCCTGATCTAAAGCAAAAGAAATAGTAATGGTCTTTATACAAAATGCAAAGAAAGTACTAAATAGTTAGGTAAAATAATATAATAAAGTTATGAAATTGAATTCAAAATGATAGAAACTAAATAATAGAGATACAACAGCAAAGATTGAAATCGAGTTATAATAAAAGACTAACTTTTCATATGCTTTCGCATGCATGGCGTGCATATAAGGCTAGTTAGGCATATAACAAAACATACGTAATATAGTGAAACAATAAATTTAAGTATAATCACCAAAACAATAAAGTTATTGGGTTGTCCAATTAAGTCCTATTATATTGACCTATAATTTAAAGTAAAAACTCTATCTAATAAAGTTGCGAAAGGGTCAAAGGCTCAAATAAAGCCCTATTAAACTAACCCGACCTGCTATGTTAATGAGAGAAGATCAACATCTCTCCGTAAACCTGTTTGTTTTACCTAGCTATAGGTGCTACTCGTAGAGATGGCCAACAGTGCAGGCAAATCCAGCCCATCCAGCCCAGCCCACCTCGTGGGCCGTGTGGGTGGAGCCCACGAAAAACCCGTTTCAACCCTCCTCAAACCGTAAAATTGGTGGGTGGATCGTGGGACGAATTTTTTGAGCCCAACCCACGAAAACCCGCTATTAAACCGCCCAGCGCGGTCCACGAAACCGGTCCAGCCCGGCCCATGAACCGGATCAGCCCAACCCAAGTAATTATTCAACCAAATTGTGTATATTTTAATCAAATTGTATATATTTTAATCAAATTGCATATATTATAATTAAATCAAGTTCAAAAGTAATGAAATTATTCATTAATATTAATAATTATATATATTCTAATTAATTTTAAAGGTTTTATGTAACAATAATGAATAATTTCGATAATTTTGAAAAAAAAATTCATGTCAGCCCGTCAGGCCCACGAACCGCAAGAACCGCTTCTCGAGTCGTAAAAAACCGGTAACAGACCGGTGTGGCCAAGATTTTCGGCCCGTGGACCAGCCCGCCCAAACCGTGAATTTCAGGATATGGTTCTGGGCCGTGAAATCTCAGCTCGGCCCGCTATGGCCCACGGACTGGCCCGCCCAGCCCGCACCAGTGGCCATCTCTAGGTGCTAGGGTTGTTAATGAGCAAAATGAGCCCAAGTATGGGTAGCTCGATTCGACTCATAACGTTTACATATATTGGAATTCGAGTTTAATCTCAAACTTTTTTGAGTTTAAAATTTCAAATTCAACTTATTGCCAACTTTATTTTGAATATTATATTACTTTAATATTTTCATAGCTAAATTTTTACTACTTCGTTTGATTTCACCATGTATAGATTATATTGTATAATATGGTAAATAAAACAATTAAACAAATATTTTGGAGTGAATTTCTCGAGTAGAAATTAGCTATGCTCGGCTGCTAAATTATTTGATCTCCCGTAAAATTATCGAGTCAAGTCAAGCTCTGAGCTAGCTAAGCTTAAACTGTCATTGAACTAGAAGTTGGTAGTAATGTCATTTTAGAACTAAAAGGCATCATAAGGGGTAAGTTTGCAAACATTCAAGGCTTTTTATTTGAAACTTTTTTTTTTTTTTACCTTTAACATTGGAAATTGATACTTGTAATTCACCAGGTTTCGTTAAATGCAATCTATATTTGCAAAATTGCAACCCAATAAAAAATTTGGGTACTCTGCTTGCTAATTCAGCAATCTGATCTAATGAAATCACAATATAATAATCGCTAGGATTGCTATATGAGATCAATATTATTCTAACAAAAAGTAATGGGGGAATGGGGACAAGAGTGGCCGAAGCAAAAGTTCAACTTAAAATTTAGAGTCCGGATCCTCTAGAGTTTTAATCAATCTATTATCTTGAATATGTTTTTTTTTTCCATTTTATGGCATGCCGTATGCTGTTTCAAGATCGATCTTTTTAATTTACTCCCTTTCTCTCTACCTTTTCACTATTTTCTTTATTTCTGGGTCCACGTGCATGCAAAAGCAAATGTCCCAATTATTATTTTTAAAAAAAAGGAAAGAGTATGTATGTATTAATAATAGTTATCAATAAATATATTTTGTAAAATTTTTTTTTTTAAATGAATAGGGAGAATTATATGTCGGGCAAATTCGAGCTTAATAAGCCAATTTTCGGTCAGGTCAAGTTCTGTATCGGGTCAACCCGATGGGTTAAGGGCGCTTTTTTACTTTTCATTTTAGGCATGAGTTATTGTACTCATCCTTTTGTTGGATTCTAAGTACTCGAAGCGGAATTTCATGAATCATATTCATAAGCACTTAAAACAGGATCTCATGCATATACATTCAAGGATCACATAATAGTTAAGAATTTACCTTTGAAGCGTAAATTCCACAAAGCTTGTATAACCCGGAAAAAGAACCTCAATTGTGATTCCTCTACTTGGTCCACCAACCCGAATCAACACTCCACCAATGCTAGTTGGAAGGAAGAAATTCTTCTTCTACTTTAATGGAATTTTTGTGACTTTTGGAAAGAATATGAGAGAGAGGAATAATGAGAAATATCTTATATCATTTCCTTATTGCCTAACCAAATATATAAATATATTTAGGTTAGAAGGAGAATCACTTCTCCTCTCCCCTCCTCTTGGCCGGCCACCCCTAGGGCCCTTACGGGCTCTAGGTTTCTTTTGTTGATCCAAGTATATTGTGTGACCTAATAGGATCCATTATATTGGGCTTTGGGTTTATAATTTCCTAACCCAAAGTTCTATAGCATTCTCTAGCAAGACGTATAGACGACCCAATAGAACGAATTTATTATCTCCATAATACGATCCATAATATAATTAGTAATTGCATTTAAGTCGAGGACATAAATCCTTCAATCTTCCACTTGTCCGAGACGAGTGTGCAATGTTTGAATTCCTCAAGTCTCTTAATATCTTAATTTGATAGTATGATCATATTTCTATATCATCCATACTAGTTTTCAAATTAATCCTTAAAATCCGAGTTCGAATTGACAAACAAATGATCATCGAATGATCCATTTGAGCACGACCATGCATTTTTCAATTTTCGCTCTTCAAGGGGCCAAGACACCTATCCTATCTCATATAGGAGGACCTTTTCAATCTTATGGTAATCAATACTCCCACTCAACTTTTAGCACAACCTGAATGCTGCCTTTATAGTCCCCTTTTACAGCATGACGTTTGACAGTATCAAAGTTATACCAATCATTGGGCTATGTAATGTTCCACTCATGTCTAAGGAATCTACTAATAAAATTTCGAAGTTATAAAACTTCTAAGTAGGTCTAGTTCGACTATGTATCAACTATACATATCCATATGATTGATTAAACATCTCTATGTTTCCATAGCCTACGAAACGACGCTATCAATCAATCTTATATGCTAATCCCTTTAACAAGTCATTTATGTCCAGTTTAATGACTTAGATTACAAACTTTAATATTCTATGAATTCTGTTCACTTATGGTGTTTCATTTATCAAATCACATATTTGACAAAACCATAGAATTCAAGATATATTTTGGACATTTTATTTAATACCAAACCAATAATTAAATAAGATAAAATTTATTCTCATAAACATAAATAGCAAAATCATGTCTTTACATTGTAACAAGTTTCTCTAAACCTAGTACAATTTAAAGCCACTCTAACATTTGCTTCAAGCCTATAGCCCTAGCGTGACACTCATGCTTGGGTTGAGGTAGTGGTTTAGTTAGCGGATCAGCCACATTCTCATCCGTATGAACTTTGCAGATCCTGACATCCTTCATGTCAACAATCTCCCTAATGAGGTGATACTTCCTCATTACATGTTTGGATTTGTTATGTGATCTCGGTTCTTTTGCTTGCGCAATAGCACCATTGTTATCACAGAACAACTCAATCCCTTCCAGAGCACTAGGTATGATATCCAGCTCTGTCAAGAACTTCTTGATCCAAACTGCTTCTTTAGTTGCTTCAACCGCTGCTAAATATTCTGATTCTATCGTAGAGTCTGCTACAGTGCTTTGCTTTGAGCTCTTCCAGCTCACTGCTCCTCCATTTAGACGAAAGACATACCCTGACTGAGAGCGGTAATCATCTCTGTCGGTTTGGAAGCTTGCATCCGTGTAACGTTCAACAACCAACTCACTTTGTCCCCCATAGACTAAGAACATGCCTTTAGTCCTCCTTAAGTACTTAAGGATGCTCTTAGCTGCAGTCCAGTGTGCTTCTCCTGGATTTGCTTGGAACCTGCTACACATGCTCAAGGCATATGCAACATCTGGTCGAGTACTTATCATGGCATACATGATAGATCCTATAGCCGAAGCATAAGGAATGCTACTCATTCGCTTTAACTCATCAGGCTCAGTCGGGCACTGACGCTTGCTAAGCGATATGCCATGTGACATGGGAACGAAACATCTCTTCGAGTTTTCCATGTTGAACCTTGCAAGAACCTTATCAATATAAGTTTCTTGACTTAGCCCAATCATCCTTCGAAACCTATCTCTATGGATTTTGATTCCCAGTATGTACTCAGCTTTTCCCAGGTCCTTCATAGAGAAACAACTTTTTAACCATTCCTTGACTGACTCAAGCATTGGTATGTCATTTCCCATGAGTAGTATGTCATCTACATACAATACCAAGAAGACTAAGCTGCTCCCACTAAACTTCTTGTAGACACAAGATTCTTCTTCGCTTTTGATGAAATCAAATTTCTTGATTGCCTCATCAAATCGAAGATTCCAGCTCCGAGATGCCTGCTTCAATCCATAAATGGATCTCTGAAGCTTGCAAACCCTTTTAGGATTTTCTGGATCCTCAAAACCCTCAGGTTGTGTCATGTACACATCCTCATTCAAGAACCCATTCAAGAATGCTATTTTGACATCCATCTGCCAAATTTCATAATCATTTAATGCGGCAATCGCTGAAAGTATCCGAATTGACTTAAGCATTGCTACTGGAGAAAAGGTCTCATTATAGTCTATACCATGAATTTGTTTGAATCCTTTTGCAACCAGTCTTGCTTTATATACATAGACATTCCCATCTTTGTCTGTTTTCAATTTGAACACCCACTTGCATCCAATAGGGTTAACCCCATCAGGCAAGTCGACCAGGGTCCAAAGTTTATTCTCAGACATGGAGTCTAACTCGGATTTCATGGCCTCAAGCCATTTCTCAGAGTCTGGGCTCGTCAAAGCTTGTTTGTAGGTAGTAGGCTCTGAATTCTCCAAAATCATAATTTCAGAGTTTTCAGTTAACATGAAATCAACCAACCTCTTGTTTGGAATCCTTTCTCTACTAGACCTACGCGGGGCCTGAGCATCAAGAGAAATGTTCTCTTTAACTTCTTGAAGATCTTCACTTGATTCAAGTGGGACGGTAGGAGCTTCATGCGTTGAATACGTCATCTCTTGAACTAGACTTTCGTCTTGTCGGGCCGTCTCTGACATGGTGTGAACCACGTCCAATTGTTGCTCATCTCGAATTTCTTCGAGAATTATTTTACTCCCACTTGTATTTCTAGAAACAAATTCCTTTTCAAGAAAGACACCATCACGAGCAACAAACACTTTGTTCTCTTGACGGTTATAGAAGTAATAACCCCTTGTCTCTTTTGGGTATCCCACAAAGAGACATTTATTTGACTTGGGTGCAAGCTTGTCTGATAGTAACCGCTTTACATAGACCTCACATCCCCAGATCTTAAGAAAAGACAAGTTTGGAGGTTTTCCATTCCATAACTCATATGGAATCTTTTCTACAACCTTTGACGGGCTCCTATTTAGTGTGTGTGCAGCGGTTTCGAGAGCGTATCCCCAAAAAGAAATCGGAAGATCAAGAAGACTCATCATTGATCGAACCGTATCTAGCAAGGTTCGATTCCTCCTTTCAGATACACCATTCAACTGTGGTGTTCCTGGTGGAGTCAATTGTGAAAGAATTCCACAACCCTTTAGATGATCATCAAACTCTTGGCTCAAATATTCACCACCACGATCGGATCGTAGTGCTTTTATTGTCTTACCAAGTTGATTCTGTACTTCACTTTGGAACTTTTTGAATCTATCAAAAGATTCCGACTTATGTTTCATTAAGTATATATATCCATATCTACTCAAATCATCAGTGAAGGTAATGAAGTAGTTAAACCCTCCCCTTGCCTTTGTGCTCATAGGACCATACACATCTGTATGTATGAGTCCTAAAAGATCGCTGACCCTTTCACCTTTTCCAGTAAGTGGTGATTTTGTTGTCTTCCCCATCAAGCATGATTCACATACATCAAATGATTCGAAATCAAATGATGGAATTATACCATCCTTTTGTAACTTATGAGTACGCTTTTGGTTTATATGACCCATTCGACAATGCCAAATGTAGGTTAGGTTGGAATCATTTGATTTTTGTTTCTTACTATCTATGTTATAGATTTATAATGACCTATCAAGCACATATAATCCTTTTATCAATTTAGCATTGGCATAGAACATATTATTGTAAGAAATGGAACAACACTTGTTCTTTATTTCAAAACAAAACCCTTCAGAATCCAAAACTGAAACAAAAATTATGTTCTTAGTTATTGAAGGAACAAAATAGCAATTATTTAGTTCTAAAATAAGCCCAGATGGCAAGTGTAGACTATAGCTCCCTATGGCAAGTGCAGCAACTCGTGCTCCATTTCCAACGCGTAGCTCTACCTCGCCTTTTGCCAACTTCCTACTTCTTTTTAGTCCCTGCACATCATTAACTATGTGAGAACCACAACCCGTATCAAATACCCATAAAAAAGTAGAAGTCAAATTGATTTCTATAACATATATACCTGAAGTGGAAGCCCCAGACTTCTTTTCCTCCAAGTATACCGGGCAGTTCCTCTTCCAGTGTCCTATCTTGTGACAATGGAAGCACTTGCTTTCCGCAGCGACCTTTGGCTTGGCGGCTGGCTTAGGTTTTTCAGCAACAATGACAACTTGCTTGCCTTTGTCCTTCTTTCCTGCCCATTTCTTCTTGAAACCCTTTCCCTTTTGAACCATTAAAACCTCTTTCTTTGGTTCAACCTTAGGGATGTTCCTTTCAGCATTGACCAACAATCCATGCAGCTCTTGCAAAGTCTTTTCAGACTCATTCATATTGTAGGTCATTCTGAACTGATTGAAACTTTCAGGTAATGAGTGGAGAATAATGTCAGTAGCCAACTCAACCCTATAAGGGAATCCAAGTCGTTCCATGTTTTCGAAAAGACCCATCATTGCGAAAACATGGGGGCCAACAAACTGACCCCGGCTTCATGTGACATTCAAGTATCTCCTATTAGTCTCATACCGCTCAACTCGGGCTTGTGTCTGAAACATAGCCCGCAGCTCTTGCATGATGGTATAAGCATCCTTGGTTTCGAACCTCTTTTGGAGGTTTGGCTCCATGGCTGCTATCATCAAGCAAGTGATTGGTATAGACTTATCACTAGCCTGTTTGGCACGACGTTTGTCTGCCTCAGTTGATTCTTCAGTTACAATAGGAAGTGGGGTATCTAAGACGTCCTCTCGACCCTCAAACCTCATAACAAGTCTTAAGGTCCTTTCCCAATTAAGGAAATTTTCACCATTCAGTCTGTCCTTTTCCAGAAAAGGACGAATGTTGAAACCGGAGTTGTTGTTGTTGTTGTTATAAGACATGGTATATACGCATGTAAAAAATAAAGCAAAGTTCAATTTTATGTTTATAAAGTAACCTAAAACATGCAAAGGTTTCTAGGTTGATCACCTATTCAATTTTAATGTCCCATTTGAATAAGTGTTTTATCCTATCAACATGCAACATTAAGCAGATGGAGGCCTTATCTTTAACGTTACATTATCAAGGTAAGTAAACTCTTTTACTAATTATAACAAATTATAACTCTTGTTTAGATGGATAAACATCGCATGTTTAACTATCTCTTACTTCAAAATTCAAAACGCTTTTGATAATTTTGTTAAGGACAACCAAACTAAGTTGTAAAATTCGCAATTTTACCTTATATCCCAAAATTAATGATAACACCCTGCGGAGGCATGGCCTATTACTATTAATTAAGGGTTTGATAAGTACTTTATGTTTGGAAAAGCAACCTTAATATTTACGGGACCTAAGTTTATTATGTTGTTATGAATTAGTGAACTCTAGCGCATCAACAACCAACATACAATAAACTTATAAGCATTTTAAAGAATAATAAAATGCGAAAATAAAATGATCTAGTATGGCCCCTAATCCTAAGAACTAAGCATCAATGGATCATTCTTGGACTCTTCATGGATCTCCATCCACCTTAGCCATGGGCCTTTTCTTGATGGACTCGTCTTTGGATTACATAAGTATCAAAGTAATTTAAATAATAACTAAATTAAATAAATTACAAAAATACTTAACGATACGCAGATCGTATTTAAATTACAAGAATACATCACGATACACAGATCGTATTTTCTAACTTAATTTGGGCCATACTAGTCATACATAGCAATTATATCAAAATATATAAAAGCCACATCATAATATCACATATTATATTTGCCATCAATCAAAATATCATATATTCTTAATTATAGCAAGTTGATAAAATATTTAAGTAATTCCTAACCACCTAAATATTCTATCCTATAATATTTTCCTACTAATCTTAATTAGATTAATGAATAAAATTATGGAATTATTTAACTGAAAATCTGCTTAATATTCTGAAAATCTGTTTTAATGATTTTCCCAAAAAAAATTTTTTTTTTTTCAAAAAATACTGCTGGGCAGCAGCAAAACGTGGCTCCGCAGCTCTTGTGTTGCTACCGCAGCATTGCTGCTGCCACCGCAGCCCACCAAGGACCACCTGGAGCAGCCACCGTGGCCCCACCAGCAGGTGGCAGCGCCACCCAGCCGCGGCTGCTCCTCCTCCCTCCTTTGTTTTTTTTTTTTTTGTGGGAATTAAATTAAATCTCAACTTCTTGTAAATTAATTTAGTGATCAAAATAAATTAAACATAAACTCCTTTATGGCTAATTATGCAAATTAATTTAAATCTCCATTTTAATTAATTTTAGGGCTATTCATCAATTAACCTTAAATTCATATAAAACTCCTTTTACATGAATTAATTTATCATACATAAACAATTTAAATATGAAAATTCAGATTAATTATATGAGTTGAATATTCGAAATTAACATAAAATCTGTATTTTAATTTAATTTTAGCATTATTCATATGTATTAATCTCTAATTCACACAAAACTCATTTCACATGAATTAATTTTCATACATAAACAGTTTAAATATGAAAAACAGATTAATAATATAAATCTAACTCTCGAAATTTTCGAAAAATTTGAGATCTAAAATTAAATTTTAATTTCGAAAAACAGGATTTTATTTTCTTAAAAATTCGGCAAAAACAAAATATATTTCGAAAAAAAAATTCAGGTCGAATTTTAGAAATTAAAATCGTTTATTAGGCAGATTAAATCAAATTTAATTAATCCAATTAAATAAAACATCCATAATTCAATTCCTCCCCTTAATCAATTAAAATTAGTCAAGAACGCATCAAAATAAATCTAATTATTATGACCAAAAATTATATGCAAGAGGCTAAAACTGATACCACTGTATGATTCTAAGTACTCTAAGCGGAATTTCATGAATCATATTCATAAACACTTAAACAGGATCTCATGCTTATACATTCAAGGATCACATAATAGTTAAGAATTTACCTTTGAATCAACCCGGAAAAAGAACCTCAATTGTGATTCCTCTACTTGGTCCACCAACCCGGATCAACACTCCACCAATGCTAGTTGGAAGGAAGAAATTCTTCTTCTACTTTAATGGAGTTTTTTGTGACTTTTGGAAAGAATATGAGAGAGAGGAATAATGAGAAATATCTTATATCATTTCCTTATTGCCTAACCAAATATATAAATATATTTAGGTTAGAAGGAGAATCACTTCTCCTCTCCCCTCCTCTTGGCCGGCCACCCCTAGGGCCCTTACGGGCTCTAAGTTTCTTTTGTTGATCCAAGTATATTGTGTGACCTAATAGGATCCATTATATTGGGCTTTGGGTTTATAATTTCCTAACCCAAAGTTCTATAGCATTCTCTAGCAAGACGTATAGACGACCCAATAGAACGAATTTATTATCTCCATAATACGATCCATAATATAATTAGTAATTGCATTTAAGTCGATGACATAAATCCTTCACCTTTACCTTATGTAAACAATTAAATAGTTACTATATGTAAATGATACTAATTAAAACAACTTATAATTATTAAACTACTGATCTGACTGGATGAATTTGATTTAGCGGTGTCAAAAATTTAAACATTAGGATATACTACCTCTTTGTTTTATTGTTACATTTTTCGTTTTAAACATTTCTATTTAATTGTTACACTTTTACTTTATCTATATATGACAACATGTCACATCATATTTACTCAATTTTCTACCTTATTTGGTTCACAACCCTTTTTATTAACCTACCCTTTTCTCTCTCCTCCAGTACTTTAATATTTATTTTACATTTCCCAAAACAAAATCAGCTTTTGATCGACTTTTGTCATATTTTTTGGTGGCTTCCCTTCTCTTAGTTATCTCCCAAGGTGAATTGTAACAATTAAAAACAAACGGAGGGAATACTACTGATTAGACATCATCTCACAAGTACAATGTCATCAAACATTAAGGTACAAGAACAACACTTTTTTATGCCCATTGGACATGTTTTTTTGTAAAGCTATTAGCTAGGGTGGTAAATTATCTCTCAAAAAAAGGTCATTCCAATTTTGTTACCTTGCTAGATTTTACTGCTGATATTGAGCCTAAGTTAAATAATTATATTCTTTGTGATTTGTAAGGTTTATTTATCTCTATTACATAAGGAAAGGGGGAGCAACGATGTCCTCTTTTGAACTGACTATTTTGCCCCCCTTCCCTTTCTAAATTACAAAAGGAATCTCAATACCAAAATGGGGGTCAAACAAAGCCACCGGAAATTAATTTTCAACAATCACTCAGAAATCACTTATATGAGGAAACTTTACAAACCACTCATAGAATTCAGAAAATCACGTTGTAAAAATCACGCAAATCACTCAAATGATCAGGAAACTTTACAAAAACTAAAAATTCACTTACAAACTAAAACTAATATACTAGGACGTCAATACATACAAAAACATTCACAAAATTCACTTGTAAATCATTGTTCTCAATAACCATTCACAATTACATACTCACAAAAATTACCTATAAACACAAATCTGAGAAAAACATAAGATTTTGACAGTGATATCACACATTCGTCGATCAACAATTTGCGAACTTTCAAACAGGTACGTAATTCTTTTAATCTTTAAAGTTATTTCACATTAGTCGACTGTTATGTAGTTGAAAAAATGGAGATAATAGCAATTAGTTGAAAAGGGCTTTTATATAATTATACTTAAATTTGATTCATTTTCATATAAAATCAGAAAACAAGATGTGTATGAAATTTGATTCATTTATGACACTGATGAAAAATTTGCAAATTTAGTTCTTTTTTAAAAGAATTCCAATACATAAAATTTTTGCCCAAAACTTTTGCAAAATATCCATGTTCAAGGATAAATTTTGAAAAACAAAACAATATCAAACCTTTTTGCGAACAACTTTTGCAATAATCCATTTTCAGAAAAAAAAAAATTTACGTTAATTTGCGAAAACCATTTAATGTGAAATCAGATTGTGTATGAAAATTTTAAAATTTCATTACAAATATAATTGAAACTCAAAGTGTTAAAATTGAGAAAAATTAAGAATGACCATTTCATGCGAAATCAGATTGTGTATGAAAAACTTAAAATTTCATTTCAAATATAATTGAAACTCAAAGTGTTAAAATTTAGAAAAGGAGAAAAATTTAAATGACCATTTCATGCAAAATCAGATTGTGTATGAAAAATTTAAAATTTCATTTCAAATATAATTGAAACTCAAAGTGTGAACATTTAGAAAAGGAGAAAAATTATCATGATGAAAATTTTTAAATATCAATTTGTGAAATCAGAATTTAGAAGTTAGACAAGGAAAAAAACTGAAATTGTATAATACTTTTCGGTTACAATTTTGGGATCATAGAGAAATTACTGAAATCCATGATTTAAGAAATTACCTTTCTTTGTTACAAAATCGACCCAATTAGATCTACAGTTGCTTAAGACTTGAATTGAAATGCTTGATTTTTTGATGTTGTTCTTTAACGTTGACTTGAAAATCTATTGTTGCATGTATTTCTTTGATGTTGTCCGCAAATTAGATTTACTGCTTAAGACTTGAAACGTCTGATTTTGTTATTGTATATTGCATACTTGGATGAACTGGGTTCCTTCAAATATGAATTAGGTTCCTTCAAAATATAGGTTGTAGATTTGTAGTGAGAGGAGAGAGTGAATAAATAGTTAGAAAAGTACTGAAATTATACACTGAGAGGAGAGAGAGAATGAATAGTTGGAGAAATGTTTTTTTGTTGGTCTGATGGGTCTTCACTCTTCACCGATTTAAGTGGCAAATAAGTATATGGACCAACTGTTCCCGGTTAACAAGCAAGATTTTTTTTCAAAAAAATCCTCCTAAATTAAATTTCAAGCAGGCTACATCTATGTGCTCCAATCTGTACAGATAGTGCATGCTGATTACACAAATGACATTGTTCACGATTACAAACAGATGTTGTTGACGGATGCATCGTATGTCATTCTTGAAGATCAAGATGACCCTGGAATGCTCGTCTTTTTTTACAAGAGAGTGCCCTTATCTCATATATGGTGTCATGTCGATAGCAGTGACAGATTATTCGGTAAAGTCTACTTATTTCCAACCATATACATGTTGTCACTACAAAAACACATATTTAATGTATGGTGAACGTTTCTTAGATGTCATTGGAATACTCCTTGATGTATCACCGATTCAGCCGGTTGGAAACAACTATTTTAAAAGAGATGTTGCAATAATGGATAACACGTATGTGCATGTTCTTTATTTAATATCACAATTGAATATTATGGTGCATTGTTTTTTTTAACGATTACATAACTTTATTCTTTCCAGGTGGATCATTATCAAATTAACGGTTTGGAATGATTATGTTCATGTCTTCGGAGATGGACCATTTGCTTATGGTGAACAACATTCAATTGTTGTCGCATGTGGGCTTCATGTGAAAAATTACCACGGTACGAATAACATCCCCTTTCATACAACAAAGATATTGCTTTTAAATTTTGTGTACGTATATGGCTGAACAAGATTAATTTTTGGAATCATTTATGTGAACAGGGGTATATCTTACAACAGGCTATTACAGCAGAATATACTTAAATACATAGAACAAATGTACCACTTTATTATCTGCATGGTATGCAACATTCAATTTCACACCAATCAGCTAAACAAAAAAATAATTCTACGCACCATTAATATGTATAGCAAACTGATTCTCACATATTGCTGATTTAGGTATGACACGGAGAAGCTGGCACAAAAAGGGGCTTTCCGCTCATGTCCATTTGCAATGCATTCATCAATTGCAGTTTATAATGCCATTCGTACTTGGATATCTAAATTACCTACTATCAAGAGTGTAAATAACTACAAACCTTTTCAATTTGTTTATTAGTGGACTTATAAAAAAAATAACGTACATTTGTTGTTTTCTATGATAGGTTCATTATTGTCGATTAGTCGCTCATGTGAGGCGTATTGAGTCACAACCTGATGACATTATTTACGAAGCATGTAACCGTTGTCTAAGAAAAATCATCATCACTCAAACGGTCCATAGATGTGTACGGTGCAATCTAACAAATGCTGCAACTATTCCAAGGTATAAACTTTACAAGATTATCTAAATATATTACAAATATTCACAAATGTTATTGATTGTGTTTTCCCATTATCAGATTAATGCTTCGACTCATTATTTCTGACAAGAGTGGTGGAATGGGAGTAACATTGATGAATGACCTAACTCAGCACATGTTGTGGTGTACTCCGACTGAAATCAAATCACTACTTCAACAGGTTTGTCAAGTGTTCCAAACATTTTTTAATTTCATATCATTTTGCAACTAAAAACTAATATCTCTATCAATTGCAGCCTAATGGAAAAGCAACAATTTTCAACAAAGTTATGAAATTTTTCGGTTTCAAAGAATACTCATGGTTTTTACGTCCACCAAGTAAGACCATGGAGATTAATCAGTACCACATTGTTGATTACATATTTGAAGTTGATTAGGCTGATGAGCGTGCGTGGATTTTCAAGAAGATTAGTTAAAGTCAACAAAAAAGTAGTTAGAAATACAATTTCATTACTTATACTTATTTATTAAAGTGTTTTTAAATACTATTTGTAAGTATTTCAAAGAATCTTATTCACAAAATGGAGGTGAACTTAGATATTAACTCTCATTTTCTGTTTCTTTACTACTTAGTAATAGTTATGCCTAAAAATGTCATCGCACGCATCGCGTGCATAAAAAGCTAGTCTCTTAAAAGAAAGGTGTCTTAACAAAATGGTTTAATTTAGACTTCATTCACAAAAGTAAGCTAGGAGCTTTTTAGAAAGCCAATAATAGTAACTTTGCATACACATACACACAACACTATTATTATTGAAATTATTTTGAATAGACTTTATATAGCTATTCTATGAATTGGAAACTTATGGAAACTTATTAGCATAAGTTATAGGAACTTATCTGAATGTAGCCTTTTGCTTATCAAAACTTTTTTTTAAAAAAAAAATAAGTTATAATAAGTTGAACAAAACACTATACATAAGTCTTGAAAAATATGTTTTTTAAAAGGGAACACGTCTACAAAGAGACACATCTTATGGAAACCATTAGTAAACCTTCCTTAACAAATTAGGAGAAATCCAGACAAGATCACTATATGTCCTGGAACTAGGTGCATCATATTCATGACTCATGAGTAAAGTAGCACCCCCATACATAGTAATTTTACAAGGTAAAATAAGAAACTTCAATTCACCACTGCCAATGAGCCACGTGTCGAAGGAAAAGACCAGTCAAAATTAATGCCAGGATAAGGATTTTATGCCCTAAAGGCTAAAATCCATTGAAATGGCTACTATTTCTTCCTTCAAAGAACGAAAACTATTACTATAATAATAATGCACATCACATATTCTTCATTGGTAGACATGTTCACATATAGTACATATATATTGTATATATATAAAATGTCATATGCTTTTTATTCTCTTTGTGCATACAAGCATGCTTTAACACAAAAAGAGCTCAAAAATTCTCTATGAAAAGGAGTTATTTCGACATCTTTCTTCCAGAGAAAGCTCGGCAAAACCAACGAGATCAAGTACAAATTAAATGGTAAAATTGTTCAATTCAAAGTTGATATTTTTGGAGAAATGGTGGTCCCCTTTGAAGAAACCCTAGGTATAGTACTTAATTAAAAACCCTAATCTTGATTTTTGGTATATAATATATCTGTTTTATTACTATAATATTAATATATATATATATTTTGGTTTATTACAATAATATTGTTAATATGATAATATCAAAAGAATATTCCGTCGTCAGCTTTGCAATTATGGAAGATGGGTAATAATTTCTTAAGGGTGAAAAATGGGAACATTTTGCTGATATGATGGGTTAAACTTTCACAGTAAATCATAGTTTATTGGTTTCTTAAGTTGATGAAATAATGGTCCCAGTTTCCTTTTTGCTTAGGACTAATACTTAAGGCTCCCTTGTTAGGAGCACTAATTACTTTTGATTAACTTTGATTTGATTAAAATCTTAGCAGATCACATGGATGAGGACCACAAAGGAATCCCCAGGCTATAAGGCTGCTTGAGTGTACTTTCAACATGTAAATCAATTAGTTTAAGTCATGGTATGATTAGAAATAAACCCCTATTAGGAAAGCTCTTAGTAATTGGTCGTCTTCATGAAAAATTAAGAATAGATTTTTGAGCTTGTTTCAGCGTGTGATGGTCACAACTCACAATAAACTTTAAGATGTATGTACTACTCTATAATATCAAGTCTTTCAATGTAGACTTAGGCTAAATAGCTAATTGCTAGTTAGCTAAGAACGAGTCTGAAGGGACAACTAAGTACTTTAAGTTGTTGCGCCCATTGCATCTAACAACTAAACAACTAGTACAATATAACTTCCAACTACTACAACAATTACTTTTGCCGAACAACCCTAAAAGTAGAAGGGTTCGATATACTTTTCTTCAATAAGCTAGTAGTTAGGAAATATGAGACTGCTAGCTCTCTCTTATTTTTCTTCTCCCTCTTCTTCTCTCTCAAATCATAACCTCCATTGTTGATCTTTGTAAGGGCTTTCATCAGTCTTACTAGTACTAGTAGTAAGCTCCAACTTTATTGTTTTCATTGCTTTTTTTTTAGATATGTTTGTGTCATATTACTCATATATATGAGTATTTATGTTTCAATAAATCACTATTCTTTTGTGAGAGTCTTTTCTCCCGTCTTTAAGAAGCCTTTAGCTCCACTCCTTTGGAGATACATATTTTGTTTATTAACTAGTATCTTGGCCCGTGCGATGCCCCGGATCGATGCTTATTATCAAATACTCCCTCCGTCCCATATTATAGCGCCCGATTCTTTTTTTGCACGGGTATTAAGGTCAACAGAATATAAGAGGAAGGTAAAGATTGTTTGTGTATTGAAAATAAATTTTATGGGGAAAAAGCTGATTTTAGGAGAGAGAATGACAATAAGTGGTGAAAGAGCATTAAATACATGACTAATTCAACCCTTAGGTTGAATAAACAAACAAAAAACTATTTCCAATAAGCCAAAAAATAATGGCGGGACAATTTTTTTAGGAAAATCATGGAAAGGTGTAGAATCAAAAAAGGAAACAAGAATTACATTTTGGGACACTCTAAAAGGAAAGAAGCACTATAATATGGGACGGAGGGAGTATATAATTATTCATAAATTTTATGACTTTTTTAAAGCGGGCGTTATGTCATGATAATTTATATATAAAAAAAACTTCTAAGCAGTTGGGGATAAAAATAACAATTCCAATGGAATTGCAGTAAGAGAATGTTATTACCTTAATAAAAGTGTCACATATTAAAAGGCTTGTACGTCTATGTCTTTATAATTACACATAGTTATAAGACTTTAATATGTTTTACTTTGAAACATTAAACATTGAAATTGTAGTGGATTGGTGGTTAAACTCTCACATTTCATTTCAAAGGTCATGTGTTCGAATCGTACTAGCTATACATTGTTAATATTTTAAAATGAGATCATAAACATGTGTATTGCCATGTGGCACCGTTCCTTTGTTAGGAACGCCTTTTAAGTTTTAACTAATATATTAGCCCGGGCGGTTGCAATTATCAAATATATTATTATCCAAAAAATTCTTAATTGATTTTGTTCGCTTTTCATAATTTTCTTTCTAGTGCGAAATTGAAAAATGGACGCTATGGTATGATAAGTTGTTTTTCAAAAAAAACTTTCAAGGAATTGGGGATAAAAATGACAATGTCAATGGAATTGGGTTAAGAATGTTATTACTTAATAAAAGTGCTAGAGATCAAAAGGCTTGTCTATATCTTTATAGTTACATATAATTATAAGACTTTATTATGTTTTACTTTGAAAACATAAACATTGAATTTGTAGTAGATTGGTGGTTAAACTCTCACATTTCATTTCAAAGGTTGTGTGTTCGATTCTTAGTAGCTACACATTGTTCATATTTTTTAATAAGATCATAATCATGGCCTTTTAATATATAAAAATATATTATTATCCAAAAAATTCTTAATTGATTTTGTTCGCTTTTCATAATTTTCTTTCTAGTGCGAAATTGAAAAATGGACACTATGGTATGATAAGTTGTTTTTCAAAAAAAACTTTCAAGGAATTGGGGATAAAAATGACAATGTCAATGGAATTGGGTTAAGAATGTTATTACTTAATAAAAGTGCTAGAGATCAAAAGGCTTGTCTATATCTTTATAGTTACATATAATTATAAGACTTTATTATGTTTTACTTTGAAAACATAAACATTGAATTTGTAGTAGATTGGTGGTTAAACTCTCACATTTCATTTCAAAGGTTGTGTGTTCGATTCTTAGTAGCTACACATTGTTCATATTTTTTAATAAGATCATAATCATGGCCTTTTAATATATAAAAATATATTATTATCCAAAAAATTCTTAATTGATTTTGTTCGCTTTTCATAATTTTCTTTCTAGTGCGAAATTGAAAAATGGACGCTATGGTATGATAAGTTGTTTTTCAAAAAAAACTTTCAAGGAATTGGGGATAAAAATGACAATGTCAATGGAATTGGGTTAAGAATGTTATTACTTAATAAAAGTGCTAGAGATCAAAAGGCTTGTCTATATCTTTATAGTTACATATAATTATAAGACTTTATTATGTTTTACTTTGAAAACATAAACATTGAATTTGTAGTAGATTGGTGGTTAAACTCTCACATTTCATTTCAAAGGTTGTGTGTTCGATTCTTAGTAGCTACACATTGTTCATATTTTTTAATAAGATCATAATCATGGCCTTTTAATATATAAAAATATATTATTATCCAAAAAATTCTTAATTGATTTTGTTCGCTTTTCATAATTTTCTTTCTAGTGCGAAATTGAAAAATGGACGCTATGGTATGATAAGTTGTTTTTCAAAAAAAACTTTCAAGGAATTGGGGATAAAAATGACAATGTCAATGGAATTGGGTTAAGAATGTTATTACTTAATAAAAGTGCTAGAGATCAAAAGGCTTGTCTATATCTTTATAGTTACATATAATTATAAGACTTTATTATGTTTTACTTTGAAAACATAAACATTGAATTTGTAGTAGATTGGTGGTTAAACTCTCACATTTCATTTCAAAGGTTGTGTGTTTGATTCTTAGTAGCTACACATTGTTCAAATTTTTTAATAAGATCATAAACATGGCCTTTTAATATATAAAAACTAGCACTATATGCACGCGATGCGACAGTATATTAATATTAATATTAACATCAAAAAGTGTTAAAAAGCTAACTTAAGAGTGTAATATTTATGGTGAATATTGATGAGCGTTATGATTTTTTATTTGCATTGCTCTAATCTAAAGAGTAATGTTTTCCATACACGACTATGCCGAGGTAGGATGTGTTATCTTGTATTTGGAGTATATTTATGCATGTTATTGCAACTAAGAGTTTAGATAGTAAAAATCTTTGTAAATCTTTGCTTTTATAATTATTTGAAAATTGATTTAGTCATCAGTTTATAATCTCAATTGTGAGTTTCCTCTTTTTACACATTTTTATATATTTCTTTTTGGTAATGTAGAATTTTCCTTATTACCCATATTTGTAAATGGGGAAAGAATTAAGAAAATCCTTTCTTTATTTTTTTTTGTAAAATTAAGGATATATAAGTCTTTTCAAGAGGGGACACCATAGCTCCTCCCTTGACTTATATAATAGAGATAAGGAAAAAATTTCTCCTACTTTGCATGCTATATATACTAGTTTTGCGGATCTCCATTATACCAAAGATGGTCATCGATGATAAGCCACGGTCAAGATTATGTCAAGGCAAGGGAGTCAATATAAGCGAACTATTATTTTTAGTGGAGTAAGATTTTAAATTGTACCGAAATTTTAGCTCAGATTTCTATTAGGGCTAATTGTTATTGAAAATAATAATATACTCCATAGTGTTTGACTTATTATCAATCATCTTTCTTTAACTTTTTTTTTTATTGAGGGGATCTTTCTTTAACTTTTTCATAATATAAATAAAAAATAGGCTAACAGGAGGAGCATGTTATTTAAGGAGTGAATTTGTTTAAAGTAAACTACACTCTTATTCTTTACCAATAAAAAGAGAAATAAATACAGTCATATTCTTGTGTTAGTTATAATCTAAACAGCTAGCTACAAAACCATAACTGCAGATTTTCTATTAAATTAAAAAAAAATGAGCTGCTGTCTGTTATGTAATTACTGATAGAAATGTTTTAAAGAGTTAATTTGCTAGTCAGTTAAGATGTTATGGGCTTTGTTATGTACCTTTTTTTTTGGGCCCCCTTTTGAAAATCCATAGTAGGATGAATTTCGCTTCGGTGTCTGTCTCGCATGCGCCACTCACCCGTATACATAATTTGTCAGATTAGCTTGCTAGAAATTGCTTTTTCTGGGTTTTAACTCGTTGTTTGTTGAAAATCTTCCCGGTACTCTCACCTTTTCCAAAGTTTCCACGATAGGCCTATTGTTTTATAAGGATCTCAATGTTACCCCCACCGTTATCTATTCCTTGATAAATATCATTGGAGAAGTATTATATGCGTTCTAATCTCATTGTAGGTTTTGACAACAAAATTCACATATTATACTAACATGTGCACTTCTTCATAAATTTCCTTACACCACTCAATACCACTTTCAAAGATATGTAATGAATAGTAATGAAATTTATGAATAAAAAGAAATATTTGGAGGTCAAAACTATAACCATGGTCCATGGACAATATCTACAAAAATACACATAACTTTAGTACCATAATTACCATATAGCCAATAATAATTATTGCACATAAAATGGGCCTCTACTTGAAAAGTTGTTATCAAGATAGGAGTACTAAGCAATACTAACCAAGCCACTAGGTTATGGCAAGGTTTTATGAGTTGCATGCCAGCATCCGAGAGAGTTTGTTATATTATTTAGAAAAAATTGACACAATACGCACCATATATGCCAAGTTTTTTTTTTTGATAATTAAAATTCCATTTCATTAACTCAAAGGGGAAAGATATAGAAAGCCTCTACTAATAACAAGTTTGGAGGGATAGCTCGGTTGGTTATAGCTTCCCTCCCTGTTCCAGGTGATCCTGAGATCAGTTCTCATCCCTGCCCTTGTGGCTCATTCGCGCCAAAAAATATAAGTTTGGAGGTATCTCCTTTAGTGGGAGTTTATTGGAGTATGACTTTCTTCTCTTTCCTCATGAAAGATTAGAATTTACTAATTGCAGTTTATTTGGAAGATTAATTTATTTGAGTGTTCGACTGGCAAGGAATGAAGATCTAGGGTTTCATTATCACTGTAAGTATCTAGAGGACTGCTACATAAGTATTTTCACTCAATCGACTTTGCATCGGTGGACCTTAAGCCGAAATAGAGCTAACTTACATATTGTATTGCTTCAGATGAAGTTATTTATTAAGGCTATTGTTGATCGAATATGCAATGAAATTAGTTCTAAGGTGTTATGTATCATGTGTTGGAATTTTAGATTTATTAGGAAATGTTTGTAAGTGTCGTCTGGCTTTCTATTATCAATGAAATCCTAATTCTGTAAAAAAACAAAAAAAAAAAAAAGACAAAATTGCATCTGTAGGGCAGTTTAACAAATTTGAGATTTATATAAGATTAGGTGGTTCTCTTTAAAAAAAAGTCTAAATATAGCTAAATTATGAATTATCTGAGTTGTTTGTGCCCAAGAGTGAAGAGCCCAACAATTTGCTACAAGTATACGCAATCTGAATGAGACAAGTATACGCAAGGGGTAACTTATATAGAAGTGGCCCTTTTAATGTAAAAACTTACCTGTCATACGTGGGTCATTTTTTGTCCTAAACAGATCAATTTTGTTTATATAGAAGTGACCCATGCATTAAAGGTTAGAAATTACCCTGTCTTTTAAAGTGACCCCTTTTAACTTGAAAAATAACCCATTTTGGATAAAAGTAAATTGGTTGATGATAAATCTATTGTACACCCGATGCATACATACTAATTGACGAGTATATGAGATATAATAGTAAAGTCTAAGCATGAATTGAAAACATATTTTTTCTAACTATGGTTGGTTGATGTAATTATCATTCTTAGTATTTGATTTTGATATTTTTAACTTATATAAGATCAATTGTATAATGAGCTTACAATTATTTATATTGTAATTATATTAAAAACTAACCACGAATATTTTATGGATTCCATATTATTCATTTTTTTTCTTAAAAAAATCGAAGTTAGAAATTCAAAAATGAAATCAACCGAGCCAAAGTATGTCCATTAAAACAAAAACCATTTTTTTGGTTCTCTACATAACCCTTATTTTCATAAGCTTATACTCCCTCCGTTTCTTTTTAATTTACACACTTTCCTTTTTGGTCTGTTTCTTTTTAATCTACACACTGTTGCTTTTTCTATTATAGGTAACATGTCACATCTACTTTCTCCTCTTTTTCTACCCATGTCATCCACTTTTTAATATTTTAACCCACTTTTTACTTTCTCTCTCTCAGGCTATGTTCAGTTCACCTTATTTTTGCTTATTTCAGATCAGATCAGATCATATCAGATCAGATCAGATCAGAAAAAATAAGTTCAGATCAGATCTGATCTGATCAAATCAGATAAGTTCAGATCAGATCAGATAAGTTCAGATTATGCTTATATTTTAAAACTTATTATTATTATTATCATCATTATGATTATTATGATTATTAGTATTACTAATGCTATTATTGTTATTGTAATAATTATTATTGTTGTTGTTGTTGTTGTTGTTGTTGTTGTTGTTATTATTATTATTATTAATATTACTTTATACAATTTCTATTACTATTAATATTACTATTTACTAGTACATTTGTTCAAAAAGATTATTATTATTGTCGTTGTTGTACTTATTAATTATTAGTATTGGTAATTATTATTAATGTCGTTGCTATTATTATAAATGTCATTGATATCACTATTTGAAGCTATTTGTGTTCAAGAAGAAGAATGTTCTTTTGGCATTTGTAAGTGTTCTTTTTTATATTTATTCTAATTAATAATTTTGATATGTGATGTTCTTTTTGATGTTGTACATGTGACGAACATGACAATAGTATATGATGTCTTTTTTTTAATAACAATTTTGGTAGAATAATATAAATTATATATTACTAGTTTATATAAAACATGAGTAGCATGGGATAACCTAATGGTGTTGTTATCACGTTCAAAATTTTCCCTACAAAGGATTTCAACTTATCTTTAAAAACAAAGTTCATATAGAACAAGACAACGATATAAGAAGAATATTTAACCATTTTGTTTAAGATCATATGAATATATATATTTATAGGTTTATTTATAATAAAAAAGAATAATTTATTGATATAACAAGGAACATGTTGTTAGTTAAATCCAACATGTCATCAATATAAAAATAACATCTATCTTTTATTTTTAAAATGTGTTCTTTTTTTAATATCATTATATGTTCTTTTAATTACTAGCTAAATTCTTATTATTAACGAACCTTGAACATGAGTGTTCTTTTATTTATAATTTTTTTGGCCCCCTTTTGGGAATCCCGTGGTAAGATGAATTTTCTCTGGGCTGCCCTCGCACAGGGTCACTCACCTAATGACCCAACAATCCCCAACCCCCCTTCCCCACCCACAACAATATTGAAATATATGCTTCCACTAAGATTTGAACCTTGGTCTCCCATGTGGGAGGTAAGAAGCCATACCATTGGACCCAAGAGTCCTTAGTCTTTTATTTTTAATTGTATGTTCATATACTAATGTGTTCTTTTTTTTTAAAAAAAAAAACTAATTATGCTATAATAATAATAATAATAATTATTATTATTATTATTATTTATATTATTATTATAACATTATTATTATTATTATTATTATTATTATTATATTATTATTATTATTATTATTATTATTATTATTATTATTGAAAGTTGTGCATAGTAATAAAATGATAGTAATGGTAATACTAGTAATGAAATACAAAGTAATAATAATATTAGTAATAATATGTTTTTTAAAAGATAAGTTCGGATCGGATCGGATCGAAAAAATAAGTTCGGATCGGATAAGATCGGATAAGTTCGAGATCGAAAAATTTCGGAGTGAACTAAACATAGCCTCACTTTTCGGTTTCTCTCCACCTTTTCGTTTCTCTCTCATACTTTTGTACTTCCTCCTTGGTTCTCCCCCAAAGTGAAGTGAGTAAATTAAAATGAAACGGAGGGAGTATACGAGAGAGATACCAAAATAATAAAATTAAACCTAGGAATTATTCATCGACATAAATAAAAACCAGAAAACCAACGCTTATGATTAATATCCTTTTAAGGCTTTAACTACAGGCTTATGTGCACCACAAAAACAACTTAAGGGCTTGTTCGACACAGCTTTTGAGGTAGGTTTTAAGTAGCTTTTCGGTAGCTTTTATCTTTTGAAAAATTATTTTAGCGTTTGCCAAAGTAGCTTTTGGAGTTACCATACCTTTTAGCTTTTGATACCATTTTTTACACATTATTTACATATTAAAATTTTGTCAACAACTATTAAAACTGAACGTACTTCTACTTTAGATAACTAGTTTTACAGCTAAAAACTAACCGACAACAGCTACCTGCACAAATAAAAGTTCATAATTAGAAGCTAAAAGTTTACAGTTAACCACTACTTTTGCCGAATATAGTTATGTACTAATTGAATGTATACTAAAAAATATCACAAATGCAAAGTGCTTTTTTTTGCAAGGGAATGCAAAGTGTTTTACTATTGAAGCAGACACTAGTTTTTGTAGGGTACTCCGCACCACACTGTTTCGGCACATGTCGAATACCCAATGGCTAAATGATAGTAATTACATTACTTAACACTTTCCTTGGCATTTTTGTTTTTTTTGAAAGGACTTTCCTTGGCATTTGGCATAGGCAAAATGGTGGATTTCACTTCAGAGCTAGCCTCTAACAAACCTAGCTATGAATCTATGTATGTAATGGAGAAATAAGGGTTCATGGAGGCTAGTAAAGATGATGGATTTAACTTTAGATCAAGCATATAATTTTAGCTTTGGCAAGTAAAGATCTTACCAATGATAGTAGATATAATAAATCTAGTGAATGAAAATTTTGTTCCTTCTCTCAATTACTATAATAAGCTTTTTTTTAGGGGATACTATAACAAGTTCATAGCCATGGTAAAATTTTGCAAAATAAAAAGGGAAGGTTATAGAAGGCTTTTCATCTTATTTTATTATATTTCTCGTTGCAATAGATGTGTGCACATAATATGGTTGAGAGATGCGGGGTCTTATTTATGAGAACTTGAGAAGGTTATTTTGCTACAATTTTTATTATATCTTTGTAAATAGGAAAAATTGATGTGAATAGACTGAGAACTAAAAGATAATTTGCTACTTGCATCCTCAAGTAATTAATTGCATAGATATATATGATAAATACGTGTAAACTTCATGTATACATAAAACTCTTACATAATCAATGATTCAATTAGCTGAATAACTTGTAAATTAAATAAAAACAAGTTCACGATGTTATTAAAAAAATAGAGCTAAATTCTAGCATAGTGAAGTAGTACGATTTTTTGTGAATGAGATAAATAAAATTCAATTTGTTGATTATTTAAGAGGTTAATTAAATAATTGATTATGTCAGTGGGCACTTCTAGCCTTTACATATACAACCTCTGGTATTTTAGATGCAACATTTTAATCCACCCACCAAAAAGGCAAATGTTGCATCTAAAAAAAATAGAGGAAGTATATAGATGTCATAGGCAGCATAATCCTAATACTAATGGAGGATCCAAGAATTCGGAAATAAGTGTACAAATATAAGATGAATATGGTAGAGGTGTACTTCTTCGGTTCTGAAAGAAATGAAATATTTTTTTCAAAAAACTCTCATATAAAAGAGAAAAGTGTTTTATTTATTTCAAACGGAAGTATAAGAACCAATAATAGAGTCATTTTAGTTCAATTAAAACAGAGAAAGTATATAGATGTCATAGGCAGCATAATCCTAATACTAATGAAGGATCCAAGAATTCGGAAATGGGTGTACAAATATAAGATGAATACAGGTAGAGGTATACTTAGCTTCTTCGGTTCCGAAAGAAATAAAATGTTTTTTTCAAAAACTCTCACATAAAAGAGAGATTCGTTTTATTTATTTCGGAAGGAAGTATAAAAACCAATAATAGAGTCATTTTAGTTCAATTAAGAATTTGAATTGTAAACCAATTTTAATTCTAGAGGGATGAATTATATTTACCACATACTGAAGTACTAAAGCAATCAAGACAATAACAAAAACAACTACTATACCTTTTTTTTTTTTTTTTTGGGGGGGAGCCCAAATATTTGGAAGGCGTAGCTACAGCTATGCTGGTGAAGTATGAACTATCATATGAGCTTGTAAAGATCTTGGAAGATCTCCAGCAGTTCATATATATTAGACAAAAAGCTACTTTAATAAGTTATAGGTAAAAATGAATTCAATTTTAGTTTAAGCGAAATATAATAAATATAGGGTTTTGATAATAGATTGATGTAGTACTTCTACATAACAGTAGATTTAAAGAACTAAATTCATTCAGATTTTGTGCTACTGATATATGAAAACAGCCTATATACTACACATTCAGAAGCAAATAGATCTACGAGCGAGTGATATATATACAATAATTAGTATTATTAAGAAAAACTCTTGAACCAAGAATTTATGCAGCTAACTAGATTTGAATGTGTTTACTGATAGATATTACTAAATTCGAAATCGCGGTTCGAGCAGTGCTAAGTGTGTTTACTGATAGAGATTACATCTATATATCCTCCATCATTATTTATCATATAGTAGTCTAATACATTTCCTATTCTCAACATTTATAAACAAAATAGTAGTATTAAATTGAAACTACAGGTTACACCATGTATTTCAAAAAAATACACCAAAATCTAGTTCTTTTAATCATTTCATGTACTAATAAAAATTAATGATCAGAAACAAAACAAAAAAAGAAGTAAAGAGAATTAGTATGCTGGTAGTTTGTTTACCTTACTTATTTCGCAATTAAGAAGTGAAGTGGGTTAAATACTTAACCCTTAGGATCTATGATTCTAAATTCCAATGGAAAAGCTGAAGAAGTTTGATCAATAAGCTGCTGCTGATGTTGATGTTGATGTTGATCATCTCTGCCATCTTCATGATATCTATGATCTTCAGTGCTACTGCTGCTAATCCCACCACACACTATACCTTCTTCAGCTTTACCTTGACAAGCTTTCTCCCTTTCAAACTCCCTATACTTGTGTAAGTATTGAGTTATAGCCTCTCCGTAGTTGTCAAACCCTAGAGTGCTTAGAGCCCAACAAATGTCGTCTCCGTTTACCGTCTTCCGGTTCTCCTTGTGACACTTGTCGGACGCCTCGCCCGTCACGAAGCTTATGAACTCTGTCACACACTCTTGCATTGTTTCCTTAGCCCCTTTGGAGATCTTGGCTGTTGGGGGTAGTATTTGCTTCATGATTCTACCTACGTTTGCTATTGGTAGAAGTCTATCTCCTTCATCTACCATCTTAATTTTGACTTGATCTTGATCGATCGATCGATCGATCCACCAATCGATGTTTTAAGATGGGTTAATCTGTCTCTTTATAGTTGTATCACTGTGTGAGCTCTCTTTACAATTGTATTGATTGATATATTTATATAGATAGATACACATATAATAAAGAATAATATGGAATAAAGAATGTCGGTACACGTCATTCATTCATATTGGTGGATAATAAATTATTCAAGGTGGGCCATAAAGTTATAGAAAACCTTTTTCAGCGTATAAATTCGTTCCTTGGAAAAACAAATAGGCAAAAAAGTAAAAGGGCGTAAAAGGAAAAACGAAACAGCACAAAACATCTAACATGAAAATTGAGGTAGTAGCCAATAACACTTGTAAGAAGTACATACTTGCTTGGTTCTCAACTTGAAAGATCTATATATATATGTAACTTTACTTGAAACAACTATATAACTCTAACTAAAGCTCAACAAGCATCATATTGGTGATGATGAATAGATCATAAAAAGAAGAAGCCCAAATTATGTTATTCTTTGTAATAAGATGAGAAGCAGTATTCTTAATTTGAATGAATGAAGAAAAAAAGATATGGAAACAAGGAGAAATGATTTCCTCTGGGCATTATATATGCACTCTCAACTTAGCTTAAGATAAAATGGAGTATACATGATATTTTTAGGGTTTTCTCTCTATATATGAAATGAACCCTACCCCCCAAAAATAAAGAGAAATTCTAAATCAATACATTTAATTTATACATAACTAAAAAAAAACTACTTAATTATCAATAAAAAGAGATTTAATTGGCTAATAGAAAAGCCAGTTTCCGACATTTGTACTGCACAAAATGCTTATCCAGCATTGCGCAAAAATGGTCCCCCCCACCCCCCTCAAATCATCTTCTCAATTTGCATGAAAAAATGCTTCCATTTGCCAGATATTTGAGCTTATATTATTATTATATTATAAGATCGTACTCAAATAAGCGGTCGACATTTGTCCAAGTATGCATGTTTAGTAATTAATGGTATAAGTTACATACCTAAAAAGTCACTTAAGTGGGAAGCCCTAGTGTCTGATTACCTTACATTAGTGTTAATTAACCTTAATGAATAGTGGTTTTTGTCACTTAATAAGGGGGCAAAGCATTTCCTTTTTTGAAGTTTAAGTTGTACTAAAGTTTGTTTCTGGGTCCCCTAAACTTCTAGTTAATTCTACTATTAGTACTAATCTCAGTGCTAATCTTTGTGTAACCAATGGTCTTCATACGCATGGTTTTGGGTGCAGTTCCTTATATATATATATATATATATATATATATATATATATATATATATATATATAACTTTACTCATCATAGGTCTAGATTTTTATAGCTACTGAAAGAGAGTTTTGTTCATGTTAACTGCTTCAATAATGAGATGAGATCATGAGATGCTCTTCAAAAAAAAAATTAAAGAGAGAAGGGGGATGAGATTCTTCTGAAATTGTTATGTATGATTATTGTTAAGAGTGAATAAATTATCTTTGTTTTGTTTCTAAAAGCCATCTGCCAGAAAGTACTCCGTTTTTTTTTACAGGACAATGTACAATTTTCGAAAATTTACTTTGGCCACTTATATATCTTTTATGATATACTTTTTTTATATAAAATCAAAGGTATATATATATATATATATATATATATATATATATATATATATATATATATATATATATATATATATATATATAAAAGTGAGTTCATATATATATAATGCATTTAATATTTAAAATAATGTTTGTCTATCAACAAAGACCTCATTTTCTTCATGAATTTTCATATCCATCTATTAGACAACCATGTATGACCAATACTTAAGAGGTGGTATTCAAAGGTAATAAATATTTATGAAAAAATTGATCAAGTTGTTGGAGGTTTATTTTTGTCCTGTTTGCTAAGTAGAGGATCGAGAATAAAGTAGATGTTTTGATCAATTTTATAGGATATTTGTAAGTATAACATGTGCCATTCGAAACACATTAGACAAACAGAGATATAATTATACATTAATTGAAGAATTTTATTAAATATATACATTATTTTTGTACATCTACTCAACAAAATTAATATAAAATGCCATAGTCAATTAGGATATAATTCTCATACTTGATAACAAAGGAGAGGAGCAAGATGAAATTTTATATCAATTATGAGAAAAATTTCCTTAATAGCTATGTCATATTTATCAGTTTTGTTCAGCAAAGATAAAAATAATTATTAAAATTTTTGCACTTGATGCATAGGTTAGAAAAACCGTTATGAAGTGATGATATATATGAAGTACTAGAACATAAACATGATTTAGTTAGAAGATCAATCTTATTCCTTACCCTTGCTTAGAAATAAATTAAAGCTGGTTCGTCTTGCATCATAGACGATGGTTACTTGGTAGATGGTTCCATTTTGATGAGGATAATGTTTAAAAGTAAGAAATCTTAGATGCTCCATTTAGATTCTTACATTATTTTATACTCTGCTTTGACCATATTTTTCTATAGAGGCATAAAACCAATATAAGCATACAAGATTTTGAATTTAGATGTGTATTTGCAAAATATAATTTTGTTTGTTTAATTTTTAGTAATGAATGATCAGATTTGTTAGTGGTTAAAGTTGTGCATTGACAAATATACATGGCATCTTCTCAAGAATGAAGGGAGTGTAACTTTTAAAAAATTTGGTAAGATAAATTACATTAACGCCCTTTCACAGGGCACCTAAATACAACCTACCCCAAAGCCCCCCAAACCCCCCTGATGAGAATCGAACCCACAACATGTGGGTGGAAGCAGGGCCGTCTCAAATATTTTGGAGGCCCTGTACAAATTATAAAATAAGGCCCTTAAAAAAGTTGATCAAATAAAATAAATTATAATATGTTTTTATTTGTTTACTGTAACTCGATTAATTGACGATGAACAATTCTTGAACTAAAGAACTACTAATTTTTTTCAACATATACACCCTACTACAACTAATTATGTAATCTTTACAATCCTTTACATTATTGACAGAAAAATCATCAATTAAATATTAATAACTAACCATTCAGAAATCATAATCAGTGAAATTTATAAGAGAAAGAATATAAATCTGTTTTTTTCAACGCAAACTTAAAAATCTGTTTTGTAAAAGAAGAAATTAAAAGAGATATAGTGACATAGGGGAGAGATGAAAAGTCAGATAAATTAATCAATAAGTTAGATTAATCACCATAATTAAAGCCATTCGGTTCCCAATATTGGGGCCTAGCTAAATTACAAAGGTCAACCAAATTAAGGGCATTGATTATTGAAGTAGAGAGATGCATGTAAAATTTTCAGAATCACCAATGAGAGAGAGCCGGGGTGTTTGAAACAAGCAAAAAACAGTGAGTTGGGCTTCAAAGTTTCATATGTTGGAGGCCCTTAGAATTACGTGGCCCTGTGCTGTTGGCCTGTTTGCACAGGCTAATAGCCGGCCTTGGGTGGAAGATTAAAGGGCTTACCACCCTTCCACTCCCTCATTCTCAAGAGAAGGGAGTGTACTTGTATTTTATATGGTGCAGAATAGTATCAAATGAAAAGGCAAAATTGATGATTCTATTAGTTTAAGATTATATAATTAACATTTCATATGGTTATTAATGCTTTTCTTGAAATAGTAGGCTAAGTAGTAGATGTGCACGTAAGGCGAAGGGGAAAATAACAACCACTACCAGTCTACCACCCATGTCAAACAACACCTAGTTTTAGTGTAGAATAACTTATGTACGACTAGTTCAGTGCCATCCAAAAATCTTTTAGTTTATGAGAATGCTCTTTGTTTATCTCTTTAGGATGACATGATACAGATGAAGTACTAGAAAGATTGCATCTTTTGCGTCACTACAAAACAAAAGCAGATAAAGCGATTAAGCGAGGAAGAAAATAATTGAAAATTCTGAACTTCTATTCATCGACCTAAAAGTACTTAAAATCGCCCTAAAAAAAGTTGAAATTACATCTCTATCTTTTTCCTTCTTTTTCCCTAAACCACCACCACCACCCACCTCACTCCACCACCATCCACCTCCTGCCACCACCATCCCATTGCCACAGCTACTCAACAGCCACCTGGAAGGAGTCGAATTTTCGCCCATCATCCTAAAAAAATTTCGCCGGCTTCCAGGTGGGTGGTGGAGAAGGTGGTGGGTGGTAGTGGGGAGGTAGGTGATGGCGGGTGGTTGCAGGGGGTGGCAGGTGGTGGTGGGTGGTGTGGAAAGGAGGAAGGGTAAAATAGTCTATAGAAATAAATTTGGGGCGATTTTAAGTAATTTTGGGGCGACGTTAACAAACCCCCCAACAGACAATCGTCCTAATGCTAGCATATTTTATTATTTTGTATGAATATGATTTTGTTTATGATAAAAGAAAGAGACTTTAAATTATTTATGTATTAGCAGATAAGAGTACTTAAAATTCTTAAAGTCTCAATTCAAATTAATTTGTAGACATAGCTAGTATCATAGATCAAATTTAGGCCAATTTTACAAAAAATGTCTTTAATTCTATGAATTCATCAGATGGCTAGCAGCACACAAAGATTCTTCGAGTAAAGCCTTAGTCCTTTGGAAACCCCCACCCTATGACTTCAAAATATGGATTCTACGATTGGCAAATACAATATTGCCCATCCTAGGAAGAGGGTAAAATGACCACTAGCCTCCTTTTGAAAGTAGCATAGTTAGCCAACTACTCTAGCTTCATATCTCATACATAAAGCTGAAGATGAAGTTGGATACGGCATCTGTGACAGTCATGTCACACCAAAAAAGCCCAATATGGATAATGTAACCCATAATATACTTATTAGATCGAGGCCCATGAGTTGTGAATTGAAATTCAAATTGGGAGCTTTAACCAAATTCGTGAGATGTTGAACGAGCAAAAAAGGATCCGTTTGGACAATAAAGGTTTGGCCCGACGCAAGTCGACCATAAAACCCCAAAATAACCACGTCTAGGAGTCTAGTAAAATATTATTCGGATTTTTCACTGCGCACTCGGGTTTCACAATATTCACCCTGCACTCGCGTTTTCAATAATTCACCAGGTATCCCCGAGGTTTCGAAAAATTCCTAACATGACCTTGTTTGTTAAGTTTAGTCACATTCTTAATTCACCAAATACCCTTAGGTTTGATAAATTTCTTTTTCTCCCTCTACCCAAACAACTACCACCACCCAACCACTTTCTCCCTCCACCCCCACCCCCCCACCCACCCAACCGGAAACCACACCTCCCCACCCCCACCCCCACCCACCCAACTAGAAACTACATTCCGGAACTCTCTAAGATCAAACCCGATTATTGAACCACAAGATCCAAGACAATTCACACTAATGTCATGATAGTCTTCTAAAGAACACTAAAAATAATGAAAACTCGAATCAAAACCAGAGTACTAAGCACCGAGTTAATAGCTTTGCAAAAATAGGCATCTTAAACCACCATCACAGGTCCACAAATCTTCAATGCATTGCAAAAATGGGGCATCTCAAACCACCACCACATGTTCTAGTAATTCACTCTATAGTCACATGTGAGCACTTGATACATTGTTACCATAACCAAAATTCACTCAAAACCCAAATTTAAGCAAACAACAAACAATTTCATCACATAGGAGAAAGCATACAAAAGTAATTAAACTTCAAACCACAAATTCACTTATTTCCACAATGCCTCACCTTTCTACAAAAACTATTTTCCTCAAAAAAAAAAAAAACAGACAATCTTCAATGGAAATTGTGGCAATGAACTAAAGGGGAGACGGAGCGGCGAAGACCGCCGACACGAACAAGGCGATAGCTTGAGGAAGAGGACGAGGAGAGAGAAAACGCGATCGGCCCGCAGCCTTCGACGAGCAACAAGGGGAAAAACTAACAATGGCAGATGGGTTGGCGAATAGATAGAGACACGAGGGAGACAAGGGAGGAGGAAAGATAGGTTGGGGAGGTGGGTGGGTCGTTTTCGGGGGGGGGTGGTTTTCGGGGAGTAGGGTGGTGGGTATGGTGGTTTTCGGCGAAAGGGAGGTGGGTCGGTGGTTTTGGGGGCCGGGTAGGTGGGTCGGTGGTTTGGGGGGTGGGGAGGTGGGTTTCGGGTGGTAGGTGATGGTGGGTGGAGGTTTAAAATAATTAGGGATAATTAAAGTTTAATTAGAGTTAATTATGGTTAATTAGGGTTAATTAGAGTTTAATTAGGGTTAATTTGGGTTAATATGAATGATTTGGATGGAAACCCAACGAAGTTGACGGAAACTTAACGGCAGGGGCATTTCAAGAATTTTTTCGAAACCTCAGGGGTACCTGGTGAATTATTGAAAACGCGAGGGTACCAGGTGAATATTAAGAAACCTCGGGGGTACCTGATGAAAAATCCGAATATTATTGGTTATGCTTGATTACATGCAAATTCTTAGGTGTTCCTAGAGCCTATAAAGTTATATGCTCCCAAATACATCTTTTTATTATTATTGGGAAAAGAAAACTAGGAAAGGCCCCGAACAAAGGACCATGTCAAAGCAACTTTACGGATGATTGAGAGAAAAAGTGGGTTAGAGAAAGAAAACCAAAAGCAAAGCGAAGAACACTTGTGCCCTTGGTGCGCCATGAAATCCGCTGCTTGGTTAGCCTCCTGAAACAATGATTGATGGAGACATAATGAAACTCTTTAATATTCACTGAAGGAATATGTCCTTAGACATCCCATCAATTACTAAATATAAATAGGATTTATATTATGAAGATAATAAAGTTAATTATTTTAGTACTCGTATTTTCTTGCTAGAGAATAAATATGATTAATAGGACAATATTGATTGGGCCTATAACTAAAATAGATTAATCCTATGAGGTCACACATTGTAGCACAAGTTGGACAAAGCAATCCAAATCCATTTAGGATTAGGATTGGGCCGGTCCAAAGGGGAATAGGAGGAGAATTAGTTCTGCTAACTAGCCTATGACTCTTCTATTATATATAGAATATAATATTAGGGTTTAGGTGATCAATTCATTAATCAGTTTCTTTTCACTTGAGAGAGAAGTGAAACCCAAATCTATTCCCTCTAACCGACGCCTATACCACTAAAAAGCAATGGATATTTTCTCTTCCGTTCTAGCAGACGTTGGTGTTCAACTGGTGCTCGTGGTTTGATTAGAGGAGCAACACTTGGGGATCTCGGATCTTCAAAGCTTGAATACAACAGGGAAATCACGCTACAAAGGTTTGATATTTGATCCCTATTGAATGATTCATATGTTTGATTATGTTTGCGATCCTATGATAGATGTTAGGAAATTGTTTCATGAAATTCCGCTATATGCATCTATATATTCCTACAGTGGTATCAGTTGTGCCTAGAGGTGTCAAAAACTAGGCCGATCCACGGCTGAACCCGCATCCGACCCAGATCCAACCTGTTCCGAGCCGAGAGTGGTCGGGTGGAAAGCCGATCCATTCCGACCCGGCGTCCACCCGTGCCCAGTTCAACCAGTGGAATTGGCAATCCAACTTGAACTGGGCCGACCCAGGTGGACCCGTGGCCAGTTGCACCCGTGAAGAACGACCCAGACCCAACCTATTTCCGAACCAAAACTAACCCACACCCAACTTCACCCGCCAATGACCCAGTTAAACCCACCCAGTTATCATCCAATCCAGTTGTGACCCAACCCAGTTAGCAACCGACCCAGTTGTAACCCAACCTAGTTATCACCGACCCAGTTATCACCCAACCCAGTTACCACCCGACCCAAAACCATTCCGACCCAATACAACCCGACCCAGCTTATCACCCAACCCAGCTTACCACCCGACCCAACCGAACCCGACCCAAAACCATTTCAACCCAACCGAACCCGACCCAAAACCATTCCGACCCAATACAACCCGACCCAAAACCATTCCGACCCAGCTTTCTTCCTCTCATCACAACTATGTATGAGTAGTAACTAGTAAGTTTTAATCAGCTATTAAAAAAAAGACCAGTGTTATTGGAAAAAAAGGTGTTAAAAAAGCTATTCCATTGTATCGAATTATTGCCATAAAACTAAGGCAGAATTATGTTGAAGTGAAGATTATATAATGTATAAATTATTGTTATATCTGTTAGTAATTTGTTTCCCAAATCCGTTTTTCCTTTAAAGAATAGGGCTATGTATTATAAGCCTCATAGGCCATAGCCCAAACAAAAACTTTGGCTAATATTATAAGCCTCATAGCCCAAACAAATAGCTCCTTTGCCCCTTCATCCTCTTGTTTCTCACAAAATGCACTTAAAGTCTTAAACTTATTAATAGTATAGTCACAGCCTCGCAGGCTTGCAGCCATTGCCTCACATTTATACATTACGATCATTTTGAATTTGAAGGTGCATAGTTAAATTATTTTTAGATGAAGGTGCATAGTTAAATAGTTGAACCGAAAAGTATATTGAATTTGAAGGATATTGGAGAGAATAAGACAAGTAAATTAGGAAAAATAGAAAACTCTTATATTCATATAATAGTATAATGTTTATAAAAGATAAAGTACACTTACAAATGAATAATGTACATATGAAAATGAGTAAGTCTAACTCTAAAGTAAAAAAAATTATAAAATGACCACCAACAACGAAGAACATCGGAAATCAACCAAGCAGAAGAATAAGACAACCACCAAGCAAGAAGAATGCATAACCACCAACAAAGAACAAAGAAGAAGAACAACAGAACACCACCAAAGAAGAAGATTAGAGCACCACCAAGAAGAACCGAACAATGCAAGAACAATAGGCTAACAACAGCAGCAACAGGCCAACATAAGGTAGCAAAACCTCCAAAAAAAACTCCCAAAGAAAACCATATAGCAATAGCAGTTTATAAGTGTCAATTTTAAACAAGTAAATATTGCAAAGATAAGAAAAATTAATTTACTTTTAAAAAAACTCCCAAAGAAAACCATATAGCAATAACAGTTTATAAGTATCAATTTTAAACAAGTAAATATTGCAAAGATAAGAAAATTTAATTTACTTTTAAAATCAATAATGGCTCTCAGGTACACAAGTTGACCTCATCATCGAGCACTCGACTCTAGTTAACAACACAAACTTCACATAACAAGAAAGCCAGCAAAAGTGACACAAGCATCCACGATTCTTTGTCTTTTAAATAATATCAAACCAATTTTACCAATCAAGTGCATATCATGTCCAATAAGACAAAAGAAAAGTAGCTCCACATCGTGACACTTAGGGCAAAACATGTGTGTAAAGTAAAATGTAGCCAAAAAGAGTCGCATACAAGTCAACAACCAATGATCTTTGCGCAAGGGACATTTATTAAGCAAAAGGATATTGAATTAAACTAAAATCCAAACCCAACAATTCTGTTTAGGGTTAGGGTTAGGGTTCGGGTCTAGGATTTGGGTCTAGGGTTTGGGTCCAGGGTTAGGGTTTGGGTCTAGGGTTCAACAAACCCACCCCAGAACACAACAAACCCAACCCCAAACACAAAGCAAACCCCAAACACAAACAAACCCCAAAGACACAAACCCACAAACACAAACCCAAAAACAAACACAAACCCAGAACACAACACAAACCCAGAACACAACCATCAAACATTTTCAATAGGCCACAACACAAGGCCAGAACAATAACCATCAAACAACCACCATCAAAGAACCATCATCAAACATTTTCAATAGGCCACAACACAAGGCCAGAACAATAAATATCAAACAACCACCATCAAAGAACCATCATCAAACATTTTCAATAGCCCACAACACAAGGCCAGAACAATAAACATCAAACAACAACCATCAAACAACAACAGCATCATAGATTAAGGAATTGAATCATAATCAATATCAGTATGCTCGGTCTCTTTAACAACTTCAAGAGACTCCTCATCCTCAATCTTAGAATAACCAAAGATCCAATTTTGGCAAGTCATAATAGCCTCAACATTTTTGGGCAGCAAACGCGTGCGATACTTTGTTAAAATTCTGCCCCCCCATACTAAATGAAGACTCGGAGGCCACATATGTAATGGGGATAGCCAACACATCTCTAGCCATCCGAGACAAAATAGGATAAACTCCCACATGGGTTTTCCAATAGGCCAAAACATCAAAATGGTCATCTTGGTCAGCGAGAGCATGAGGGGCATTGAAATATGATTCCATATCATTTTCAATACCCCTACTAGCAGCAACATTGGCACCAAAACTCTAAAAAACAACAAACAAAATAGTATCACAAAACTATTAACAATCACAAACTGTGAAGTAATCATGAAGCAATCAAATGTTACACATAGTAGCCAACCTTTCCAAGGTTAGCCTTCTTAAAAAGACGGGCAATCGACCTCGCAAAACTTGGAGTGGATGAATCAGAACCGGTAGTCATAGAAGATGTAGTGGAAGAGGGTTGGAGTTGACTCGATTGTAAGTGAGAATAAACAGTAGCATAGTGCGTATACAACTCTGTAAAGGCATCAACCGCCTCTTTAACCTTACCATCAAGATGTTGGGGCAAATAAACAGTAGCATACAACTCATGAACAAAGTTTTTTTTTGTAACGGGGATCAAGCATGATAGCAATAGTAAGAATCAAAGAATAATTTTCCCAATACTTGTTAAATTTTTCATACATAGGAATAGCCATAAGACAAATAGAATCAGTTGGGTTTTCTTTAGCATAAAACAGAATACTTTCAATCAAAACAATGTTCTCAACATATAGGTTGGCAGTGGGGTAATCAGAACCAGAAAAAAGACAAGTAATATCATAAAAAGGTTCAAGAAAATCACAAACATTTGGACAGTTTCCCATTCATAATCAGTTTGAGAAACATCTAAACCATGCTCAAGTAAACAATACCTATCTACAACCTCCATAGCTTCTAAACACCTACGGAGCATAAGAAAGGTAGAATTCCAACGAGTACGAACATCACCAATCAATGAACCAGAAATACCAGTATTCACATACTTCACACAATCATTAAACCTCTCTTTCCTAATGTTTGAAAAAGAAACATATGTAACAACTTGTTGCATCTTCAAAACAGTTTTATCCATAAACTTAAAACAATCAGATTTAATATATGGGCAGAACATCTTACACGAAAAAACTCACCAAAACAAGGCAACAAATTAGTTCTATTCAAGTCCCTAACCATCTCTTGAATCATAACATCATTGGCAGTAGCATTATCACAAGTCAAAGAAAACATTTTATCTCTAATATTCCACTCATCAAACAAATCAAGAGTAAACTTACCCAACTCCTTACCAGTGTGGGACCCAGAAAAATGTCTAAATACAAGAATTTTAGAACGCAGCACCCAAGAGTTATAAATATAATGAGCAGTCAAAACAGTCTAACTAACATTATTAAGTGTAGACCACAAATCACAAGTACAACACACTTTTCCTTCTAAATTACCTATAATTGTCTTTAATTGAGCTTTAAGAGCAGCAAACTGATTAGTGCAATGCTTAAGCATAGTATTCCTAGAAATATGCTTCACATTAGGATTCAAGTAAGAAAGCAATTCTCTATGCTTAGTATGCTCAACAATCAACAGTGGATATGCATGACACATAATAGCTTCAGCAAACATACAGCAGAAAGTTTTTAGATCGTAATGCCCCCCAGGCTGAGCAGATTTTACTTTTAAGTAAGCTTCACACTTCTCTAAATGTTTATTTTGGTTATTAGTACCTTGGGTTCCCTCAGCACGATAGGTCTTAGCATTACAATGCTTACATGTAGAAAATATCTTACCATCTTCCTTCTTAAACAAGGTAAAGTGCTGCCAAACCTTGGCAGTACGCCTCCCAAACAGGAGGGGATTATGGGTTTGGGGAGAAATGGTTTCCTCCTCAACAGAAAGGGAATATGGCCCAATAACGGAGTCCAATGTCAACTGATCAACTGAAAAATAAATTCACACATTTAAAGTTTAAACAAGGCAGAGTCTAGACAAGTCAAAGTCAAAGTCAAGATCAAGGTCAAGGTCAAGGTTTACGGTTTAGGGTTTAGTGTTTAGGGTTAAACCCTAAACACTAACCCTAAACACAAACCCTAGAAACACAAACACAAACCCATAAACACAAAATGTTAAAACCCAGAAACACAAAACCCAGAAACAGAAACACAAGCCTAGAAACACAAAACCCTAACACAAAGTCACAAACCCAGAAACGTAAACATGATATACAAGAACAAACATGATACATGATATACAAGAACAAACATCATGAAATACAAAAACAAATATGATGCAAGAACAGTAAACCCTATATAAGAACAGTAAAAAAAGTAATATACAAATATATTGAAATTAAAAACTAATATACATTATACAAGATTATTTAGGGTTTAGGGTTAAACCCTCAACACTAACCCTAAACAGAAACCCCTAAACACACAAACCTAGAAACACAAACCCCTAAACACAAAACCCAGAAACACAAGCCTAGAAACACAAGCCCAGAACCAAGCCCAGAACACAAACCCAGAAACACAAATATAACCCGAATACACAAAACCCACACACAAAACCCTAACACAAAGTCACAAACCCGGAAACGTAAACATGATATACAAGAACAAAAATGATACACATGATATACAAGAACAAACATCATGAAATACAAGAACAAATATGATAGACATAATCAAATCATGAACAAACAGTTATATACAAGAACAACAAAAAAAGTAATATACAAATATTTCAGAAATTAAAAACTAATATACATTATAGTATAATGATTATACAAGATAACTCAAAACTCATATACAAGATAATTAAATCATGGGTCATTAAATCAATCCCGAAAATTGAAACCCAAGAATAATAATTTTCTAGGAAGAATTACAAAACCCTAGATTTCCAACTTTGGCTAATGCATATTTAGGTTTAAATTACAAAACCCTAGATTTCCAACTTTGGCTAATGCGAAAGTGAAAACGAACACAACACATAATCAAAAAATGAACACATAATAAAAAAACTAACACATAATAAAAAAAACGAACACATAATTATAAACTAACACGTAATAAAAAAAAACTAAATAATTCATGCATATAATTTTTAGCACAAACCACAAACCCTAAAATTCTAGATCTGAAATATGACAAAAAAAATGATAAAAAACTAAACACATAATAAAAAAATAACACATAATAAAAAAAAACGAACACATAATTAAAAACTAACACATAATAAAAAAACTAAATAATTCATGCATATAATTTTTAGCACAAACCACAAACCCTAAAATTCTAGATCTTAAATATGACAAAAAAAACAAAAAAAAAACATGATAAAAAACGAAACACATAATAAAAATACTAACACATAATAAAAAAACGAACACATAATTAAAAACTAACACATAATAAAAAAACTAAATAATTCATGCATATAATTTTTAGCACAAACCACAAACCCTAAAATTCTAGATCTGAAATATGACAAAAAAAATTGATATTCCAGCAGATCTGCAAATCTGGACCAGCACATATCCCACAATCACAATCAAGCAGATCTTCACCTAATTCTAAAAGAAAACCTAAATTAGAAGACTTACCTGGTTGTGACATGGCGTTTTTTAAAATTAAATTTTTGCTTTTGTTTTCACCCGATCTTCAATTTGTTACCTTTTTCTTCAAATCCACACCTTTTTTCTTCAAATCCACGCCTCTTTTCTTCAAATCTTCACCACAAACTTCTACGTTCTTCGGAAAAATTAATAGAGAAAGTGAAAAACTCATAATTTTATTTTTTGATTGGAAATTTTGAGACAAGGAACGATAATTTTGGGGTTTTTTTTTTGGTTTTATCGGAAATTGAGAGAAGGGCTGCGTAAGGGTTTTTTTTTGGCTTTTGATCGGAAAATGAGAAAAGGACGGTTGATTGTTAGGTTTTTTAGGGTTTTTTTTTTCGGAAAATTAGAGAATGAGAGTAGGATACTAGAGAGACCGAGAAACTTCGAGAGAAACTGAGAGAATTTTAGGGTTTGCTTTGCGCCTTTGCCGTTTTGGTTTTGCAAGAGGTGAAATGAGGGGGGAATAAATATGGGGTTTATATAGTAGGGAATTTTAGGGGTTTTTTTTTAATAAAAACCGTTGGTTACAAGAATGAATGGCTCATATTTTAGAGTGAAGATTTTAGATGTTAGAGAGTAAGTAAATAAATGAAGGGTTCAGATTTTATATTTGCTAATCAATGGTCTCAAACCATGATCCTTGCTTTATTTTTTTGACCAATGAACATCAAGACTTACCAAGCACATGGATTTCAAAATATCAATGGTTGGATTTTATCTTTCTCAAATCAATGGTTAAGACTTACGGTTAAGTTAAGTATTGTATTTTCTAATTTCTAAATTAATAATTATTGACAACTAATTTACTAATCTAGACTTCTAGTATTAATTTGTTTAGTTATTAGTAATTTAGTGATCTAAACTATTATTAATATTATAAATTAATAAAGATTATAAACTTTAGAGTTTAGAAGTTTAATTACTATTTTTTATTTTAATTTTAAACAAGTTGATTAATGTAAAGTCACTATATATTGCTTACACAAACATGAACTATATAGTCTATAACACTTGGTATGTTTGTTGTAATTATTCAATTAATAAAGTGGAAAAGTGACCTTGCTAACGATTCTCTTAAGAGTAATAGTTCCGTTAAGAAGACTACGTTGTTATGTTATTAATTAATTAAGTTGGATATAAGTTTGTAAATTACTTTAAAAAGGTCTTACTTACATTAGTGGGTGATATGTAGATTAGAAATAAGTTAGCTTTATGTAATCATAATATACTTCTTGCTTTCAAGACAGACAATAATTAATGGAATGACGATTTTTGTTAATGGTGATTTAGATTTTAGAAATGAAACATATTTGAGTAGAGTAAGAATCATAGTTTTGGGTTGGTAGTTGTCAAGGTCCATATTCTATGTGAATTAAATAGGTAATTGTATGATAATTCTCGTGTTACAACTAGAATGATTTTCTATAATGGGTTTAGTATAATTCTATCAAGATGATTAGTTAAATGAAAGTTTGCAATGAGGTAATTAATTTCTAAAAAGATAATATAATTTGAATGTAAAGATGATTATGAATGACGTCAAACTATTATGAATTATCGTAATACCGATACGACCATGTCGATACGTATAGCAACTCAAAGATATGGATAATCAAATAGACTCGAGACTCCTAAGTCCTATGTTACTATCTTAGTATATTTTAAGATCCACAAGACCACAACTGAAATATCAACGATGAAAGTCGATCAATCTAATGATGCTTCGATTATTGTTAACCGTGTAATAACATCGATGATCGAGCCCTATCTTTTATAAAGAACCCCGTAACACGAAAGATGGAAGACATTAATCTTTTGATGGTTTTGATTAATGTCAAAGACAATCAATCTTATGATCATTTGATCTATGTGAACCTTAACTTAACGAAAGTCGATCAACAACCGTTTAACATGGACCGTTTAATAAGATCGCTTCCTATGTTACTTTCTTTTAAGATCAACAATCGAAACATCAACGATCTTGATCCTCCACTGATATGATTGGTATTAACTATGATCTACTTTCATAGTTTCAATGTTTCATCCACTACTGATATGATTATGTATCATCTTGATCACAGTTATCATCTTCATATTCGATTAACGTTGATCATTGTTACTTGTTATGTTGTTCCATGAACGATGAAAGTCGAACAATCTTGATCACGGTTATAATTACGATGCTTTCATTAATGTCAACCTAATTCTTTAATTTTAACTCTTTTTGTTGCTATGTAGTGACTCGGTGAGACTTGAGAGTGACTAAGTCACTAACTAACTAAATATTTAAGTTTAATAGTTTATTGATTTTAATCAATAATCGGTATGGACTTATGCCTTAGCCCTTATGGTTGTTACTTAAATTCTTATGCAATCGTGAATAAGAATAACCCGATGGCCAATAGCCAATAATATAACTATATAAATTATAAGCCTTAGTTTAATAACTTTTTAATTAAATTAGTAAAATAAGTCTCAATGTATATTATCACAAAATTCACAATGACTCAATCACAATTTACTATATCAGTATATGATCACATGTTAATTGTTATAACTTTCGTCTTCGTAACTTAATATATACTATATAATTCCGACCCAAGTCATTCCGAGAACCGATTTCTTCCGACCCAAGTCAATACGCCGCCGGTTTGAGGCTTCACTCGACCCAAGTCCTACCGAGAGCCGATTTATTCCAACCCAAGTCATTCCGAAAGCCGATTTATTCCGACCCAAGTCATTTCGAAAGTCGATTTATTCCGACCCAAGTCATTCCGCAAGCCGATTTATTCCGACCCAAGTTATTCCGATACCGATTTCTTCCGACCCAAGTCATTCCGAAAACCCATTTATTCCAACCCAAGTCATTCCGATATCGATTTCTTCCGACCCAATTCATTCGGAAAACCGATTTATTCCGACCCAAGTCATTCCGAAACCGATTTCTTCCGACCCAAGTTATTCCGAAAGCCGATTTATTCTGACCCAAGTTATTCTGAAAGCCGATTTGGGCCGACTTCACCTTATTCCATTCCGACCCAAATTTACCCAACCCAGGTACCGGCGGACCCAGTCCCAGCCGACCCAGTTCCGAGAGCCCTCTCACTCAGTTGAACCTGACCCAAGTCCACCCGACCCATCCAGTTCCGACCCATGACACACTCTTACCCATATTATTCCGACCCAAATCATTCCGACCCAGGTTGGGTCAACCCAAACCCAGCCAGTGACCCAGATTGACACCACTAGTTTTGCCTAATTCATAATATTCATATGATCATGTAATTGTATGCAAATTTATTATTTTTATTCAATTAAGGGTGGATTTATTTATGGCTTGAATTTGCAAAATTGATATTTGATATTAATTGATTGGAAATTGTAAATATTAGATTTATTTGTGATTTATGCTCAAAATAATTTATAAAGTTCCGAATTTTTTTTATTATGGACGAAATTAATTGTTAATTCACTTCTAATTTTTGCATTTTTTATATACATAATTTATTAGATTTAAAATTATTTAATGATTAATTTGATTAATCATGGAAATAATTTGTTAACAATTAAAAGATTTGATTTTTTACTTGTTAAATAAATCTAATATTCATTACCCATATAGATATAGAATAATATGATGGCTGAAAATAATTTGATTATTTTTCCCATAATTTTCGGATTTTTATCATATTATTTATGAATTTTGGTTAAATTTTATGTTTCATTTGATTATTCATAAATTTTAAGGGTAACAATTAAAATATTTGATTTTATTTGTTATGATAATTCATTAGATCACCCTAAAAATTATTTTCGAAATTTTCAGATTTTAATTGTTAATTTTCTGAATTTTTGGATATAATTTGGGTTTTTGCCTTAATTTTGAATTCTTGTTAGATTTAATGTTTAATAGAGATTATTCATTCAAATCTAATTTCAACAAACCTAAAAATTTGTTTAAGATTTGTTGATGAATTCAAAAATTTTGCCATAATTTTCGGATGATTAAAACCCTACTTAAATCTCTTAAATCTTTGATTTATTGTTAAATAAAGATAACTTTAATTTAAATGTAATTGTTACATAAATTAAAGAGTAAGGTAACCATGGCAGGGTGGACCACCAGTGACGGAGGTGCCACGGTGGCTGGCGTGGGGGTTACCAGAATTGGGTGAGGCGGGGCGGCACAGATGGGGAAGGGTGGGCGGTGCACGTGCGACGTGCGTAGCCCCTCAATCCTCTCGCGTGGCTGCTGGTGTTTTGGTGGTTGTTCTCCAGCCGATGAGTGCCAGTGGGGGGGTTTGGCAGGCGGTTTCTAGCGCCAATGCTGGAGCCCCGGCGGCAAGTGGTGCCGACTGCCGTGAACTCGTGTGTGTGCGGTGATGTCGTGTGGTGGTGTGGCAGGCAATGGTGGCTTCGTGCCTACTGCCATGATTGTCGTGATCTTGTTTTGCGGTTTTGTCACAAGCAGTCAATTGACTGCAGTTTGTTAAAAAAAAATTGTTTTTAGGAAAATTTGATTTTCCAAAGTTGAGCATAAATCTAAAAGATTCCTATTTTGCAAATTTATGAATAATAATGATTATTGCCATGTTTAAATAAGTAATTGAATTAAATAATAAAGTTTCCTAAATAATTTCTAGCTTAAATTTGTTAAGTTGTATAATTATTATGGAAAGTTTTATTTGCTTATTAATTGTTAATAAGTAAATAGTTTGTGTTTATTATATTATATTATGATATTATAAATGCGTGTATGTTTAATGTAATATATATGATATTATATCTTGCATGTTATGACTAGTATTGTAACAGCCCGCTCCAGACAGCAGCTTAATTAAGACCTAATACTGCTAATTACAAAGTTAAGCTGCCATTCAGAGAGACTGTTAGGGAGGACTTCCACACCTTCCCTCCCTAGGAAAAGTAGGAAGTCTCGCAGTATCCAAGCGTAATACGGAAATAAGTTATAATAAAATAATTATTACAATAGGTTTGGAGTACTTAGTTTACAAATCTAAAATATATGCTTAACTTGCAAAATCATTATATAATTCGATTCATCTCATAGCAGCGGATTTAACACATTGACCACAACTTCACATTTGCACACAAAAGCTAACTCGAACATTTCTCTAGACCTGCAAAACAGGTGAATCTGCCCCCACCAGGACAGGTTCAAAGAACAAAACAGGTCAGCTTACGCTTGTAACGCCCTGTAATTTAATATAATATAATTCTAAAAATGAAACACTACATGATAGTACCAGGATCGAACCAAATATTACATCTTTTATTTATTATTATATATAATATAGAGTTTACAGGACATTACTGCCGTATTCCTAATAATAGAAATACTAGGCGAAAACAAAATAAAACATGATACTAATATAACAAATAAAAAAAACAAGATAACAACATATAGTATAGGAAAAATTGTCAAAAATAATCCCAAGTTTTGGCCATCTTCCCAAATTAATCCCAACTTTGGATTATTTTCAAATAATCTCAAGTTTGTTAGTAGTCTTCCCTTATTGGTCTTTAGTGAAAAAAGTCGGTTTAAAACTCATTTTAAAGGTCAATACGCCGCGTGAAACATTTCCGTTTGCCTTTCATTTTAATAGTGGAGTGGTGATGAAGGCGATTAGAGGTGATTTTTTTAAATAAAATGGTGTCTTATCAACTTTTTAAAATTGGTTGAAACGATTATAGGTCTTTTGGACCAATATGGGAAGATGACTCCCAAACTTCAGATTATTTAAAAATAATTTAAACTTGGGATTAATATGGGAAGACACCTGAAACTTGGGATTATTTTTTACAATTTTTCCTATAGTATATTAGTCCTAATATTTTATATTCCTCACTCCTGCACATTCCCATCACTGGTACCTGAAAACAAAACATTTTATAACAGTCAACCCAAAAGGGTCCAGTACATTCCCAATACCATGTAAAAACACTTTACAGATAATTATATAAAATAATCAGTTACGATTATATAAAATCATTTGTTATAGTTTCTCCCGACAAATCTCGTGTGCACACCCCTACAATGACGTACGTCACTCCGGATAATATTTTCAGGCCTTTAGTCTCTCCTGATACTTCCGTGTGCACACCCCTACAATGACGTACGTCACTCCATATATAATTCATTCCTCCAACACAAACCACGAACCTCCATTTTATAATACCACGAACCTCCATTTTATAATACCACGAACCTCCATTTTATTTTATCATAGTAACATTTTTATATAATATCATTATTACCACATATGATAGTATTTTTAGAATCATAATGCGACAAATACCATTTGCATTATAAACACTTTATTTGCAAATCACAATATACCTTTACTATTAAGGCAAAACTATTACTAATAGTTTATCTAAAAACGTTAATATAACAATACATTGTAGCAAAACAACATTAAGAAGGGGTATTCAAGAATGTACCTGATAATACTGATGATACCTAATTTTTAACTTACTGTTTTATTCTCACACTCTCTTTCTCTTTCTTTTCTTTTTGGTTAGTACTCAACTCATATTGTTTTGAAAAATTACTGAATAGCTTCATGCTATTTATAGTTTATGAATTGCGGCTTACGTAAAGAATTTTACTAATGTCTCACTTTTTGTTTTCGCTGGTTGACTACAAATGTTACAATTCAGCAAACCTATTTAGTCTATATATGCTTAGGTATTTGTTGGCAAGATTATCTAAACTTTGACATTTTACGTAAAGGATTGGCATGTTGATTTTACTAAAACCCATTAGTAAAGAACAAGTGTCACAAAGTTACTCAATCTGAAACATACCAATATTGTATTTTACGTATTGTTTGAATATGAGTAGCGATTGTCAATCCTTAGGTAAACTTATTAGTGAAGATTCTAAAGACTAAATAACGTTAGTCATTAGGTTAACCATCTATAAGTTAGGAGCCTTGTAGGTTTATGCAGTACTTACTAAAAATCCTACTAGATATATTTATAAGCTCATAATTTAGTAATTGATAATTTTATTAATCTTTGACCCTTAAAGTACTTTATAAACTATAATGTTAATATAAATGATATATGTATGCACATATAACTTGCCCTGAGCAAATGCACAAAACCAAGGAAATACATAACTTCATCTAAAATAATCATATAAATGACAAAATAACGTATATAAGATCTTAGGGACTAGTTTATCTTATAATAATACTTTAACCTTTAATCCCTTACTAATAATAAATATATATATTTTTTTCTGGTTATTACATTATCCCCTCTTTAAAAGAAGTTTCGTCCTCGAAACTTAAAGTTAAATTAACTTAAAATAAATGTGGGTACTTGTCTCGCATATCCTGTTCGACTTCCCATGTAGCGTCTGTTTCGACGTGATTAGACCATAACACCTTTACTAACGGAATTACTTTGTTGCGTAGTACCTTATCTTTATGATCTAGAATTTGAACAGGTTGCTCTTCATAAGTCAAATCTTCTCCAACTCGAACAGGGGGTATATTAATGACATGGGATGGGTCTGGTATATATCGACGTAAAAGTGAAACGTGAAACACATCATGTATTCGAGAAAATTCACTAGGGAGTGCTAATCGGTAAGCTACGTTTCCAATTTTCTCGATAATCTCAAATGGCCCAATGTATCTAGGACGAAGTTTTCTTGCTTTGCCAAACCTCACTACTCCTCTGGTAGAGGAAACTTTTAGAAATACTGACTCACCAACAGAAAATTCTACATGTCTTCGTTTAAGGTCAGCATAACTTTTCTGACGACTCTGTGCAGTTCTCATTTTCTCCTGAATGATTCGAACCTTGTCAGATGTTTCTTGTATTATTTCAGGTCCGATTATCTTCGATTCATCTATATCGCTCCAACATAAAGGGGTTCTACATTTCCGTCCATATAGAGCTTTGTAAGGTGCCATATCAATGCTAGCATGGTAACTATTGTTATAGGAGAATTCTATTAATGGCAAATACTTTTCCCATGAACCTTTGAATTCTAAAACACATGCTCATAACAAGTCTTCTAAAGTTTGAATTGTTCTCTCAGTCTGGCCATCTATAGCTGGGTGAAAGGCGGTGCTAATGTTCAGTTGTGTGCCCAATGCTTTCTGTAACTTTTGCCAAAACTTAGACACATATCGGGAATCTCGATCAGACACAATAGAGCTAGGTACTCCATGAAGTCTAATGATCTCTTCAACATACTTTCTTGCTAATCGCTCAAGATCCCAAGTATTATGAATCGCTAAGAAATGAGCACTTTTTGTAAGCCTATCTACTATAACCCATATAGAATTCATTCCTTGAGGAGTTGTTGGTAACCCCATAACAAAATCCATTGCTATTGACTCCTATTTCCAAGTAGGTATATCCAAAGGCTGCAAAAGTCCCGAAGGGCGCTGATGTTCTATTTTTACTTGTTGGCAAGTCAGACATTTGGCAACGAATTCTGCAATTTCTTGCTTCATGTTACTCCACCAAAACATACCACAAAGATCTTTATACATCTTATTTCCACCTGGATGTACCGAGTAAAGGGTATTATGTGCTTCATTCAAGATTCTCCTTTTTAAATCTATCCGATCCGTACATGCACAATCGTCCTTGAAAACGAAGTGATCCATCATCTTGTATCACAAAACCAGTCTCTTTCCCAATCAACACTCGTTCATGAATCTTCTTTAATTGTGGATCCGTTTTCTCGCAACTCCTTAATTTCTTCACTCAAGGTCGGTTTGATTTCGAAGCTGCTAAATATCCTTCCAGATCACCTACAATCAACTCAATTTCTAACCTCTGGAAGTTCTCTTTGGGTAACAGGCTGAATGGCAAGTGAGTTAAGGGTTGCGTAATTTTTCCGACTAAGAGCATCGGCCACCACATTGGCCTTTCCAGGGTGATATTGAATATCCAATTCATAATCCTTTATAAATTCTAACCACCTTCGTTGTCTCATATTTATATCTTTCTCGGGTGAAAATGTATTTAAGGCTTTTATGATCCGTGTAAATTTTACACTTAACCCCATATAGATAATGTCTCCAAATTTTCAATGCAAAAATAATGGCGGCAAGTTCAAGGTCATGGGTAGGGTAATTCGCTCGTGAGGTTTTAACCGACGAGATGCATAAGCTATCACTTTCCCATGTTGCATCAACACACATCCCAACCCTTGTCTAGAGGCATCACTATATATTTCTAAACCTTCGGTACCACTAGGAAGAGTAAGAATTGGAGCTGTGGTAAGACGAAATTTCAGTTCTTTGAATGCTACTTCACACTTGTTACTCCACTCAAACTTTGTAGTTTTTCTTATGAGGTTTGTGATAGGTTGAGCAATTCGGGAAAAGTTTTCCACAAATCGACGGTAATATCCTGCCAAACCCTAGAAAACTTCGTACTTCGACACATTGGTGGGTCGAGGCCAATTAATGATTGCTTCTACTTTCTGGGAATCTACTTGCACACCTTCTCTAGACACAACATGTCCTAGAAATGCTATTTTATCTAACCAAAATTCACACTTTTTAAATTTTGCAAATAGGCGGTTCTTTCTTAGAGTTTCCGAACTATTCTCAAATGTTCCTCGTGCTCTTTCTTATCTTTGGAATACACTAAAATATCATCAATAAACACAATAACAAAATGATCTAAATAAGGTCTGAAAACTCTATTCATAAGGTCCATAAATACAGCTGGGGCATTGGTAAGACCAAAAGGCATAACAAGAAACTCATAATGTCCGTACCTCGTTCTAAAAGCAGTTTTCGAATATCTAAAGGTCCGATTCTTAATTGATGGTATCCGATCGTAAGTCTATCTTTGAAAATACCGACGCACCTTGTAATTGGTCAAAAAGGTCATCAATACGAGGCAAAGGATATTTGTTTTTAATGGTTATCTTGTTAAGTTCTCTGTAGTCTATACATAACCTTAGGGTTCCATCTTTTTTCTTTACAAATAAAACGGGTGCTCCCCATGGTGATAGACTTGGTCTAATATATCCTTTTTCCAATAACTCATCAAGTTGTATCTTTAATTCTTTTAATTCTGCAGGTGCCATTCTATATGGAGCTTTGGAGATAGGTGCTACCCCAGGTACTAACTCAATGGTGAAATCAATCTCTCTTTGCGGAGGCATACTTACAATTTCCTCAGGAAAGACATCTTGGAATTTTCTAACAACAGGGATGTCAGAGATTTTGGGTTCAGATTTTTCAATACTAATAACATCACAAAGGTATCCTTCACGACCTTGTCTCAACATTTTTGTGCCCGAAGAAAAAGAAATGATTCTAGATTCGGGTGTTGTCTTACTATTCCGAAATGTGACTATCTTTTCTTCGAGAATTTACTAAGGTTACTGATTGCTTTTGACAGACCTACTATGGCACGGTGTTTATTCATCCAATCCATTCCTAAGATAACATCAAATCCCTTAAGGTCAAATTGAATTAGATCAGCATGAAATATATTTCCCTCTATGCTTAAAGGACAATTTTTATATATAGTTTGACAAGGGACAATATTTCCTGTAGGGAGGCTAATGCAAAATTCTAAATTTGACTCACTAGGATTCAAATGCAGATTTTTAGACATGGTAATGGATATAAACGAATGGGATGCTCCGGTATCAAATAAAACATGTATCGGGAAAGAGTGTATAGAAATGTTACCCGTAACTACTTCACTTGAGTTTTCGACCTCTTGTGGATTTATCATAAACACACGACCAGAGGTTGGATTTTGACGTTGGATAGCTCCACCTTGATGTTTAGAGTAGGTTTTGAGGTATAGGGATTAGGTGCAGTTACTTTTGTATTTGGCATTCTACCTCTCTCTAAAGGGCAATCCTTTCTCAAGTGACTTGTACTCCCACAAGTATAGCAACGATTATTTGCAAACCTACACTTTTCGTTGGGTGGTTGAAATATCCACATTTGGCACAAGGGGTTTTTGATAGTGGATTGGAGGTACAAAGGGTTTCGCATTCCCGATATTAGGCCTTTTCTGAAAATTTCTATTTGTAGTACGTGTTCCTTCCCACTTCCTTTTATACACTACATCTTCTGCCTCTCTTTCTCTAATTATTCTTTCAGCATTTGCTGCCTTATCATACATCTCTTGGTAGCTATGACAACTATGGGTGGAAAGTCGGTCACGAAGTTCCCAATTAAGACCTCTCTCAAACTTATTCATTCTTAACTCCTCAGTTGCTACCAGGTGTGGTGCAAATCGAGATAATTCCATAAACTTTGTTGCATACTCCATAACAGACCTATTACCTTGCTCTAATTGATTAAATTCTTCCTCTTTTTGTCTTTTCAGGGCTGATGGGTAAAATTTTGCTCTCATAAGATCTTTCAACTGAGTCCATCCAAAATCTTTATTATTTCTCTTTTCCATCACAGTTTCCCACCATAGATCTGCCTGCCCAACTAGATAATAAACACCAAATCCTACTTTCCATTTTTCAGGACAATTTATAGCATCAAACAATTTATCCATACTTCTTATCCAATCCTCAAACTCTACAGGGTTAGGTTTTCCATCATAGGTTTTAGGATTATAACTAGCCATTATTCTAAAATACCTTGCACTCTCTTCTTCTTCATGGTTTTTGTTGTTTTTAAGCATTTCAAATAAAAGTGATGTGACTTCCTTAACATTTCCCTCTCCGTTATCATGGTTTGGGACTGGTTGGTTCTCTTGTGTAGACTGGTTATTTGCAGATTCCATTATCCTAAATACATGAAAGATTGAAGTTAAAATCGAATTGTAGTTAGGTTAGTATTTGTGAAATGAATAGAAGCACAATAAACAAACAAACACACACCTATATATATATGTATATGTATACATGGAGTTATACATAGTACAGTTAGTACATAAACTAAACCTATTCCTATTCAACCATCCAATAGGGTGAAAACAACAAAATATACACCCTACATTACCTTAAGCCGAGTGTCAACATATATATACAAACAAAAATGGTTGACACCTAACATATAAAAGAGTTTCTTCAACTTGATATCTTCCTTACTCGTCATCATCATCTTTTGGTGCATCTGGGTCCTTATTGAGATCAACAATTCCACATGATTCTGTCTCATCATCAGAGACAAATACCATGTGATCCCTCTCATAAGCTAGCAGTTCTCCAGATAGTTCTTCAAAAGTCGGGGTCCATCTTGGCCTCCCTAATCCAAACCTTAAGTATTTCTCCCAATTTGGAAAACCATTAACAAGTAGGTCACTATACTTATTCTTAAAGGAGTCCCACGGAGCATTTACCGGAAGAGTTTCAACTAAAGCAAAACTAAAATAAGGCGCGGTCATTCCACATTCAGGGAAATGAGTATTAAACGCATCGATAGCTCTCGCTAAACGGTTGATATGATCCATGACACTATAGTCAGGATCCATCGTTAGTGCTTGAGGAGCAATTGGCCCTGCCATCTTAAGATAATAAAATTACATGATAAATATCATGAAATAACATCAATAAGCAATAAACCATAAATACCCCAACCCTTTCTCTCAAATAGGTTACTAATGTAATTATTAAGATTTTATTACATTTACATTTTATTTGTAATATTATATTATTTTTAAAAGTGGCTCGGATACCAAACTGTAACGCCCTGTAATTTAATATAATTCTAAAAATGAAACACTACATGATAGTACCAGGATCGAACCAAATATTACATCTTTTATTTATTATTATATATAATATAGAGTTTACAGGACATTACTGCCGTATTCCTAATAATAGAAATACTAGGCGAAAACAAAATAAAACATGATACTAATATAACAAATAAAAAAAAAACAAGATAACAACATATAGTATATTAGTCCTAATATTTTATATTCCTCACTCCCCGCCCATTCCCATCACCGGTACCGAAAACAAAACATTTTATAACAATCCAATCCAAAAGGGTCCAAGACATTCCCAATACCATGTAAAAACACTTTGCGGATAATTATATAAAATAATCGATTACAATTATATAAAATCATTTGTTATAGTTTCTCCCGACAAATCTCGTGTGCACACCCCTACAATGACGTACGTCACTCCGGATAATATTTTCAGGCCTTTAGTCTCTCCTGATACTTCCGTGTGCACACCCCTACAATGACGTACGTCACTCCATATATAATTCATTCCTCCAACACAAACCACGAACCTCCATTTTATAATACCACGAACCTCCATTTTATAATACCACGAACCTCCATTTTATTTTATCGTAGTAACATTTTTATATAATATCATTATTACCACATATGATAGTATTTTTAGAATCATAATGTGACAAATACCATTTGCATTATAAACACTTTATTTGCAAATCACAATATACCTTTACTATTAAGGCAAAACTATTACTAATAGTTTATCTAAAAACGTTAATATAACAATACATTGTAGCAAAACAACATTAAGAAGGGGTATTCAAGAATGTACCTGATAATACTGATGATACCTAATTTTTAACTTACTGTTTTATTCTCACACTCTCTTTCTCTTTCTTTTCTTTTTGGTTAGTACTCAACTCATATTGTTTTGAAAAATTACTGAATAGCTTCATGCTATTTATAGTTTATGAATTGCGGCTTACGTAAAGAATTTTACTAAGGTCTCACTTTTTGTTTTCGCTGGTTGACTACAAATGCTACAATTCAGCAAACCTATTTAGTCTATATATGCTTAGGTATTTGTTGGCAAGATTATCTAAACTTTGACATTTTACGTAAAGGATTGGCATGTTGATTTTACTAAAACCCATTAGTAAAGAACAAGTGTCACAAAGTTACTCAATCCGAAACATACCAATATTGTATTTTACGTATTGTTTGAATATGGGTAGCGATTGTCAATCCTTAGGTAAACTTATTAGTGAAGATTCTAAAGACTAAATAACGTTAGTCATTAGGTTAACCATCTATAAGTTAGGAGCCTTGTAGGTTTATGCAGTACTTACTAAAAATCCTACTAGATATATTTATAAGCTCATAATTTAGTAATTGATAATTTTATTAATCTTTGACCCTTAAAGTACTTTATAAACTATAATGTTAATATAAATGATATATGTATGCACATATAACTTGCCCTGAGCAAATGCACAAAGCCAAGGAAATACATAACTTCATCTAAAATAATCATATAAATGACAAAATAACGTATATAAGATCTTAGGGACTAGTTTATCTTATAATAATACTTTAACCTTTAATCCCTTACTAATAATAAATATATATATTTTTTTCTGGTTATTACAACGCTGGTACACAAGTCCCACCAATTTCAAAAAATATTAAGGTGGCTGAAACTATTCAATCGTTTCTTATACTCAAAACATAAACTTATAACAATCATAGCTTCATTTCTTTTTGCTCAGAAATTCATTAATGCATTGAGATGGTTTTTGTTCTTATTCGAAAATACGTTTATACTTGCTCATAAGCACGTTGATTCTTTCCTTCAATTCCCATAGAAATCACATCGCATATACGGAAGAAATACTCCAGGAATTATCTCAAGATATCATATATCATTCTCGGAAAACTTATCACAAAACATAACATATCTCCAGGGAAGGAACACGAATGGAGGCAAACCCGGCTCTCCAAACTTTTGAGGGACGTCTCCCTACCTTTCTTATTTTCCTGCTTGCAAGACTTCCTAGGTCATGACCCTTCATAATGGAGCAATACCCGCTCCAATTACTTAAAGAGCAAACCCGCTCTGTGAGTGTTGTCCGTCACTGCTTACGCAGCTACTTCCCCTTATAAAACAAAGTTTATACTTATACCGAAATACTTATGCTCAATACTTACACTGAAATTCTCATACTCAAATACTTTACTTAAATCTTATTCGTATCAATTACAACAACTTCTAAAGCAAACTTAACTTATGAAAACAAGTTTCGGAAAAACAAGCTTGCTATGTCAAGTTCCACTGGTTTCGGAAAGGTGACTTAACAACTAAGTTTCGAAGAATAATGTGATTTGGTTGAGGTCGATAAAGGTGGTATTATCAAGACATGACAGTATATAAAAGGTTATAGAAGAGCTCTTAATATATGGAAATATTATCTCACACAAACACCACATATATCAATTCACATGGTTTTCGGTTTGGTGTTAAAGAACAATGGTTTTTATGCAAAGATCACTTGTACTTCTTGGGTTTAGCCAAAGTTTAGGTTTCACACTTAATATATATAAGAACAGTGGGTATTCATCATAGAAAAATATTGAAAGGATCAAAGGTACAAGGGTTTACAAGTTCAGAAAGTAATTAAGCGAACAGTCGAGTAGGTGTTATTTTCCTCCACGAATTAAGGTTGCGTGTTTAATTAGGTAAATGAAGCAAAGGTTCATTTAATAATGAAGACATAAATGTTCCAAGGGAATATCATGGAAGTTTAACCACAACAAGATCTTTAATCAAAACACAATCGAGTTATAGCAAGGATTGACAACTTTTGAGGGAACTTGTTATGCACATAGCAACTTCCGGACAACATAACTTTTGATGTACAACTTCAAATGGAGTGATTTTTGGGTCTAAATTCAATAAATTTTCATGATCTACCATTTCCAAGAGACACCAAGGCCAAAAACAGAGCGAAAAAGAAAGATATTTGGAAGAGAAGGTCACGGCAGCATAACCCAAGAGAATGGATAATCACTTTCTTATTCGGTTATTCAGTGAGTCCTAGGGAACTTGACATGCAAAATATTTTTAACACAATATATTCCATAAGAAAACACATGCAAATCAGTTTTTATACACATTCAAACATAATCCAAGTATTCACAATTCCACAAACAAATTCCATGATCAAAGCTAGAAACAGAGTTTAGGTGGTGGAGCTTGTGTACCTTAACTTGGTGTTAACTTTTACCACATCTCCAGCAACCTATTAGGATCTTAAGCAAAACATTCATCACCTTAAAGTTAGTAATTAACCCAAAGAAATCAAGTTTCAAACTAATATACCTCATGCATGCTGAAATTCAGCCATACCTCACCTTCCTTGGTTTTTCTTAGGGTTACAGGAATGGAACTTCAAAACTAATGCTTGCCCAGTATGGAGGACACCTTGATGAACCTAGGGAAGTATTTGCATGCACGTTTCAGAGCAAGGAGCCAAAGAAAACAAGCTGGAAATGAAGCTGCCAGCACTCGCCAGAAATGACGTGAATGAGGGAGAGAGAATTTTGCTGCTTTGTTGTGTTTGTTTGTGAATTGAATCTGGTGATAATGAACGAGGACCTTCCTCTCATATATATAGAAAATGGGTAAGGGCAAAATCGTAATTTTCGGTTTAGTAATGAGGGCAAAATCGTCTTTTCACAGCTTAAGAACATTCCAGAATTTTCTGGTTTTACTTAATCCTTAACCCTCTATAATTAAGCTCTAATCCTTCATTATACTTAAACTAAATCCTTAAAATATGTCTTATAACTTAATAGACATATTTTGGCTCATTCAGCCCTTAAATCATAAACACAGAGTATCTCAAACACAATATACTCAAGGTCTCAAATTTCATAATAATGCTCAACATTATTAACATAATTCGTTAATAAATTATCTTAACTCATAATTTGCATTCATAATCACATAATAAGACATAATATTCACATTTCCAACAAAAATTCACATAAAAAGCTATTCGGAAATTTTGATTCCAGCGGAAGTCTCAGCGAAAGTCATAACAGATTACGTACTGATTAGTACGTTAATAATGTTAATAATCTTAGCTTAAAAAGTGGGGCTATTACACTCTACCCCCCTTAAAGAAGTTTCGTCCCGAAACTTTAAAAGACACATATCATAACAAGTAGGAGTAATACAACACATACGTTAGAACAATTAAGGGTAATACTTTCCCAAATTAATTAATCGCATTTGCTCCATAGTTTCATGGAATAACTTATGCAGTTACTGGAACTCTTGTTCCCGTCATTCCCACGATTAAGTGTTTGGCAATTACATCCATACAGAGGTTAAGACAAAACCATACTCAATTGGTGACTATCGGTATAGAAGAATTTTGTCCATGCTAATTTATCCTTCCTTGAACCCTTAAACTTCAATACACAAGGTTGCAACATATATCTTTCAACATTTGAATAAAACACTTTGTTTGCACATGCAACTTTTCTCAGTAATGCAAGTATCCTGATCAGAATAACAGTCGTTGGAATTCCATGCAATCACACAATTCCTGTAGTATATGCATCAGCTAACTGCTCCTTACTTCATGCTATCCATGAAAATATATCAAGTTATTTTTGTCAACTTATTCTCAACTACTCGAATGAATACATTGCCTCTTCTTGAATTGGGCATTCTAAGTACTAAATCCATTGAGGTTAGTCCCATTTATATTCTGGTACCGGCAATAGTTGCCACAACCCGGTATCTTCCCCCGCTCAATCTTTACTTCCCGGCATTAAACATTTTATAACATATTGCGATACATCTCACTTCAACTTTTCCATCGTAGTACTTCTTGATATCCTGAATTATTTTATCTCTTCTAGGATAAACCTAGTACACACCTTTATGTGCTTTCTTCGAAACTTTGTTTATTTTTATTTAGCTCTGAATTGACTGAAACAACAACCGCCCATTTATTCGTATGCTTTCACTAACATATACTTGTAAATCCGTTGCCTCAACTTTTTTTTTTCCTATCTTTAACCTCAATTCCTTGATAACTTAGCTTGAACTTATTTAGCTCAAATTTCCTCAAAAGGTATATTTTAATCACAAACATTAATCCGTCCTTGCAAATCTCTTTTCTTAATCATATTTAACTTAGTTGCCTTAGTTACTTATATAACTCTTCTGGTTTTGAAATGATAGAATCAACATTCTGACAAGGTATCCCGTTCACATCATCTACTACCTCATATGCCTTTCCTAGGCGGTACTAAATGTCTAAATTATAATGCTTGAGAAATTCTAGCCACATTCGCTGTTTCACATTCATCTCTTTCTAAGTAAAGATATACCTTAAGCTTTTATGATCAGTATAAGCCATATTAATTTAATAAGACCTCCACAATTTTAAAGCAAACATCTCAACTTCCACTATATATCATGCCCAACATAATTTCTCTTATAAGTGTTAGCTACCTAGAAGAATTCACTAATGCTACATCAATACACATCCAACCCTTCCTAAGAAACATCACTCTATATTTCAAATCCTTTATTTCTCCCCGAAGGCAAAACTATAGTCGGGGGTATTAGTTAACCTTTTCTACAACTTGTAGAAAGCTAAGCCTTCTCGAAATTTTTCCGTCCATTAAACCTTCGTTCCTTCCTCAAAATTCCGAATACTTCTTTAAGATGCGATTTATGCTCTTCTTGATTCTTCGAGCATACCAAAATATCATCTATGAAAATTGTTATAATTTGATCTCACAAAAATTTAGAATATCACTACATCATGTCTACGAATGGTGCGGGTGTATTATGAAACTTAAACAGTATTTTTACAAACTCACAATGACTATATCTCGTCCTAAATGTTATCCTCGGAATATTTTCATCCACCACATGCTTCTAGCGACATCCCGATCTCAGATCTTTTTTTCAAAAAAAAAAAAAAAAATTACCGGCTCCTTTTAACCGCTCGAGTAAATTATCTATTCGATATAAATATCCCTTAACTGTAACTTTATTTATCTCCCAACGGCCTATACATAGTCTCGTTACTCGACACTTTTTATTCCAAATATCACTAGTGCTCTCCCTATGGTGAAACAGTGCTCTCCCTATGGTGAAACACCGGATCAACTATAACATTTTTGCAACAATTTTTCTTAACTGCTTCTCTAATTCAGCCATCTCAACTCTAGAGGCAGGCGTATTGGCACCTATTCTATACACAAATCGACCACTCTACCTGAAGACTCATTAACCGTCGAAATTCTTCCATCTTAGTTACTTCCTTCTAATTTCCGAGCATATGAGTTTTATAACAAATACCTTCGCCATTTATTAGTTTGCTCTTTTCTTCTTAGCTTAACGATACACCATGGTATACAAAATATTATCTCACCCGGTGATTTCAACCTAATATCATTTGATGATCGCTCAGTTCTTGCTCAGCTAATACATCCCCAAAATTACATTATAGTACCCCAAACTTCCGAGCTTGACGAAACGACACACCCTGCTATATAATACTATCTTTGCTTGGTTCTTTCTTAGCCAAGACATCCTCCATAATTATATTATAATACTCTAAACCAAGGAATATTAAAGCCACATGCAACCTTGACCCTTGCAATCTTAACTACACAATCTCTAAATCATTTACAACAACTCGACCCTTTATCAGACATATAGATTGTCATAATGAAGTTTAACAAAAACGTGATGGAGATACATACATGCGCAAAGTCCCCAAACACAACAAATTAGCTAAGGCTTTACTTACAATATGTTATTTTTTTTTTCATGACAATATTCAACTTACATATTTGAGGAAATCATATGCCAAATCCATTAAATACAGATTCCATTCTAATAAGTAATATCAAAATTTCGAATTCCAAAACGATTTCCGTACTGCAAAACATATAAGAGAAACATATAACTTATTCGTATTCAAGTTCATTTCACAATCGAAACCCATAACATAGCCAACTACAACACATGTTATTGGAGGTATCCAAGTTATTTATAGAACAAATCACAAAGTACTTGTAACTAACATATATAGACTCCAAAAGTATAACTTGGTCAATTCCCCATCACAATCTGTAACGCCTCCGATTAGGTTATTTCACAATCATATTGGTTCTTATATTACCGGAATTATATCCATATGTTCGGAGTTTACTGCCCCCATACCTTCTACCTGTATAAAATATTACATCCTAACAAATTGTCTACGACAATTATTATAGTATGTTAATAAATCTTACTCCATATCACCCTATCATACATAAATATACCAGGATCTAGCTATCTACCTGAAACTTATACTCCAATTACTTACACTCATTATCCATATTAATCTCTAATCCATAATTTACAGTAGTATGTCTCAATGTTTGAACATGTCCATATTACTCCTAGCTTCATTCCCAAAAGGTTTATCGATCCCAGGGAGTGCAGATCCATAATAGGCATATAGAAATTATTGTACGTCAAATAACATCAAAAGTCTTGGTTTCCTTTATAACCTCATAACAATTAATTCCTAGCTCCCCATTTACACCACTAACTTAATGCAAAAACAAAGCTTACTTAGATACTACCAACGTAGCTAATTTGAGTTTACATCCTCATATATACAACTCTTTGTTCCAACTTATCCTCATAGTTTCACAACAAATTTATTTATAATTACATTAATAAAAGAAATACTAACACAAAGCTTTAGTACCACCAATTATCATCCACTCCGTCTTTCTCTCCACGAGTTTTACGTTCATACATCGTTCCATGGTGAGAATTGTCTGGTATGGCTAACCCCGCCTCTGGCACTCCAGTGTATCATTGATCTAACCTCAGTTTCTTCCACAACATTTCCAACCTTAACAAATTCTTATCCCTATTGTTCATAATTACATCATAACCTTGAATTGCTTCAGTAAACCTATACAATTCTAACAGATTCCATTAGACTTGACGAGAACTAGCCCATGGCTCACAAATCACATTGGCTGAAGTCCTTGGTTTCCTTTAATGGCTCCTACAAGCCTCCATAACCTCTTTCTATCCCCAAAATTGTGACCTAGTGGCTAACTAGCATGGTCAACCGCGTCATTTACCATTTATCGATAACATAATAGGTGTTGAGTCCTTCTTTTATAAGCATATTCTCACTTACGCTTTAATGGAATCTACTCAGAACCATTTATACCAAATCTCATATCATTCACATACACATTCGTAAACATAAATTCACATAGCACAAACATAATCATACACATATCACAAATGTTTTGAAAACTTTTATATATATATGAAATTGGCTTTAATTTTCCTTTCTTAAGAAAATACTTGTGTAAACACTCTTATTGTTTCCAAAACTTGCAAATTAGCAATACTTAATTTTGGATTTCGAAAACCTTTGCTCTGATACCACTTGTAACAGCCCGCTCTAGATAGCAGCTTAATTAAGACCTAATACTGCTAATTACAAAGTTAAGCTGTCATTCAGAGAGACTGTTAGGGAGGACTTCCACACCTTCCCTCCCTAGGAAAAGTAGGAAGTCTCGCAGTATCCAAGCGTAATACGGAAATAAGTTATAATAAAATAATTATTACAATAGGTTTGGAGTACTTAGTTTACAAATCTGAAATATATGCTTAACTTGCAAAATCATTATATAATTCGATTCATCTCATAGCAAAGGATTTAACACATTGACCACAACTTTACATTTGCACACAAAAGCTAACTCGAACATTTCTCTAGACTGCAAAACGATGAATCCGCCCCCACCGGACAGTTCAAAGAACAAAACAGGTCAGCTTACGCTGGTAACAAGTCCCACCAATTTCAAAAAATATTAAGGTGGCTGAAACTATTCAATCGTTTCTTATACTCAAAACATAAACTTATAACAATCATAGCTTCATTTCTTTTTGCTCAGAAATTCATTAATGCATTGAGATGGTTTTTGTTCTTATTCGAAAATACGTTTATACTTGCTCATAAGCACGTTGATTCTTTCCTTCAATTCCCATAGAAATCACATCGCATATACGGAAGAAATACTCCAGGAATTATCTCAAGATATCATATATCATTCTCGGAAAACTTATCACAAAACATAACATATCTCCAGGGAAGGAACACGAATGGAGGCAAACCCGGCTCTCCAAACTTTTGAGGGACGTCTCCCTACCTTTCTTATTTTCCCCGCTTGCAAGACTTCCTAGGTCATGACCCTTCATAATGGAGCAATACCCGCTCCAATTACTTAAAGAGCAAACCCGCTCTGTGAGTGTTGTCCATCACTGCTTACGCAGCTACTTCCCCTTATAAAACAAAGTTTATACTTATACCGAAATACTTATGCTCAATACTTATACTGAAATTCTCATACTCAAATACTTTACTTAAATCTTATTCGTATCAATTACAACAACTTCTAAAGCAAACTTAACTTATGAAAACAAGTTTCGGAAAAATAAGCTTGCTATGTCAAGTTCCACTGGTTTCGGAAAGGTGACTTAACAACTAAGTTTCGAAGAATAATGTGATTTGGTTGAGGTAGATAAAGGTGGTATTATCAAGACATGATAGTATATAAAAGGTTATAGAAGAGCTCTTAATATATGGAAATATTATCTCACACAAACACCACATATATCAATTCACATGGTTTTCGGTTTGGTGTTAAAGAACAATGGTTTTTATGCAAAGATCACTTGTACTTCTTGGGTTTAGCCAAAGTTTAGGTTTCACACTTAATATATATAAGAACAGTAGGTATTCATCATAGAAAAATATTGAAAGGATCAAAGGTACAAGGTTTACAAGTTTAGAAAGTAATTAAGCGAACAGTCGAGTTTTTAGGTGTTATTTTCCTCCACGAATTAAGGTTGCGTGTTTAATTAGGTATATGAAGCAAAGGTTCATTTAATAATGAAGACATAAATGTTCCAAGGGAATATCATGGAAGTTTAACCACAACAAGATCTTTAATCAAAACACAATCGAGTTATAGCAAGGATTGACAACTTTTGAGGGAACTTGTTATGCACATAGCAACTTCCGGACAACATAACTTTTGATGTACAACTTCAAATGGAGTGATTTTTGGGTCTAAATTCAATAAATTTTCATGATCTACCATTTCCAAGAGACACCAAGGCCAAAAACAGAGCGAAAAAGAAAGATATTTGGAAGAGAAGGTCACGGCAGCATAACCCAAGAGAATGGATAATCACTTTCTTATTCGGTTATTCAGTGAGTCCTAGGGAACTTGACATGCAAAATATTTTTAACACAATATATTCCATAAGAAAACACATGCAAATCAGTTTTTATACACATTCAAACATAATTCAAGTATTCACAATTCCACAAACAAATTCCATGATCAAAGCTAGAAACAGAGTTTAGGTGGTGGAGCTTGTGTACCTTAACTTGGTGTTTAGGAAATCAATCTTAATTGGTAACTTTTACCACATCTCCAGCAACCTATTAGGATCTTAAGCAAAACATTCATCACCTTAAAGTTAGTAATTAACCCAAAGAAATCAAGTTTCAAACTAATATACCTCATACATGCTGAAATTCAGCCATACCTCACCTTCCTTGGTTTTTCTTAGGGTTACAGGAATGGAACTTCAAAACTAATGCTTGCCCAGTATGGAGGACACCTTGATTAACCTAGTGAAGTATTTGCATGCACGTTTCAGAGCAAGGAGCCAAAGAAAACAAGCTGGAAATGAAGTTGCCAAAGACTCGCCGTAAATGGCGTGAATGAGGGAGAGAGAATTTTACTGCTTTGTTGTGTTTGTTTGTGAATTGAATCTGGTGATAATGAATGAGGACCTTCCTCTCATATATATATAAAATGGGTAAGGGCAAAATCGTAATTTTCGGTTTAGTAATGAGGGCAAAATCGTCTTTTCACGACCTTAAGAACATTCCAGAATTTTCTCGGTTTTACTTAATCCTTAACCCTCTATAATTAAGCTCTAATCCTTCATTATACTTAAACTAAATCCTTAAAATATGTCTTATAACTTAATAGACATATTTTGGCTCATTCAGCCCTTAAATCATAAACACAGAGTATCTCAAACACAATATACTCAAAGTCTCAAATTTCATAATAATGCTCAACATTATTAACGTAATTCGTTAATAACTTATCTTAACTCATAATTTGCATTCATAATCACATAATAATACATAATATTCACATTTCCAAAGAAAATTCACATAAAAAGCTATTCGGAAATTTTGATTCCAACTGAAGTCTCAAATAAAGTCATAACAGTTACGCATCGATTAGTACGTTAATAATGTTAATAATCTTAGCTTAAAAAGTGGGGCTATTACAAGTATGGCCCAAATTAGGATAGTAAATACGATATGCGAATCGTTATATTTGAATGTAAATTAAATACGATCTACGAATCGTTTGTATTTTTGTAGCTTTAAATTTTCGTTATTTATTTAATTCAAATTATGTAATCAAGCATGAGGATCCAAGGAGTTTCAAGGATGGTGATCCATGGAGATTCAAGGGAGGATTCATGAAGATTAGTTATTTTCCTAAGTATAGGGACCATACTAGATCATTTAATTATTATATTGCTTTTATAATTCTCTTGCATTTATTTTGTTTAAATGCATGCTTCTAAGTTTGTTTGTGGTTAATTGATTCATGTGTTCACTATTAATTGACCATATTAGTAAACTTAGGTCCCCAAAAGTAATATTGAGTTCAATTGCTTTTCCAAACAACACCTATAAAGCCTTAGATCATGAGTAACAGGTTCTGCCAAATCAGGGTGTTGCTCATAGTTCCGGGGATAGTAGGGTAGGTTTTTGAAACTTACATGTTAATGTTTGGTTTAACTCAACAAAATCATCAAAAAACAAAGTTTTGGGTTTTGAAGCTAAGAGATAGGAGTAAACAAGGAGTTGTTAGCCTGTCTACCAAGAATTATAATTAGTTATAATTAGTAAAGTGTTTACTTACCTCAACTACTATAAATTGAAGGCAGGGCCAAAGTCCGTTTGATTGTAGTGGGAGGGGATCTTGGTTATTTATTTATTCAATAGGGGACTTTCATTTTGAATAAAGGGTAGTAGTAATTAAAATTTGTTTAATTATTGCTTTCGAGATAAACATCGATTGAATCTTGATTTATTATTTGTTGTAGTAATTATGTCTAGTAACAACAATATCAACACCAACAATTCTACTTGTAATTTGCGCTCCGTCATTTCGAAGGACAAATTGAATGTTGAACGATTCATTGCAAGTGAAAGGGACATGGGAATCGTTCTCAGAACTCAAAAGTTCAACAACTTTCACATGCAAGGGGAGGAAGCAACGATGCAAGAGATGCATGAAGGCTAACTCAGACTGAGCGAAACATTCCTAACCAGCCTAGAAAAGAATATGAGGATGTTCTTATGGTTAGTAAAGGGCAATCGCTCAATAGGATTGGGATTGCTATTAAGAAGGACGAAAGCAAACAAGTTTCCAAGTCTGAAACTTCTGAAAAGCAAAAGACTACACCAAAATCAAAAGTTGCTGATGAGCAATATTGTTACAACTGTAACAAGGTTGGTCATTGGAAAAGTAGTTGCCCCGATTATTTGAAGGATCAAAAGAAAGGAGTTTCTAGTTCAGATATGTATGTTATAGAAGTTAACTTAGCAACTTCTGCTTCTTGGGCATTTGATACCGCTTGTGGTTCGCACATTATTTGTAATATGCAAGGCCTTAAAAGAAGTACAACATTGGGTACAGGAGAAGTAGATCTTCGCGTTGGCAATGAAGCACGAGTTGCTACATTGGCAGTGGGAGTATATAGTCTACTTTTACCTTCAGTAATAGTTTTAGAACTTAATAATTGTTATTATGTTCCTGCTATCACAAAGAACATTATTTCGATTCCTGTTTTGGATTCCGAAGGTTATTCATTTACAATAAAGAACAATTGTTGTTCTGCATATTTGAATGATATGTTCTATGTCTCCGCTAAGTTATCAAATGGTTTATATGTGCTAGACTTAGAAACCCACATCTATAACATAGACAGCAAGAAACATAAAGCAAATGATTCAAACCCTACATACCTATGGCATTGTCGATTAGGCCACATAAGCTCAAAGCGCATTGAGAAACTTCATAAGGATGGAATTCTCAAATCATTTGATTTCGAATCATTTGATACTTGTGAGTTTTGCTTGATGGGGAAAATGATAAATTCTCCTTTCACAGGTTCAAGTGAAAGGGCCAATGACCTTTTAGCCCTCATACATATGGATGTATGTGGACTTATGAGTACGTTGGCTAGGGGAGGGTACAATTACTTCATTACTTTTACCGATGATGTGAGCAGATTTGGATATGTTTACCTCATGCGGCATAAGTCGGAATGCTTTGAAAAATTTAAGGAATTCCAGAATGAAGTACAAAACCAACTTGGGAAGAAAATTAAGGCATTACGATCCGATCGTAGTGGTGAATATTTATCTCAAGAATTTGGCGATCATTTGAAGGATTGTGGAATACTTTCACAATGGACTCCACCAGGAACACCACAGTAAAATGGCATTTCCGAAAGAAGGAATCGAACTCTACTCGATATGATTCGATCCATGATCAGTCTTGCTGATCTTCCTATTACATTCTGGGGATTTGCGCTTGAAACAGCGACATTCACACAACAGAGCACCATCCAAAGTAGTGGAAAAGACACCATATGAAATGTGGACTGGAAACGCTCCAAAATTGTCTTTTCTAAGGATATGGGGTTGTGAAGCTTATGTCTTTTTATGGGTTATCCAAAAGAGACTAAGGGATACTACTTCTACAACCAAAGCGAAAACAAAGTGTTTGTTGCTCGTAATGGTGTCTTTCTGGAAAAGGAGTTTATTTCTAAAAAAAAACAAGTGGGAGAAATGTATATCTCGAAGAAGTTCGAGATGAGCAACAAATGGATGAGGTTAACACCTCATCAGAGGTGGCCCGGCATGAAAATGCTCAGGAGGTGGTGCATTCAATTCACGTACCTCCTACCGTCCCACTTGGAGATACTCCATGCAAAGTCACTCAACCTAGTGAGGTAGAAACTTCTTCTGTTGTTCCCTAACGTAGGTTAAGTAGGACCATCATTCCGTCAAAGAGATATATTGATTTTCTTTTGACGAAAAGTTCTGAAATAACGATTTTAGAATCAGAAGAACCTACTAGCTACAAAGATGCTTTGGATAGTCAAGACTCCGAAAAAAGGCTTGAGGCCATGAAATCTGAAATGGATTCCATGTCTGAAAATCAAGTATGGGACTTGGTTGATCTGCCTAATGGGGTAAAACCCATTGGATGCAAATGGATTTTCAAATTGAAAACGGACAAGGATGGAAACATTAGTGTTTTCAAAGCAAGGTTGGTGGCGAAAGGTTTCAAACAAATTCATGGTATTGACTATGATGAAACCTTCTCACCAGTAGCCATGCTGAAGTCCATTAGGAAAATCCTTGCGATTGCTGCCTTTCATGACTATGAAATATGGCATATGGATGTCAAAACCGCTTTCTTGAATGGGTTCTTGAAAGATGATGTGTGCATGACACAACCTCAAGGTTTTGAAAATCTAGAAAATCCAGGGAGGGTATGCAAGCTTAAGAAGTCCATTTATGGACTAAAGCAAGCATCAAGGAGTTGGAACCTCATATTTGATGAGGCAGTCAAGAAATTTGGCTTTCTTAGAAATGAAGAGGAGTCTTGTGGATACAAGAAGTTAAATGGGAGTAGTATTACTTTTCTGGTCTTATATGTGGATGACATACTTCTCATAGGAAATGATAAGACCATGCTTGAGTCAGTCAAGGAATGGCTTATAAATTGTTTCTCTATGAAAGACCTAGGAGAGGCTGAGTACATATTGGGAATAAAGATCTATAGATATAGATCGAAAAGGCTGATTGGACTTAGTCAAGAGACTTATGTTGATAAGGTTCTTGCAAGGTTCAAGCTGGAAAACTCCAAGAGAGGTTTCATTCCCATGCAACATGGCATAACACTTGGCAAGACTCAGTGTCCTTCGAGTCCTGATGAGGTCAAGCGTATGAGTAATGTTCCCTATACTTCTACAGTAGGATCCATTATGTATGCCATGATATGCAGTCGACCGGATGTTGCATATGCTTTGAGTATATGCAGCAGATACCAATCAAATCCAGGAGATGCGCACTGGATTGCAGTGAAAAACATCCTTAAGTACTTGCGAAGGACTAAGGATAATTTTTTGGTTTATGGTGGAAGTGGTGAGTTGGTTGTTACGGGATACACCGATGCAAGCTTCCAGAGTGACAAAGATGATTTTCGATCTTAATCTGGTTTCATATTTTGTCTCAATGGAGGAGCTGTGAGAGCTCTAAGCAGAGTACCATCGCGGATTCTACAACAGAGGCTGAGTATATTGCAGCAGCTAATGCAGCAAAGGAAGCTGTTTGGATCAAAAAGTTCATTGGTGAGCTTGGTGTAGTTCCTAGCATTGAGAATGGCATTGAGTTGTACTGTGACAACAATGGTGCCATTGCTCAGTCTAAGGAACCCAGATCGCATCAAAGGTCTAAACATGTGCTCAAGAAATTCCATCTTATTCGAGCGATCGTTGGAAGAGAGGATGTGAAAGTAAGCAAGGTTCATACTGAGGATAATATTGCAGATCCTCTGACTAAACCGCTTGCTCAACCTAAGCATGAGTGTCATACTAGGTCTATGGGGCTTAAGCATATGGGAGAATGGCTTTAGGTTGTTTACTTCATGTTTACAATTGTAAAGACATTTATTATGCTTTGAATGTTTATCAATAAAAATTTCTTTCTTATTTAATTGCTTGGTTTAATATTAAATAAAATGTCCAAATAATTTGTGTTTTCAAATAGGATTATCGAAAACGTTTTGATAATAGAACCCTATAAAGTGAACTAAAATCATAATTTATTTAAAGTCCCTAGTCTAAATCACTAATTGGACATAAGTGATTTATTTAAAAGACTAGTATATAATTAATTGATAGCGCAGTTCCATGGGCTATAGAGACATAGAGATGTCTAATTGATTATATGGATGTATAGTTGATACATTGAGACTTGACCTAATCAGATTCTAAAAGTATAATCAAACTACTATATTTAGTGGATTCCTTAGACATGAGTATGTCTTAATAACCACAATATAATTAGTTTAACTTTGACATTGTTAAACGCCGCGCCGTAAAAGGAGGTTATAAAGGCAGTGATCAGGCGGGCTAAGAATTGAGTGGGAGTTATGGTCATACAAGAGTGGATAAGTCCTCCTATTAAATAGGAATGGTGTCTGGGCCTCTTGATGAGCGAGAACTGGAAAATTGCATGGCCATGCGGAATAGGATTAAAGAGTTAATCCTTATTTGAGCAGTTCGAACTCGACGATCAAAGAACATAAATTTGAGAATAACGTAGTGTTATCAAATTTGGCATTAAGTGACTTAAGGAATTTAACATTGCGCTCTTGTCTTCGGACAAGTGGGAGATTGAAGGAATATGTCCTTAGACATCCCGGCAATTACTAAATATAAATAGGATTTATATTATGAAGATAATAAAGTTAATTATTTTAGTAATCGTATTTTCTTGCTAGAGAATAAATAAGATTAATAGGACAATATTGATTGGGCCTATAACTAAAATAGATTAATCCTATGAGGTCACACATTGTAGCACAAGTTGGAAAAAGCAATCCAAATCCATTTAGGATTAGGATTGGGCCGGTCCAAAGGGGAATAGGAGGAGAATTAGTTCTCCTAACTAGCCTATGACTCTTCTATTATATATAGGATATAATATTAGGGTTTAGGTGATCAAATCATTAATCAGTTTCTTTTCACAAGAGAGAGAAGTGAAACCCAAATTTATTCCCTCTAACCGGCGCCTATACCACCAAAAAGCAAGGAATATTATCTCTTCCGTTCTAGCAGACGTTGGTGTTCAACTGGTGCTCGTGCACTGATTAGAGGAGCAACACTTGGGGCTCTCGGATATTCAAAGCTTGAATACAACAGGGAAATCACGCTACAAAGGTTTGATATTTGATCCCTATTGAATGATTCATATGTTTGATTATGTTTGCGATCCTATGATAGATGTTAGGAAATTATTTCCTGAAATTCCGCTATATGCATCTATATATTCCTACATTCACCTGCTTCCCAAATGAACGATATAATTTCCCAAGGGATTTTCCAAATACTTTTGAGGAAATCAAATAATCACCCTCAACCTCAACGTTTTTAGATCCTAATTAAAGGGCAACTTTAATTCTTTCTCTAAACCCCCAAGCTTCCGCCACTAGAATGTTGCAAGAGGTGGAAATCGAGCTAGCTCCTAAAAGACACACTTTACCCATATGATCTCTAATGACAAATCCGAACGAGGATTGCCTATTAGCAAGTTTAGAACCATCAAAATAAAAAAAAATTGATCTTGTGGTGATTATGACAAGGGGGAGAGTGAGGAGACCATCAAATTTCTTGAGGAAGGGATTAGAGGAAGGGGGCTTAGCAATATTTAGAGAAATTTAGAATGGCTACCCTTAACTCTTCTTTGTTAGTCATAAAAGACCAATCCTTAAAGAAATTGGAAATAAGAAAATAAATTTTAGAACAGGAGAAACTTTCATGATTAAAAATATCTTTATTTTTAGTAAACCAAATAAACCACCAGATTATATAAACTTTGGAGAAATCATTATCCTCCATAACCTTTTTTAAATGACAAAGGTTTGTGATAAACAAGGCATTAAGGGGTAAATCGGGAGGAGGAAGCTAACATAACATTTATATTTATCTGTTTGACAAATTATTTTTGCAAATATTATAAAAATTAATACTTGAGAGTTTAAAAGGATAGTAAATAAAAATAAAAATTAAATTTGAGTGAGTGCTCGTTCATCTTTGAGATGTACAGATGATGTACATCAAGTGACATGTTAAATAAATCTATATTATAGATAGCAACACGGGTAAGACACGAAAAAATAGAAAAAAGGAAAAATAAAATAAAAAAGGATGTAATAACTAATAACTACCTAATTAATTAAAAAAAATAAAAAGATAAAAAGCGTACAACAAAAAGAAAACAATAAAAATTTACAACACAATCAGTTACTTCCCTTCAAAAAATTAAAAATCCTTTATTTAGTGGGATAAGCTGATTAAAAATTTAAAAGTATATGATTTATAAGATGTAATTAGCAATTAATTTAATATTCTACATGTTTTCACATGCATATAAGACTAGCTATATATATGACAACACATGAGGGACACTAAAAAAAGAGAAAGGAGAAAAGGAAAAAAAAAAAAAGGAGGAAAGCTTAACTACTTCATTTAAACGAAAAAGGGAAAAAAAAGAAAAAAAAAATCGACATTTAAACAGAACAACAGTTTTTTGAAAAAATAAAATGCAAAGACAGTGTGCAATCATTGCATGCATATAAGCCTAGTGTTACGACCAAGCTTGCTTGGTGAAGCCGGTGGGAACTGAGAAATTCACCTTGTGACTTTGAGGCAACAAGTTCAAACCTCGCTAACTACTTCTGCTTGGGAGTAGGGATTCTCTTATATCTCCATACTATGAAGCAATGACCCCTTTAGTAAGTAAACCCCCACAATATTTTAACAAGTCCAATGATACAGATAACAAACTTTATTTTCAAATCAAATATACATAAAATAACTAGATATATATAATCAGTACTAATCCTATTTATCTAGTATACATAACTCCTACAACAATAGCTGGACTGACTGACATGTGAGAGATGCTGGTTCAATAGAGTTCTTATTACCAAGGGGTTCCTTGGTGGGCCCAAAAAAAAAAAAGGCTAGTGTTACTAATATTAAGTTGTACTTCTATGAGTTAGAAATAAAGTAATCTTTATTTGACTGGCTTAGGCTATATTTAATTAACCTTAATTTTACTTATTTTAGATCAGATCAAATCTGAAAAATTAAGTTCTGATCAGATCAGATGTAACCTCTTTTTTTTTTTTTTTTTTTTTTTTTGGTAACATTTTCTCGTTAAATTTCGTAGAAAGCTTTATTCAATTTTCCCTTTGCAAATTTCCTTTTGAGGGGAGGGGCACAGAAAAAAGAAAAGAAGTTTGTAACCCTAATTCCCCAAATTCCAATCCGTAGAATTTGCTACGATTACAACATCTTTCTACAGATTACAAATAACAGATTACTGATTTCATTCCAGTTTCTTTTCTCTCTAAAGTTCGATTTCGAATTTCGGAATTCCAGCATAAATTCAAGTTACTTTTCGACGTCTCCATAAATTTGAAGGTAAGATTTGTTTACTACTAATTTTGCTATATATTTGATTGAAATTTCTAGTTTAGGATTAAACTAGTATCCGAGCTCAAATAATTTCGAATTTCCATCATCAAAATTTCTTCCTCCAATTTGAGGAGCAAATAAGAAGATTGAGAGATAAGATTCTGGGCAAATTGAACTTTTTCGACGAGATCGAAATTTTGGATTGTCCGAAATTTTGAAGGTTCGTTTAGGACTAATTTAAATTCAAGAGTTGAGATTGATATCCCAATATATGAAAATTTCGGAATTGAATACTGTGTTCGTTTCTGAGATTGTGGGTTGAATTACTAATGTCTCCTGTTTAGTTATATTATCGTATTTTCACTCTGTTGATGTTAATTTGTCATACACCCATACACAAATCAATCTCAGTTGTGAGGGAATTTGGCTACGTTGGCCTTGCAGATTTGTTTGTTGATATTGGGTGCAAATCTAAAGATTAATGCTTTTTGCAAGTTTCAATCGAATTTTTTGCAGGTCATTTATATCTGAATTCTCATTTTATGTCTCTGGTGTCTTTCAGGGTTTTACCTTTGGTTTTCAAAATGCCGGCTACAGCAGGTCGGGTGCGTATGCCCGCAAATAACCGGGTGCACAGCAGTGCTGCCCTTCAGACTCACGGAATTTGGCAGAGTGCTATTGGTTATGATCCTTATGCTCCCACAAAAGATGATTCGAAGGGTGCTTCTCAGACCAAGACTGAGGAAGACCCTGAAAATGCTTATGTGAATTTCCAGGAATTGCTTGCTCTGGCTCGTATCACTGGTTCGAATAACGATGAGGCCCGTGGTGCTTGCAAGAAGTGTGGCCGTGTTGGGCATCTTACTTTCCAGTGTAGGAATTTCTTGAGCGTGAAAGATGATGGCAATGAGAAAGATTCAGATGTCATTCAGGCCAATGTCATGGCAGGGTTGAAGAAAATTAAGGGCCGTGTTGGGAAGTTGAATGGAACGTGTGCTGCTGAGAACTCAGAGGAGAGTTCTGAGGAGGATGAGACCGAGAGCTCTGATTCTAGCGAGGATTCTGAGATGGAGAGGATTATTGGTGAACGATATGGGAAGAAGAAGTCCAGCAGGAAAGTGAAATCTACAAAAAGGAAGAAGGATTCCTCTGATGATGAGGATTCTGATTCTGGAAGGAAGAAGAAAAGGGGTAGGTCAAAAAAGAGGAGGAGTGGGAAAAGATCCGGGAGCGATTCAGATGATGAAAAAGATGTTCGCAGGAAGAGGAGAAAGGAAAAAAGGAGGAAGAAGGATGAATCATCTGATGAGGAGGAGGAACGTCTGAGGAGGAAGAGTAGAAAGGAGAAGAGGAGAAGGAGGAGCCATCGACATGCAGATGATTCTGAAGAATCTCCTAAGCGGCATAAGAGAAAGAGCAGGAGGGCCAGATCATCTTCTGATTCAGATGTCAGTAACTCAGATGATTCCAGGATTGGAAGGCACTCAAAGCGCTCCGATAAGAAGAGCCGGAAACGGAATTATGAAGATGATGAGTAGTGCCATCTTCAGGTACTTGCTTCTATGGTTCATCTATTTTGATTCGTATATCGCATATTGGATGTTGCTCAATACTCATTTGCAAGATCTGTCTTGCATTTGAATCTTCTGTTTCAAACTTTCTGTGCATTCAAATGTTCTATGGCACCTTTTTTGCTTGTATTGCTTGTATATGTAACAGTTAAGCTACAATTGTTCTTATATGATTGCTTGACTTATATATGCAATGATTTCCTTCATTGGAAGAAAGCTGTGCTTTCCTGCTGGTTATGCCACAGGATTGAGATTTTCTTTTGAAATTTGTTTATTGTTGGTGAATACATTTCTGATTTCTTTACCTTGTTATTTTTACTGCCTTGTGCCATGTCACTGTGCTTTTGCTTGTTATCAGTCTGCTGATTGGATCATTTGTTTTTATTATTGCCCCCTTGCTGTCCAACTTCTATATTTTGTCTATTTTCTCACATCTTTGCCTTTCTAGTGATGAAATTAAAGAACCCAACCCAGACCATAAATTACTCATGAAATTCTCACAATGCTTGTCTCTTTGAATTCATCATTTACAGTTGTTTCGAAGTCTGATATCTATTGACAAAGCCTGCATCATTAGTTTAATATAATCCAACATCGATTAATCTCAGATATAGATGATAACATTGAACATATAATATATTTGTATAGGTATTTAATCTTATTCATCTCTTATATGGGTACATCTTGTTTTTCCTCGCATGATTCTCAAATTATGATCTATCTGGCTTCATGTTTTCATTCCATTTCTTGCATTTAGAGCATGTTTGGCTCAATATTTTTGGGCTCTAAGAAACAAAATCAATTTCTTATCTCCTTTCTTCTTGTTTGATTCAACCCCTTCTCAATCTATTACTATTACTTGGTGATAATGACTCCCATGGTTTTTTACATTCTCTTCCCCCTCAAGTAGTAGTAATGGTTACCATTTCCTTTCCATTTTATGGGTTGAACCAAACATCCAATAAAGGTGACAATGATTGTTACCATTCTCCTCGTCAGTTTGATTCCATTCCTTTTTCATTCCATTGCTTGAATCAAACAAGCACTTAATCTCAAAGCTCCACTTTTCTCCAGCAGAAGAACCCCTAATTCTTGACATGTTGTGGGTGAAGGAAGGGGTTGGATTGCAAATGCAGTTTATTTCTGTTTTTTCACGAGTCATTTAGAATTTACTGGTGTTAGTTTGGCTATGGGTACAGGTATTTTTTGGGAGCTAACTTGATGTCTCTGCATATTTTGGTCATGAATATATTTCGCATGGAAGTTGTTGTAAACAAACCGATAACTGGTGGTTGACCTTTTGTTTCACTCGTGCAGGGAGTGGTTTCATCTTTCATAAATCAAGTCATCTGAGTAGCTACTGGAATGTTACATGGCTGCCTGAGCATTATGGAATACGTTAATCTATATTTTATTTGCAAGTTTCCGATTTCTGAGGAATCTGGTGGATTTTATGTAGTGGGCTTTTGTCCCTTTTATTCTGTTGTGCTGCAATTGGTGGCTTATATGTGTTGTAGCCACCCGTTTGATCTTGGCTTGTTTATTTCACCAACATGTGTATGAATTATGATTATGAATTCAGTAAGTTGGTTTCCTTTATACTATGTACTTACCGGAGCGCCCACAACGGTCGTGGACATTCACAAATTTGCGTACGTCATGTTTAACATATATTCTTTGGTCCTACACCTAGGATAAATATACACAAAAGGTTGGTCTAGTTGGTTGGAGATTTTCCTTTCACTCTTGTGACAAGAGTTTGATTCTTATCCTTTGCAATGTAGGATTTTCAATTCTTCCACTCCTGTGCATCCATCTTACCTTTTTCTAAAGGAAAAAAGTGAATGTATACCTTCCCAACTCTCCTTCACCCATATGCTCATCTGCATGGGCACATGGTGTGAGAAATTGTTACGGAGTGTACTACTTAAGGTACATCACAAGTGTAGGATGAATGAATTCTCATATACCAAGTTTACCAATTATGCTCTTTCATTTAAGACCGTGCTATAAAAAATGAATTTTAAATGTTGTGAAGGTGTTGAATTCAGAAATGCAAGTTAAATGATTGTTGCTTAAGCATAGGGGTGATGTTTTAATTGAGAAGTAGCACAACTATGCTCAAGGATGGCATTGCTCAGCTGAGATTGTAACACTTGAATTTGAGCTTAAGTCAAGTCTCTAACTTTTCCAAGTCCAATTGAGCAAGTTTTTGCAAGTCGAGTTTGATTTTGGATTAGCTAAACTTAACTTGTTAACATTTCAATTTAAGCTTCCTCAAGTCGAGTTCAACCAAGCTTTAATAGAGTCAATCTTCAACTGAGCCAAGTTTTGACCAAGTTAATTTCAACGCTCGTATTAACACCCATAGATCATAGATGATATATTGAATTTAGTCATTTTGCTTTTGATACGTATTCAACTTTCTCATGAGTTCTCAAGTTGAGTCTCGAAACAACTCCCTTCGAGCTCGAATTTTAACTAAGTTAATCTTGAGTAACTCGCAAGTTGTCTCATCTTATTTATGCCTGTATCCATATTCATTGTTACGTGATTAACCCACCTTAGATCTTTTGCTAGAGTAATAGCAATCAATTGTTTGGTTTAGTTAGCCGCATTTTGGAGTTTCGTGGTTATTTGCACCAAGAAAAAGTCATGGGAATTTCAATGCAGGATCTATGGCCATATTTTGTCATCAATTAATTGCCGTAAGGATTGAGAAAGACCTCCAGTTTAGTAGCCAACCTCCTCAATATACACTTCTTTCTGCAACCCCAGGTATACCAGGCATGCCAATGAAAAATACATGAAATTTGTAGTCAGATTGTAGTTTATTGTACCTTCAAACACGAAGTGATGTGATTTAAATAGTTCGAAGTTTTGTCCCATGCTCTTTTGATGAAAACAGGATACAATTTCACACGCAAAATCATTTCCACCAATCTATTGGCAGCAGAAGGCATACGTAATTCGTGATCAATGAAAATAACCAAGAACTTGACCGCCCACTTTTTGTTTGATGGCCTCTTCATGATCAAGGACACCATTTGGAGTAGTAATTACAACATAGCCCCACTGCACACAATACAGATATAAACATCAGACATCAATCAACTAAACTGAACACTCCCAACCTCATGGGTGGGTGCAAGCTGGGTGAGGCTGGCGAGAAGAAGGCGACTGATATCCAAAGACTTACTGCTGCTCCACAACAAGGTTAAAATATACTGGAAACACACTCAGAGCCTTGAGATAGAGAAATAGGAGTTAGAATGCAGGGCTCCCAATCTCTCACTTGACTTTTGCATTTCAGAAAATTATACCAAGCAGAACAGCTCTCAAGGCAGGAAAATACAAACCTGTCGTGTTGGAAGAGTTTGCAATCTGTATTGTTCAATATCCCTTGCTTTCAAGTCCTGTCTATAAGTGAGAGCTTTGCAGTCATTCACACGTCCCAGAAGTTCTACAGTTACCCTACCAACTCTATGTGGATCATGAACTTGAAAATCCTTGATATATCCTGCAAATAAGATGAGCAGCTTTCTATTAAACCAGAGGTTCCACAAGAAGAATAGGTTAGCCAGCCAAATGAAGCCCAGATCCGGATCATATAAGAAAACAATGTACGAGCAATGAGGTACCAGAAGTTGATTATTATTAGTCAAGGTAGTGAGCCACAAAAGCATAAAATGACTACTGAAGAACTTGATCGCAAAAGCCATTTTTGGACTAAAATAGGCATCAAGCATTTACCATAAGCAAAAAAACATTTCCTTCTTATCACAGTTTATTATGTATCACCACATACTTCAACGGAATAGTGGCACCATCACATAGAGTCAAGACCTCAGTCAATCACTTACACTTTGGATAGCAACATAGAAAGGAAAGGAAGGAGAAGGAAAGAGGAGGAAGGGAAGGGGAACGAAAGGGAGGGGAAAGGTGGAGTTCAATTTCCCTCCAAATCTCTTCCATTTTGAAGAGAGGGAAAATCCGCTCCCTCCCCTTCCTTCCCTCAACCCCTTACCAAACAAGGGAACTTGTTTCCCTCCCTTTCCCTTCCGTTCCTTTCCCTCCATTTCCTCCTATCCAAACAAAGTGTTAAACAAAACAAACCCTATTGGTCAATAAACTTTTAATAAGTTGTGTACCCCCATCAATTCAAACCCATGCAGTATATTAAACAAACCAAGAAATTTGTTAATTTTCTATGGGTAGCATATGTAGATCACATGACACTAAACCTATGCCTTTATTGCCAAAACTTTACCTACCTCCTGTCCTCCACTTATGAGACAATATTTATCAAGCAAGCATTTGAGAAGACACGTCTGGTAACCGTAACCCATAAGGCCACAATACTACAACTTTGACGTATCAATCTTTGAAAATTCCATGATCTCTCTCCTAAATCTACGAATACATCAAGGAAACACCAGAGCTCGAACAACAATCATAACAAGTAAAGACTTCTAGAGGACAAAGAATACTATCAAAATATTAATGCAAGTCTTTAGTACTTCCTCCGTTCTGTTTTAAATGAAACATTGGGTGAAATGACACTATTCATTGATCAATTTTGACTCCAATTTATCGCTATTATATAAAGAAAAACATAGTCAAGTGGGATCTTGTTAGATTCGTCTCGATGCATACTATCAAATTATAATTTTTTTATATTTTTTACGTGTGCACAACTAAAGATATTATTGATTAAAGAAGCGCGTTGGATTGCGTGAAAAAGCAAACGTTTCATTTAAAACAGAACAGAGGAAGTATTACTTTTTAGCTTTACTTCTTTTCTTGAGCTTTGTTGTTGACATTTCTTTTATAAAGGAATTATTAGTAGATGAAAACATATGCCCACATGTTTCATTCTCCCAACTTCCTTCCCCACAAGTTATTGTTAACTACCTATCAATGTTCCAATAATTGTCTCTTTACTTGGCATCTAATTTTCTGAATAATGCAATAAAATTTAATACAAACATTGAATTCTCCAATAGTATATACACCCTCTGTTCAAATAAGTTCTCCATTTTCATCCATTCCACCCTGTCGAGCCCCATAGATTTAATACAAACATTGAATTCTCCAATAGTATAACAGGTCAATGATTTTTCTCATTCTAACCTCCCGAGCCCCATATATTGGATCCACTCAAATCCACATTCTCCCTCTCCAAATGGCAAAAAGAGATCCACTTTCACTTCCCCTCCTTGGCTTATGTTACAACATTGACTAGGAAGAACTTCATGAAATGGAGGGAGTAACAAATATGATTTACAACTTACAAGAAAAATTCATGGTTTACTTCGTTCAAAGATCCCATCATCTCTAGACATTAAACCCCATTTCTATTTTGGTAAGTTCTTCAATAATAGGCTTTGCACTGTTCTGTGCAACTTTTTTGACTTATTTTACAAAAATTAAGTTCAAATAAATTGGATAAGTTTCGGTAGCTTACACAAATAAGTTCAAATGAGTCAAATTCACTTTAATTGAACACACCCTAATGATACCATTAAATAGATACTATAATGAAAGAATACTTGCGCCATAGCAAATATGCATAAGTTTCTTGAGAAGGATATGTATTATATATCAATTCAATTTTTAAAAAAAACACCAATCAAGAGTGGCCTATCATATATACACGGGAGGAGTCAGCACGACTCAGCAGTTTCGAATATAAATACAATTCTTACATTAAATGACTAAAATACATACGCTGCGTAGACTCTGAGACTAGTTTTTATTCATTTAAAACGCAATTAGAACCTAAAATTATGTGCATATTATTATATAGCTATCTTGATGAGATGCAGATTTTCAGATTATTGTTCATTATAAATCTTTCTGCATAAATTGTAAGAAAAATCTTTTCAAAGGGAGAGAGAGAGAACACTGGAATCATAGCTTAGGTTAGTATCAAGTAAGCAAAAAGGATCGAAGTTGAGAACAATCAGTTTACTCTAAATATTGAAAAGAGTACTAAATTCTTTTTGTCCCTACTTAAGTGACGTGAATCGTGATGTGAACAAGATATTGACCCTCACAATCCCTGGTGGATGTACATAGCACTAAGGGTAGACACTTGCATACCCCCTATCAAAAAGATTGTAGCTTTGGTGGCAATCACTATATATGCATGATTTGGAGTAGTATGGAAGGTTGCAAGATCGAAATTTCAAGCCTACCATCTATTTGCTCTTTGCCTTTTTTCCTAGATATTTATCCTTTTCTAAAAAGGCTTGAACAGTAAGGGATGAGTAGTTGTACAGGCATATTAAAACAAATTGAATTAGTATATTTACATATGCTCACACTCTATGAGAAATTTCTGGATCTTCCACTGCTCACTACACACACAAATACAAATACAAATACTACAACTTACCCAGTATCACAACAACAATAAGGTGGACTTCAGTGGATTTGAGCAGTAAAATATGTAACCTTTCTGGCGTGTTACCAATGAACTGATATCAATGAGTTAGCACCACAGACTGCAAAGTTAATCTTCAGCATCTCAAAAGGGAAGTATCTGGGAGGCTCTAAATCAATATAATGCCAACTGAATCTGGTGATGAGTTTCATCCCAGGATTTTCATTAGCAGTGGACTTAGCTAAAAAAAAACTACTTAGAAGTTGACATATCTAAATTCAAAATAAAACTACATGGTTTAGAATAAGGAAAGCCATGTATATTGGATCCTGACAAAAATGTTTGGGGAAAGATGATTGGCTAGATGCAGTTTTCATCACAGGCAGGTGGAACCATGGAACGTCGTTGCTGGAACAGATACTCAGGTGGATTAATGTTTCTAAGAGTGATAACATCTGTCATGGCAGGAATGAGAACACCCTGGCCTTTCACCACTAATCTATTTCTTTCGAGTAATATCATATACTGAATATCGGATTCATAATGCCCCAGCCCCCTTTGCTTTTGCACTTTTTTTTTTAAAAAAAAAAATCACAAATGTTCTATTCAACTTCAGAGATTTACGAAAAGGGATTCAACAATTAAAACCTACTCTACATACCTCAAGCACTGACTCTTATAGGCAACCTTGAGGCCTTTACCCAAGCCCAATCAACACCAGCTTCGGCTCAAAATATTGACTGCAATATTTTTCATGCATCCATAGACTGTGTCAATCTTAAAAAGCATTGCTCAGAAGTGTGAGTCGTTGAACCCCATAACAACATAAAATTGCCTCGAGCCTTTACCTCGCTACCTACAAATGTTAAGAGATTGACCTTCCACTCAATACAGTCGTACAAGAATTTCGCAATATCACAAATCAGGGTGCTTTCTATCTTAAGGGGTGACCTTATTACTTAAAACTTTTCAATTCCCAAAATCAATTAGTGTAAGTCCACAAATCATTTTCGGTAAGACCGTCTCTACCAAAGCTTACCCTACCAAGTTAATAAAATCACTAGCTATTTCCCTTCAAGTTTCCTATAGTAGGATCTTAGTGAGTTAATTCTTGTTGTTGCACATCAAATGATCAACTAAAACTCTCACAAAGAAATCCAAAAAGCAAAGAAAGAAAACAAAGCAATCCAACACAATTATCTGCCACATAAACCAATTTTTTTTCAAAAAAAATCACAATTCAGCATGAGCATAGTTTTTGAGTGAAATCAATTACAAAAAAGAAAAGACACCCATCATATATTAATTTAAATGCAGGCAAGATAGCAACTTTAAGATTCAAAATCATTTACCCACTAAAAAAATCATATGCAAATAGATTATTAATAAAGAGAATGTAGAGAAAATAGAAGAAACCTCGATTTTTCATGATGTGGAGAAAAGAACAGATGACAGTAGAAATGGGTTTAAGTTCAGCGGATGCTTTGTTTCTCTTTTCGGCGTTCACTATCGTCCGAAGTGCATCGTTTAGTATTCTTCTCCCCATTTTCTCTCTCCTCCGACTTCGATTTGCTCTCTCAAGATTGAAGGTGCTGAGGTTTTCGAAAACCAGACAAGGGTTTTTCCAAAGTTAGAGATGGGCCTCTTTTTCTGGACCAATATTTGCATAATTTAGACTTTTCGGCTTTATTTGATTGGACGGAAAACAATTTAATTTTACAAATTTAGGCTTCATTTGATTTCGAAAAATATTTCTCAGGAAAATCATTTTTTACATTTTTCGTTATTTGGTTGGAATAATAGTTTTCCATCAAACTAAATAAAGGAAAACTAATCGTCATTTGCATTTTCCATCGAAAAGTAATTTATATGAAAAACCATTTTACATCAAACCAAACGGACCCCTTAAGGAAGAATATTAGTCCATGTAGTATTATAACTAGGGGTGTGCAGTTTTGGACCCGATCGAAATCCGGTCCATAAAAATTTAGGTCTCCGGTCTGGTCAATTTCTGTTTTTGTATTAAAAATATTTTTTATGGGCTAAAATAAGTTTTAAAGTTTGAATGTTAGTATAAAGTTAAAACTTAATCTGTATTTGCCTTTAGGATTTTTGCTTTTAGAATTATTAAATTTTAGTTTATCAAATTTATACGTATGATTAAATCTAAGCAAAAAAGATTTTTTGAAAAAAATACAAATTTCGGTCCAACACCGGACCAGAATATTCAGGTCCACAAAATTTGCAGATCCGGTCCACCGGTCCAAACGGTTCCGATCCGCACCCCTAATTATAACATAGAGAATGCTATATTTACCAACTAGATTATCCACCTACTACAAATATAGAATTTAATATTTGAATATATATTTCTTTTGTTGAGTTGGATCCGTTATTTAATTATGTCCATTTCTAGAGGGAAGATTAGTTTTTGGTGGAAAATGTTTTTTTTTTTTGCTTAGGCAAATTTAGGATTTTAGGTTTTGGGGAATTAGCCAATGGAGCTCAATCACCAAAACACATAAACAAACAAGGAGTACACGATATCCTTAAATATTGTCTCATCAATCATTTTATCACAATAGTAACGTGAAATTTATAGTATCTATAGTCAACAATTCTTTTTCTTTGTGTTAGTACACCAATTATTATTTTTAAAATATAACTTATAACTGTTAGGAATGCACTCCATTTTTTAAAGCATGGATAATTAGAGGTGGATTCTTATTGAGGTGATGCAAGTAAATTGTTTTTATTTGTAAAATGGGTTTGACTAAAAGCCCAAAAATGAAAACATATTTTTGTTTTTGGTAGTGCCTGTGCCATCCAGGCCTCTTTTCGATATTCATTAATCATTAATGCTGAATTTGAATCAAGTGTTTCATTGTCCTCGCTAAATTCGTGATTCATGTATGACTTCTAAAACATGAAACTCTTTTTTTCATGAATTTGTATGGTGACACGAAAAAATGTTGATTAATTACATGATGAAATACTGAATACATAAAGGATTTGAATTGCAATCAGATGAAAAGCATTTTTTGTAAAGGCCCTATATAATTTTATTTATTGGTAAAATTGACAACAAATCTATTATTGGGTGGATATGAAATATAAGGTGTTGTGTCACATTTGGACACATATGAGAAGTTTTGCAGGATCCCGCAAGAAGAACCCATCGAATCCGGAACCTAATTTTGATCCATCTATACTAAGTATATTAAAAGGCGTTTCTACGAAAGTTTCATGTGCCACGTGGCACTTCCTCTAATATGCTAATGCAAATGCTCTATTTTAATGTCAAATCTCTCAACTAATATAGGGTATCAAACTCATGACCCTTATAATGAAAAGTGAGAGCTTAACCATGAATCCAACATTACATCATTGATTACTATTTCAAAATAAAATACAATAATGTCTTGTAATTACATATTATTAAAAGACGTGTACAAGTAGTTAAATCCCTAACACTTTAATGGTAATAGCAAGAGACCATTGTAGACATCAACTATTAGTTCGGCAAATTTTTTGTAGAAAGTCAAACTATTGCTTTCATATGCAAACTTTTAAGAGTTTATTTTTCAAAATATTATGCAATAATATATCATGTGATCATGACGTCAACTATTCCTCACTAGATAAAAAAATTACGAAAAGCAATAACTCGGGGCATCGCCCGGGATATTCACTAGTTTTATAAGTTATAATGTATACAAGTACTGGTCCGCAAGAATAAAGAGGAGAGGGACATGACCTGAATCTCATTTACTTCACTCTCCTAACCTAGAGTACTTGCTAATTGTATTACTTTGTTCCACAAAAATACCTAGTGTACGGGTATGTTTTCCCAACTTATTTTCGGTTCGGTTCAATTTAGTTGAGGTTAGTTCAATTCGGTTTTTATGTCGAAGAAGAAACGCACCATACTTTCATTATTTATTTTTTTGGCAATAAGTACACGCAAGAAAAAGTACAAGTTAACATATGAATTCGACAAGTGACAAAAAGTCATCTCATGAAGTCGACACATTAAACCTAGAACATATTCATTTTTTATTTTCTAATTTGACGGGATAGTGCACTTTATATATTTTTTTTTTTGACGGGGATAGTGCACTTTATATTGACTTTACAACAAGTCCGTTTTGATCTTTAACAAGGTGACCCACTAACAATTTGACCCGCTATTAACCTGCAGGATATAGAGCTTAACGTTTTTGGGAAAAATCAATTGTCTCACTCACCCACTGACCCACTCTCATAGTAGTCCAAAGCTGTCGTATACAATTCTACTTCACCACTCACCAGTGCTAAGCAGTGAGCATTTAAGGTTTCATACAATGTACAACACTTGTTCTTAAGTCATAACTCCACTTCTTAATAAGCAGCCTTCATTATTTTCAACTGCTAACAGAAACAGAGTTTAACCATCTGCTTAAAATTGGCAAGTAATTGCAGCACAAAAAGTTCAAGGACTAGCTATCAGAGTTGAGAAAGCGTAGAAAAAAGAAAATATATTATGGAAAAGGGACAACATTGTACACACGAATTGTTCAACACAAAATAGTTCTTACGTAACTACATATGTATTGTCGAGAGCTTCAACTTACATACAAAACAAAATGAGAAACAAGCATTAAATTTACAAGGACCTAGGAGGTTTCTCTAGCAGAGCAGAGAGATAAACCTCGTCTTTTGACTTGGGAGAAACAACCCACTTATGCTTCTTGTACCTGAATTGCAGAAACATGTACATGTAATCATCTAAGTCTTTTCTATTACAGAAGAATTTATCGATCCATAACAAACCCCCAGGCCTTAGAACTCGATCCCAATCAAATAACATGAAATCCAACAGTAGCAGATCGATCCACCCATCCAAGAGGCCGGTTGAGTGAATCAAGTCCATCGTATTTTCAAAAAATGGGAGTCGTTGATTGGGTGTTACATACAAGGGAAGTAGGCCTCGAAGTGCAATCGTCTCACTGAAAGGTGCCCCCAAGTTTAAGGCAGTCGAAATAATGGAGACATTTTGCTCCATCATCCTTGCAGCAAAGCTGCCAGTACCCACGCTGTAGTCAAGGCCTATCCGTATTTCCCCTGGCTTGATTGCCAAAACATCACTGATGAGAAAGTCAGCGGAAGAAAGGGAGCTGCTGTTGACCCATTTAAGCGTTTCCTTTTCCATGTCGAAGCATCCTGTGCATTTGGTGTAACCTCGGTCAGTATTGTTGCCCGATAAGCACTCAAAATCTCTGCATTTGTAAAGGTTCCATCGAACATTTCTTCCATCTGGTATCTTCCAAAGTGATTCATTAATCGGATATGGCTTGAGGGAGAGCTTGGAGGCTCTTGTCAAGCAACGCCTTCGAGGCAAAGGATCACATCCATGAAGCATAAGCTTCTGAGCTAGATTCCAATCATCCTTACAATAAGAACCTACATCATAGTCCATGTAGTCTTCTAAATCTTTCTTCATCAAAACGCAAGCATGGCCTATGGTATTGTGTATCCTCTCTGTTTTGAAAATGTTTATCTTGCCATTCTTGTTCTCTTTCGGGGTAATGTACTTTCTGATCTCCTCAATCAGGAAATTATTTATCAACGGTTCCTCCATAAATGTCGTGTTCCTTATCCCACCCACTTTGGGTAATCGGATCTGTCTAAGAGCAATATGAGCATCATAAAGAGGCTGAACGACCTCATCTTCCAAGTACCTCTTGAACTCTAGTCTTGACATATTACCCTTCTCCAATTGATCTTTATCTTTCTCCATTTTTTGCACGTTGGCTTCAAGTTTGTCTTGCAAAGTTTCCATCTTTTCAAGCACTTCCTCAATGCGAAACAACAACGCTTTGACATCAAAGCCATCGGAAATATAAGGATCCCCATAAAAATGACGACATATATCTTCGCTGTGAAAGAAAAATCCAGCATGATAGAATCTAGCTAGGCTAGAAATGCTAACAATAACAACAAGCCCTCCCAAAAACAACTGCATCCAACCCATTATTCGAGCTAACCTCCATTTGGGATGGCTCGCCTTTGCCATGCCCAAATCTATGCAAAAGACCCACTAATAGTTGCTATCTTCCTTCCTTTCTAAGATCCAACCACAACCCACAATTGGATATTACCCAAAATCAGCCAATTTTCAGAATTCTGATTATTAGGGTAACCATATCATTAAAATCAACTAATTAAGAGTCTAAGACCCAATAATTGATATGATCAACCCTAGTTTCCCTTCTCTACAAAAAACCACCCAAACTCTTACTACCACAAAATTTAAAGACCCAAGATTGAATATCATTCAAATTTCAAGGAAACTGATCAACACATACCCAATTTCAAAAATGCAATGGAAAGCCCAAGATTGAATCATCCAAACACAGCCTAATTCTAAGCAGCAGAAACTGAATATTGCATGTTAAAACTCAAAAAAAAAAAAAAAAAAAAAAAAAAAAAAAAAGACAAATGCAACACTGGAATGTTAAAGGAAGGATCAAATTTACCAAAATTTAATCTTTCTCCAAATTAAAAGCTCTAAGAAATTTGAAGCTCCTCAAATTTCCAGCCTGCAAAAATGTGATAAGATTCTTCACAAATGACAACTTTATAAGCATAATCTTGCTATGTTACCCAACTACATTTGAAGAATTATGAGCACTTTGAGTGTGATATAAATAAACCCATTTTGCTTAAACCCCACAAAAGCCCACAATAAATTAAACCCCACAAAAATTAAACCAATTGCTTACACATTTAGCAAACAACAGCTCTTTAAAATCTGGAAAACTAACACCCATTAAATTCTCTCTCTCTCTCTCTTTCCACCTGAATTTAAGAAAGGAAACATGAAATTTAAGGCTAAAAAAATGGAAGTTTACGAAACGAAACCACGTGAGAGAAAACTTAGAAAATCTCACCAGCTAATTTCAGTGATTTAATTACTACCCAATTAGAGTTGACTTGTGAGTGGGTTAGGTCTTTTTCAAATAAATTTTGGTTCTTCTTCAAATGGAAAAAGACCTCTTTTTTTTTTTCCAACTTGTTTCGACATTTTTGCATTCTAAGGAAGTTTGGTACCATTAGGCAATTTGCCATGTTCCTTTTTGGTCAAGATAATCTATGATCAGATTAACACGACAACATTTGTAATTAACCCAAATATTTATTTGTCGAGTCACCCTAATAGAGAACGAAATAGTTAGGGTGTAGAATTGTAATTGTTAATTTGCTAATAAAATTTCGATTCATATATTATGATCCTAAAATCTTATTATCCGGAGACCGGAAGGACTTGATTACTTAACTAACCTTAATTTTGTTTATTACTAATTTTATAGAATTTCTCAGCTTAAATAAATACAAATTAGAATCTTAATATTATTTTACAATCTTATGATTATACAATTTTTTTTTTCTCCTATTAGATTTTGGTTACAGGTACAGATGCACTATTTGCTGACGAAAAAAAATCATTCTTAATGTACTTAAACTTTTAGTATTAGTTTTTCACTACATTGAAGCATAATTATCACTCTTTTACCCAATTTTGTAGAATTTATGACTTTAAGAACTCATCATACCGAATCAGGATTTGTTCTCTTTAATTTATTTGTACTTATTTTCAAGAAAGTACTATGAAAAAAAGGTTCAGAAAAAATAAGTAAAAACTAACAAAAGGTAGGGAGTAGTTTTTAGAAGTCCTTGAAAATAAGAAAAGAAAACTTCAAAACAAAAAAGAAGAAGATGAGTTCATGAAAAATAAATTGAAGAGAACAGATTTTCAAATCCACCCCCTACGGTATCCAAAATACGACCCTTATCCTAATAATAATATTTATGTAGATGATCAGAGCTCTATGTGAACATATCGAGTGTAGATTTGCTTAAAACTCATTTTTTTTATTCCTTCAGTTAACAAAGAAAAATTAGCTAGAATGAACTTTAATCTAAAAAAAACTCGTTTCTGAACACTACTCGATTATAAATGAGTCTGATTAGCACGCAGAACCCCTAAAATAAAAGGGGTTTGAATAGAATTTTCATAAGCTCATAATGAATAGCTACGTTGAGGCTCGAACTAGGGTTGTCAATGTTAAATGAGTTAATTAACCAGAGAATATCTGGCTCATTTACAAGTTTAGCAAAAAGTACTTTCAGCATATCAATTTTTTATAAGGTTTATTATTTGACAATCAAAGATATTAAAAATTTAGAAGAGTAAAAAAGGAGTCTAGCGTCTGCTAAGGTTTGAGTGCGAGTTGTGGTTCTCCACCCGTCTGACTCGATACTTCGAGCATTCTAATCCTTCTTGGGATCGCAGTCAATCATTATGGCTGACGAGATCGTATCTAGGGTTTCCAATCTTAAAATTATTGCTGAGGAGGACACTGCGATTGTTCTCGATGCAGTTCCTTCTCAAGGAATTGACAGAGAGCTTAATCTGGCGCTAGTAGGGAGGATATTGACTGTTCGATCATACAATTTCGACGCTTTTAAGAAAACGATGAATCAAATATGGTCCTTATCTAAAGGTGCTATATTTAGGGTTATTGAGAATGGATTATTTGTGATTCAATTTGCCACAGCGAGAGACAAATTAAAGGTGCTTTCAGGGAGGCAATGGACCTTTGACCAAAGTTTGGTAATGCTCAATGATATCGATGGTAGCCAACAACCATCAGAGATCTCATTGACCCAATGCCAGTTTTGGATTCGTTTGTACAATCTCCCTCTACGTTGTAGGTCTGAGAATCATATATGCATGGTGGCTGCAAGTGTAGGGGAAGTTATTGACGTAGACTCGGATGGTGTTCTCTGGGATACTTCGGCGCGGGTGAGAGTGTTGGTGGATGTCTCAAAATCGCTGCAGAGGGTCCAGAAAATCTCGTTGGGAAAAGGGGTAGCCTTGGTGGAAGTAAAATACGAAAGGCTCCTTACATTTTGTTATGCTTGTGGGAGAATAGGTCACATTGAAAGAGATTGCTTGACGGAGGTTGAAGATGATGGTCCCATGGAGAAACAATGGGGGTCATGGCTTAGAGCTTCGCCAAGACGTGGACGACAGAAGATGAAGAGGAAGCGAGAGTGTTCTTAAGCTGTGCGCGTAAGATTACTTTCGAGAGTCCTAGTAGGGTGATGAACTTGGATGGTAGGAACTCCATTACCCCAATACAGTTGGCGCACGACCTTGGACATACTCCTACCCCAAGGCAGGAGGAGAATTTGCCTGTTTCTAAGACACTCAATGTGACTTTGGCACTTTCGAGTGACCCCGAGGGTGATCCCTCCCATGTAAGTAATGTTCCTGCTTTTGTTTTTAGTTCGGGTACAAGTGATGCTATGGTTAGAGTTCGGCATGCTAAAACTTTACACTCAAGCAAACTTAATGGGCGTAAAAAAGTTAATATGCATGATGTTAATAAGGGGGAAATTGTAGGGCTTGATTATAATATTGCTGCTGCTGTCGGTGTGGAAAATATTGGGGTGGGGGAGCTCTTGCCCGTGGCGGGGCAACCTGCTGTGAAGAAAGGGAGTTGGGAAGGTGCGGTTGACATCAAAGAGGGTGGGGATTTTGTTGTGGGTAGCTCGGTGGAGGAAGGTGATGTGGATAATAGTTGGGAGGAAGTGGGAGAGGGTGATGTGGTTTTGACGAACGATAAAGGAGTTGTAGGGGAGGAGGGGGGAGGGCTTCTAATAATAATAATAATCTAGGTAGGGACGTAGGGGACTTGTCGAAAGGGGTTTGTGGGGGGCAGGGAGTTGGAGGCAGAAAATGGAGAAAGCTTGCAAGGGGTCAGGGAGATGTGGTGATGAATGAAAGGCAGGAACAAGTTCAAATGGGAGGGGGATCGAAAAGAGTTAGGGAGGAGAGTGAGAATTCTGAGGAGAGTTCCAAGTTCCCTAAAGGTGCCGGTGCGAACTTTGATATTTCTGGATGGCGTGAGGCGAGGTCTGTCGAGGAACAGACCCGCCGAGCCCAATGAGTATTCTAAGCTTTAACTGTAGAGGGTTGGGTAACCCCTCTGCAGTTAATAGTCTCCGGGATTTGATCCGGAGAGAGGCCCCGTTTTTTATAATTTTATCGAAAACGAAGTTGAGTTGTGCGGAGTTTGGGAGTGTTCGAGAGAGGTTGGGTGACTTTAATAGTTTAGTTGTGGATGATGCGGGGTGTGTTGGTGGTCTTGCATTGTTGTGGAGAAAGGATGTGACTGTTGAGCTCCTTTCGATGTCCATGCACCATATCGATGTAAAGATCAGTGAGGGGTTGGGTGATGAAGACTGGAGATGTACGGGGTTCTATGGATGGCCGGAGGTTCATAACAGACACTTATCATGGACCCTGTTACAGTCCCTTGCTATTCATTCTGATCTGCCATGGCTCTGTATTAATGATTTTAATGAGATTTTGTTTATGCATGAAAAGCAAGGAGGTAACGATAGAACAGAGTGGCAAATGACAAACTTCAGGAGAGCTGTGGATGCTTGTGGTTTGCATGATGTTCCGTTTACAGGTTACGAGTTTACTTATGACAACGGGAGAGGCCTCGAGGAGAATATTCAGTGTCGGTTGGATCGGGCTCTAGTTTCTAACTCTTGGTTGGACTTGTTCCCAGATGGTCATTTGTGTCATCTTGATAGAGAGTGGTCTGATCACGCTCCTATCAAATTACTGTTGTGGAAACATGCTGTTGATGTTCAGTTAGGGCCGAAACCCTTCAGATTTGAACAATTGTGGACTACGAATGCTGAATGTGAAGGGGTGATTGAAAATGCTTGGATGGGGGGTAATTCGGTGGCAACTAGTTAGAGATTTGTGTGGCTGACTTGAGGGAGTGGAGTAATGGGAAGTTTGGGAAAGTTTTTTCAGACTTAAAAAAGAAGAGGAAAGCTTTGAAGAAGTTGAATAAAGGAGAGTTGAATGAAGCTCGGTTGGAGCGCAGGCGCAGATTACTTAGGGAGATTGCGGAGTTGGTGGGAGTAGAGGAGGTCTATTGGAAACAAAGATCTAGGGTGCTTTGGCTAGTTGAGGGAGATCGAAATACAAAATTCTTTCATCAGAGAGCATCGGGGAGAAAGAGAAAGAACACGATTCGATTGCTTAAGGATGATGATGGAGTATAGCATGTGGGGGACAAGGCAGTTGCGCGAGTGGCTAGGACTACTTTCATGATATTTTTGCTTCTTCTAATCCTCCTATGATTGTTGAAGCTCTGCAGGAGTTTGATTCCCGGGTGACCAGTGAGATGAACGAGGTGCTAGATATTCTTAATGGTGGAGCTATGCCGAGGTATCTTAATCGCACTTTTATCACCTTGATCCCCAAGAAGGGGAATGCAGATCATATGTCCCAGTTTCGCCCTATATCCTTGTGTAATGTGGTTTATAAAGTGCTGGCTAACCGCTTGAAGATCTTTCTAGATAACATTGTGTCTGTTAATCAAAGTGCTTTCACTCCGGGGCGCCTGATTACAGATAATATCTTGGTGGCTTTTGAGCTTTTTCATTATATGAAGAATCTCAAGAGTTCGAAAGGGTGTATGGCGATGAAGCTAGATATGTCGAAAGCCTATGATCGAATCGAGTGGGATTTTCTTGATGCTGTGATGGTCCAGTTTGGTTTTTATACTGGTTGGAGGAATAGGGTGATGGATTGTGTTAGTTCGGTGACATTTTCAGTGCTTGTGAATGGCAAACCGTCTGAAGATTTCTCCCCTCACAGAGGTATTCGGTAAGGTGACCCTTTGTCACCGTATCTTTTCATCCTTTGTGCTGAGATTTTCTCTCATTTGTTGAGAAGAGTAGAAGAAATAAGTTCTTTAAAGGGAATAAAAGTGGTGCCTACAGCTCCTTCTGTGAACCATCTTTTTGTTTGCAGATGATTGTATTATTTTTTCTAGAGCTTCTATGCAGGATTCGGAGGCCATTCAGCAAGCTGTTAGCACATATGAGCTTTCATCGGGGCTGAAGGTTAATTTTTAGAAGACGAATATTTCATTTAGCAGAGGTGTTTCAGTTGAGAGAAAGAGTGAGATTGCTAGTAGTCTTGGAGTGAATGAGGTGGATATTCATGATAGGTATTTGGGTCTCCCGACTGTTGTGGGGCGATCTAAGAAGGTGATTACTAGAGGTGTTAAGGAGAAGATTTGGAAGAAGCTGTAGGGGTGGAAAGGGATGGTACTATCTAAAGCTGGTAGGGAGGTCATGGAAGAAGCTTTGTAGACCAAAAGCGGAGGGAGGCTTAGGCTTTCGCGATATGAAGTTGTTTAATTGGGCTCTTCTGGGTAAGTAGGCTTGGAGATTGGTCATGAATACAGGTAGCTTGATCGAACAAATTCTAAAGGCTCGTTACTATCCTAATTCTTCTTTTATGGAGTCTGAGCTTGGGTCTAAACCAAGCTATACTTGGAGAGGGATATGGGAGGCTAAATGGGTCTTAAGATGGCGAGTGGGTGATGGGGAGAAGATTAAAGTGTGGCATGATGCTTGGATCCCGGGCACGCAAACTCGCAAAATTTTGTCCCCTAAAGGTGAGGCCAATGTTCATTTGGAGGTAGGTGCTTTGATTCATCCAATCTCAAAGTCTTAGAATGAAGATCTTGTTCAACAACTCTTTCTCCCATTTGAAGTTAATCGTGTGCTAAGTATACCATCCGACTACCGGAGGATATTTTGTGTTGGGATTTAGAAAAGGATGGTCGATATTCGGTTCGATCCGCGTATAAGGCGATGAGTAATGATGCGTGGCAGCTATGTGAGGAAGCCCCTTCGACAGTCACGAATGTTTGGAAAGTGATTTGGAGTGCTTCGGTGCTACATAGAGTGAAGTTGTTCGCTTGGAGGGCGTGTCTAGAGGCCCTCCCTACCCATCTCGGACTGCACAAGCGTGTTAAAAGTATTGATGCAGCATGTGGAGTGTATGGTGGAAGGGAGGAAACAGCCTTTCATGCGTTGTTCGAGTGTGGGTTGGCAAGGTGTGTGTGGGATGTTAGCTCACTTGACCCTCACATTCCTAGAGGCTGTCACAGTTTACTATAGTGGTGGTCAGCGTGTTTTCATGAGTTGGAAGCTGATGAGATTGAGCTGCTGCTCACGCTTTGCTGGGCAATCTGGAGTGCGAGGTGTGAAGCCTCTATGGAGGGAGAGCTGAATAGCCCGATGGCGACTTGGCTATATGCGTCGAAGACCTGCACCGAAGCTCGTGAGACAATTCTGAGCAGCGCTATGTCGAAGGTGCTGGGCGCTCACATCAGACTCGTTGGAGTTTACCAAACGATGGGTGGGTCAAAATGAACGTCGATGCAGGAAGTTTGGGTGATCAAGGCTCGGGGCTTGGAGTGGTATGTCGGGACAGCGAGGGTAGCCTAGTGGGCTGCACGGCTGTTCAAGTGAGGGCTGTGTGGGAGCCTCGTATAGTTGAAGCTTTGGCTGTGTTGGAGGGGGTGAAGATGGCTCGGCAGTGGGGAGTGGCGAAGGTTGAAGTGCATGTTATTCAAGCCTTAAATGGTAGAGTCATAGAGTCATAGGTTCTAGTAATTTTCATTTGATTATTGAGGATATTTTAGCTTTGAGTTCTAGTTTAGAAGAGGTTGTTTGGTTGTTCGTTAAGCGTTCGGGTAACAAGGTAGCTCATTTCCTTGCTCATTTGCAACCTTTGGAGATCGGTCACCGTAGTTGGGTGGATGATTTTCCAGAGAGTATTGTTAGTATTGCTTCCTGTGATTTAATAAATTAATTCCCTCTTGTGGGGTTCCTTTTAAAAAAAAAGATATTAAAAATTCAAATTAATGCATTGACACGTACGAAACTCGACACGTTTTATGCATTTAGAAACGGAGGAAGTATATTTATGTTGGTAGTTATAGCTAATAACTTTAAGCTTAATACCACGGACCCTTGGGTCCAATGATATGACTTCCTATCTTCTACATTGAACCTCTAAGTGAGTGACCTCTAAGTGAGTGACCCTGTGCAAGGGCAGCCTAGAGGAAATTCTTCTTACCACATGGTTATCTGAAAGGTGGCCCAAATAAAATAAAAAAAATAACTTTAAGCTTAATAATACTAATAATTATCATTATTATAGCTATTATTACTGTAACAATAAATAGTAGTAATACATAAAGGAAGGGTAGTTAGATATAGAGGTGATCATGGATCGGGCCGGGTTTTGGTCAAAAAGTTGTCCGTTTCCAGCTAAAGTCTCTGGGCGGGACGGGCCAATCATCGTGTCAAAATTCCTGCGCCAAAACCCTCTAATTCGGACGGGGCAAATTTTAGCTTAAATTTCCATATATAAGTTGCTCGTGGCCCGAACCACGGGCCAAAAAAATCGTGCCCAAAACCCACCCATTTTTAGGTTTGGCCCATGTTTATCACCTCTAATTAGATATCTAGATGTGAAATAGAAAAACTAGTATTCCTCACTTTAAGTACATTTACAAACATGCTATAAACACTCATATTCCAAAAGTTAGTTGTTTACTTCATCCGTTTCTTAATAGATGCATCATATTGACTTTTTACACTATTTGGAATTCAATTCGGCCATATTTAATTACTATTGTGTAAAGATAAATGTCATTATCTTGAATTGTGGTTGGGTTAATCTCAGTGTATATTTTCAAAAGATATTTTTAATAATATATAATCGAGGATGTTGATGGTCAAAATTGTGCATTGACAAGTATGTCCAGTCATTATGATACATTTATTAAGAAAAAGTAATTAGATATCTAATAATGTGAAATCTACATTATACATGAATTATTGTAAGATCTAGTTACTTGAATGGAGGCCCTAATTTTGATCTAAAAACTGAGACTTTGATTGATCAAAGTTTATCAAGTTATAAACCTTACAAATATGTGTGATTTCGAGTACCAAATAAGTTTGGACCTAGATTTATCTCCTCGGATATTCCAGTTAGTATTATTTATGTCTTATCTATCTTCAATATGTTGTCTTCGTTTCACAAAGTTCATCACATTTCCACTTTTTATGCTTGTTCATGAACGTTTTGTATCATTAATATTTTAATTACATATTACTAAAAATTTTAAAAGTTTGATATAAAATCTTAAAAGGTTATATTCAAAATGTACTCATTTTTGCAAATAAGAAGAATTTTACTCTCTCCTTTTCTTTTTAATTTACTCACAAAAGTATGAGAGAGAAAGAAACCGAAAAGGTGGAAAGAAAAAGTAAAAAATGGGTTAAAATATTAAAAACGGATGACATGAGTGAAAAAGAGGATAAAGTAGATGTGACATGTTATCAAAAAAAGAAAAATCAATAGTGTGTAAATTAAAAAGAAACAAACTAAAAAGGAAAGTACGTTGATTAAAAAGAAACAGAGGGAGTATTAAACAAAGCGAGTCACATTTATACTAATATAGTAAAGGCGTTCCTAAGCAAAGAACTACGCCATGTGGCGCTATTTCTTAGAGTGTTTACTTTATGTGAACACGTAGATAATAAAAAAAAGAATATGAAATGCATCTTATAAGATTTGATCCCATTACCTAAAACTTATATACTAAAGTCTTAACCAACAAACTAAGTGCTCGTTTGGTATACATGGGAATTTAATTCCTGTAGGAAGTTTCATTTCCTAGGAAATTACTTCCCTTATGTAATTCCTAGGAAATTGCCTAATTTTGTTTGGTTGACATCAAAGAATATGCAATTCATGTGGGAATTTTGATTGACCAAGGGGGGAGTGGGTAATTAAATTCCCACATTTTGTGGAAATTTCAATTTCCCGAGGAATTTCCATTGCACCCATTTTCTCAATTTCTTGTCAACCAAACAACTTTCCAAATAAGAAAATCATGGGAATTTTATTGTCTATCTAAATTGCTGTCAACCAAACGAGCACTAAATGTTAATAAATGTTTGATGTTTGATCACTTTGATGTTATATTTATAAAGTAAAATGTCAATAAATGAATAATTACCCGGAGCATAACCCGTGCCTAATAAACTACTAAATAATGAGTAGTACTCCTTCTTGACACATGCGAATGTAGTAAAAATGTTATAATCTCCTACGCCTCTCTCATTCTCTCTCCTCTCCAATTCTCCCACTGAACCTAAACCCTAATTTTCTCCTTTTCTCTCTCTCTGTCACTCATCCTCTACTCGCCGTCGCTGACATTGAAGGAGGAGGAAAATCATTTCAACTGCAACTCCGTCGCCAAAGGAGTTAGTTTTATTGGTTTTTGTTTTTTTATTAGTTTTTGAGTTTAATTTGTTAATTTTTGCTGTGATTAATTATCAATTGATAAAAAAAAGTGCACACAACTTTATTAACTTGTTATTCTTGGTTCAGAACTCTTTTACCGTGTATCTTATAATCCTAGTTTAATTACAATTCCGAGTCCTAATAAACTTCCTATCAAAATCATTATAAATACATGCACAAGGTTCAACATCATTATTCATAATCAAATCATACATTAATCCACAGTATCATAGTATTAAAAATTCGTGACCATGAGCTACTCAGGAGCAAAATGTATTAATCAAGATGATTCAAATTTTATGTATAATTTTGGCATAGTAATGATTTGCTTAATAGCAATCAGTCTTTTTACTTACAATAATGATGAAGTTCGTTTATCTTCTTCATCTAAGATTGCGGAACCTCCTAATGCAGAAGTAGAACATATTGATGTAGTGGGTTTAAATTCTTCATCTACAATCAATGATGGAATTCATCAAACTTTAGCACCAATATCGTCCGATATCTTTGGAGTTGATGAGAGTCACGAGGATATAGATTGGGACGACTATTTTGATAATGATTGGTATGAATGGTATAATGATGAATTTTAATGTGTTAGAAGCCTTATCTTGTTGGAGGCAAATTATCCTATAGTTTCAGGGAAATTAGTGTGTATTTTTTTGGGTGAGGCCCTTAGGCAAATTAGTTATATATAAATAAATAAATATTTTTTGTTTATTTGCTACATTTGTGCAGTGTCTTTGATTTTACTCCAGTATATGCAGATTCTTTCTCTGATTTTTCTATTTTTATATTGGAAATAAAGGTTATCATTGATCATCTGTCAAACTCCATTGACAACAATAATAAGGACTTTTCTAACCTATGCCACAAGGCATAGGTTAAGAATTTCAAGACTTTCATTAAAAAATATATAATATAACAAGATTCTATTTGGCGATAATAAATAAGAATACATATTGAAGATGTAGAACACTACAAGAAAAACTTTCGTTTACGACAAAATTAAACAACCGTACGGATTTCTCGTTGCAAATAACATACACTACAACGAGTTTTGCTTCTCGTCATAAATAATACTAGGTTTGAAGCCCGTGCGTTGCACGGGTTGTTTATTTTATTTTATTGCAAATTTTTTGTTAAAATTATTGTTGATTTTGTGTTGTTGTCAAATGAGATTTTTCAAGATCATTGTATTTACATACTTCCTCCGTTCTTTTTCTATTACAACAATTACCACTTTAGGTAGTTTCATCTTTTGGAACCATTCCACTTTTGGTAAAAAAATAAACTACAGTTGACAATATTACCTTTACTTTATGTTAATAAAACCATCATTAATTACCCGAATTGCCTTATAAAGTTGCGTTTACTTTAATAAGGATTTATTTGTCCCATACTCTTGTTAACTAAAGAGGTACCTCTATGCTAGACTACCCATTTTTTATTTCCTTAAAAACCATGTCCAAACCAATTAAATGGTATCCCAATAACAGGTATGACTAACAATAGCTAATACAGTTTTAACATGAATAATACCCGAATGATACTTTAAGAAAGTAGAGGGTAATAATTTAATTGGTGCAGGACATAAAGAATACTTTCTTAAAAATTGATAAGAATGACATTGCATGTTTAGGTGGAGCTCTTTATAATATTCTAAGGATGTTTTATTTAAATCAAACTCTAATTTTTACATAATCCAAAACTCTAATATGTAACTTTATCGCTATAGATTTTGGTTAATAAATTTTGTTGCAATACTATATTGTTTTAGTTTAGTTGAGTAAGGTTGAGGTTTTGAAAGATAATATGTTTAATCCTGTAAATTGGACCTATAATCAAATGTTATAATCACATATAATACACTATACTTAATACTTATAGCCATTATTATATTTATCTAAAAAAAAGACTAAATAATGTCCTACAATGCATCTACTTTAATATATTTTCATGAGTTGTAACACTATATTGTAAATAGATCATATTTTGAAGCATATTTCAAGCACTATCCAATGGTAAATTATAATGTTTTGAATTAAGTAGCAAAAGTTAAATTTAATTTACATAATATAATAATTTAGGTTGTTTATTCAAAACGTAACTCTAATTTTCCCCTATCCAAAACTCTTTTATGCATTTAAATATTTGTAGAATTCTATTTTTTTCAAATATTTAAAATAAAAACTAATGACATGACAATCTTAAGTGGCACTCTCTATTTCATAAATTGTAGAACTATATTGTAAATGTATCTTATTTCAAAGCATATTTCGAGCACTATCTAATGGTACAAAAATTATAATATTCTGAATTAGGTTGCAAAAGTTATACACAATTTACATAATACAATAATTTAGGTTGTTCATTCAAAACGAAACTCTAATTTCTGCTTATCCAAGACTCCTTATATGTAATTAAATATATGTAGAACTCTATTTTTAGAAAAAAAATATAAAAAGAAAAAATTGATGACATGACAATCATACACCTGCGCTCTATATTTCATAAGTTGTACAACTATATTATAAATGGATCTTATTTCGAAGATATTTCGAAGACTTTCCAAATGGTACAAAAATTATAATATTCCGAATTACGTAGCAAAAGTTATACACAATTTTCATGATATAATAATTTAGGTTGTTGATTCAAATCCAAACTCTAATTTTCGTTTATCCAAATCTCCTTATATGTATTTGAATCATCTAGAACTCGATTTTTGTTAAAAATAAAAATATAAATTGATGACGTGATAATCATACGCTAAGGCTATATATGAAATAAATATCGGAGACCTCCCTAAGCCCCCGAAAAGTTCCTCCTTTATATATATTGATTGATTGATTATGCGTCTACGACGAGCGTTATTTTTTGTTGTCAATGTACAAGATCTCGTCTCAAGAAGTTGAAATATCTTCGCATACAGAAAAACGTTCTTGCAGGACTAGAATTAATTTGGGAGGGCTTTAAAAATTGAAAATTTAGAACTTCACTCAAAACCCTAATTTTTCACTATACCTCAAACTCTCAAACTCACTCAAATACTGAGTGAGAGAGAAAGAGAGACAGGTTGTTCAGTGGATCCAGAGCGATAATTCCTCTCAGATCTTACAGCAAATGCTTCTCCTTCTTCACTTCCCTGCTTCAATTGCCCTATTGTGTTCCTCCGCTCTATATGCATAATTTTTTTTTGTTTCTCTGAAATTATCCTTTAATGTTATAATAATTTCACTGTTTATGTTTTGTTCCATCCTAACTTCTCATTGGTTTTCTCTCCAATTACCATTGTACTCTTCTTTAATTTCGTTTTTTTATATATATCTTGTCTTTGTTAATTACCAAATTCCAATTGAAATGAAATCTTTAGGATAAATCAATGCATTTTAGGAGGAATCAATGAAAGGATATCAATTCAAATCCTGGATTTCACTCTGACTTCAGATTTGGTTTCAATTTCTTGCTCTTTTGGCTGGATCTGTTTGAAGCTCGCTATTTTTTTTGGATTTAGGCGTTTTAAGACAGGAGTGAAAAGAAAAGTGATGGATTAGCTTAATTAGAAGAGATTTAAGGTTCTTTTGTCAAATTAGAAAAAAAAAATCTCAGGTTAAATACAGATTGATTGTTTGTCAATGCTTGAATTTTCATATGTTATAATGCATCATTTTCTACTTCACTTGTAATTCCAGGGATGTTTAACTTAGTAATCAATGTTTTATCTTTGTTATGTTGTTTGATAATAGGATGTTGCTACTCGTGCCAATCTCTTCCAAAATCATCTTTGGAATTACCCCGGAAGAGAAAGTAGTTTGTGTTAGTGTGGGCATAACTGGAGAGAAGTGGACTTGAATGGTAATTTTTGTTTCTTTCGTCTTTTTTTCTCACTTCCTTGCTTAATTAGCTTGTTATATCTTTTGACTTCAGTTGGTTTTTAGCCTAAGAGGTTCTATTGATATTTACGATCATAGAAGACCATAGCATAAGAGTGGGAAAGAAGAATTTAGAGCATATGTTTACATTTACAATTGTGAAGCTATTGCTAACTGATAAATACATTCAAATCCTAGTCGTTAGATTAAGATTATGCTTTGATTTATTAAAGGTTCCCAAGATTTTGCAGTATAACACAGCATACAGATACAGTAGTGAAATTAAAATGCCCTCCCTATAAATGGCATTGGCTATGGCCTATGGGTATGGTCTTATCCACAAAGCTGCTGCAAAAACTTAGCAGCCTCCACCACACATGACACACCCCTGCTTTTGTCCTCTTCTAATTGCTATTGCTTTTTACTCTAATAAAAGTCACAATCTTATACAAATACTGTATGGATCTCGAATTATCTTATATGATCATTCTAAGACCCTCTGTTACATGGTCCCAACAAATGCAGTAGACTTGGAGAAAATATGGCATATTTCCTTCTAAATGTGCAGTTTACTTAGACCTACTGGAAGTGTTACTTTTGTGTTGTTTACATCTCAAACTTTTATATAGTGATATATACTTGAAGGATCATGTGTGTATACGATTGGATATGACAGGCACAATTCTTTTCATGTCATTTTTCCATGTTTAAAATGCAATCACAGTTCTTTTCTCCGCCAGTCCGCCTTTGTTCACTCTCATCTCCTTGCTTTCCCTCTATGGTGTTGCAGCTGCTGCCTGTAGGTGCTTCTCACTGCTGTTGCTGTAGCCTGCCAGTTGGTGCTTCATCTACTGCCTGTAGGTGTTGAACCTGCTGCCTTTTGATGCTACAGCTGCTGCAGATTGTTACAGGACCAGATCTATGAATTAAAATGATATGATTTGAAGTTTCTTAGCATTGGTTATTGTCCTTGAAGTTTTTTGACGTTCTCATGTCCCCTACTTCTAAACTAAGCTAATTGAATGAGTCTACTGTACATAATACTGAAATGGATGGAATTTTTTTTGCACCTACAAGATGGAGCCTGGTTTTCGTGCTTATTCCATCCCGTCAGTATCTAGACTATATGTCTTTCACTTTCTAAACCTTTTTGACTAGGTGATAAGCTTTTGTTTATGTGTATAACATTGATGCGCCTTTTGTACAGGATTTTAAATGAACCAGAAGATGCAATAGAAACTATTCTAAAACCTTGGCTCGGTATGAAGAGTTAAGTGATTCAGGGCATGGAACAAGTGGAAACCTTCCTTCATCCAGTATGCAGTCGACCATTCCAACATATTTGTGGCCCTGACTGGTGCAAATCGAGCCTTTTTTACTAGTGTTCGCCTGTTCGGTGATGGGGATCACCTGAAGTTTGGGATCATTTGCTATCATTTTCAAGTTTTGTTATTATTCGTACTGCTCAGACATGTGCTCGCATGTAACCTATTAGCTCAATTGGTAGAGCATTGTGCAAATGCACAAAGGTTGTAGGTTCAAATCCTACGTAGGTTGTGGTTGTATATAAGTAAATTAAACTTTGGGTTTTTCTACGTTATACCCTTGTGTTTCTTTAATTTCTACATTGTACCCCAACCTTTTAAAAATTCCACACGGTACCCTCATGGTTATCTTATTAATGCACGATGCCCCTATCGCTGATTCTATGTCATTAATTTTGTCTAATTTTTTTAATTTATTGGAAATAATTTAGCTTATACATAGTTTAACGCTGAGGAAATATTCACAAATTAGACTGGATTATAAAAAGTAGACGACATTAATGACGTATAATCAGCGGTAGGGCCATTATGCATTAAAAAGGTAAGTTTGAGGGTATCGTGTGGAATTTTTAAAAGGCTGGGGTACAATGTAGAAATTAAAAAACACACAAGGGTATAACGTAGAAATACCCTTAAACTTTTGTATATATGCTCAAAATAATAACAAGCTGATAATTACAAATCCTTTTAAGACGAGAAATATGGTCGCAATTATAAAGTCATATGTCGTGAAAAATAAGTCATTTAACCACCAAAAACAACATTTGCAACGAGAATTCTCGTAGTAAATAAAACTAATTTACGACAAGATCTAATTCTCGTCGTAAATGCTAATTGCGACGAGTGACGACCTTAACAAACTCGTCATAAAAGTGTCCACTACTTTACGCGAGCAAGCTTATAGTAACGATTGACGACCATACGTGTTCCTCGTCGTAAAAGGCCCTTTTACGACCAAAATGGGCCTTTTCTCGACTGGAATTTTCAAATCATCCTTTCATCCTGCACTTGCAGTTTCCAATATCAAAAATCATGTCCCCATCACTCTTGAAATGGAGAACGTCCAATATGTGACGTGGGCGGAGTTGTTTAAAATTCACGCCAAATCTCATAGAGTCATACACCATATTATTCCACCGGAAAAAGGCAAGGAGAAGGTGCCTTCTACGGATGATGAGAAGGAATTATGGTCGACTCTCGATGCAACTGTCCTCCAGTGGATTTATGCCACTATATCTAGTGACTTATTGCATACTATCCTTGAACCCGACGAAACGGCTATGGAGGCTTGGAATAGGTTGCGTGACATATTTCAAAACAACAAAAATTCTCCTGCCATCGCCCTTGAACAAAAATTTTCTCATACTCAAATGGAGGATTTTCCAAATGTTTCGGCTTATTGTCAACATCTCAAGGTATTGTCGGATCAACTTAAAATTGTTGGTGCCCCCGTCTCGAATGACCGTCTTGTATTGCAATTGGTTTCGGATCTCACAAGTGCTTATAGTAATGTAGGCACTATTTTACGTCAAAGTAATCCCATTCCTCCATTTTACCAAGCAAGATCAATGCTCACTCTCGAGGAGGCGGACTTAGCCAAGACAAACTCTATGAGTTCCAGTGCTATGGTTGCTGCCACGGATGACCCACCCTCTTTTTCTGAGCCTTCTACCCAAACTCGTCATCACGGGGGTGGGAAAAAGCATCACAAAAACTCTCATCATCATAAGCACCGAGGTGGTGGCCGCGGTGGTGGCAAAGGGGGTGGCCGTGGTGGCTCCGGTGGGGTCGTCGGAGGTCGTGCCGACGGACAACGGGGCACCGGCAGCCAGCAGGTGGGCTGGCAGTAGGGATGGCAACGGGTAGGATCTGGACCGGATCCTCTAGGATCCAGATCCGTTTTTTATACAAGGATCCAGATGCTACCCGGATCCGCTGGGTAATAAAATTGAGGATCCAGATCTAGATCCGACAGGTCCTACGGGATCCGGATCCAAAACGGAACCTAACTTATTTTTCTTCAAACAACCTTAATTTCATTCTAACATTAAAACAGTTTAACAAATCTTCAATTACAACACCATTTTCATTCCACAACGCCTTCAAAGCTTCCTTCTCAACAATCAACATCACCACCAAGAATAGTGAGTAGCAGCACAAAAGCATTGCTCTCTATATATACTACATGCCACTTTTGTAGACTTAAGAAGACAGAAAATATAGAAACCAATTACAATGGCACATTGAAAACAGTAACCCATATCAAATCTCTAAGAATCCAAAAAAACATGGGGGAAGGTAGCTGATGTTTTGAGTTTGAGCTATCATAGCCAACATCTATACGGCTCTGCAACCGTTGCAAGCACTCTTCCAAAAAAAGCATGAGCCAAAACAAAGTCAGAGATCGTAAAAATCTTCTAATCCGAGCATGTCCAACAAATATAAGAAAAATAGGAGATGAATTACATAGAAAAACATTCCTCCGGATTCAATGACATGTATATTCAAAAAACTTAAAGCATAAACTAGATATGAAATTTGCTATCAGCATGAGAAACATCTTGCAAAACGTTTGAGGTACCAAAACCATAACTAGCGAAAACACTCCACAACCAATTCATAGAAATTAAGAAACCAGCTAAGAAGGTGCCATGTAACGATCGGTGCTAAGAGCTATTATGGTTTTTCAGCAACCTCTGGCACGGTGTTTCGACAGCTCAGCGCCGGAAGAAGTGAAGACTGAATTGTGAAGTCAGTGAACTCACTGAGGACTTGAGGACAAGACTGAAGAGAGAGAAACAAAGTTGGTCTAAAACGGCTGGGTGAAAGTGAAACAAAGGGTTTTAGGGTTTTAATTTTTTACCTCTTTATTTTATGTTTTAATTTAATTTATAAAAAAAAGGGGTAAACGGATCCGGATCCGGGTAATAATTTAAGGCCCGGTCCAGATCTGTTTTTAAAATCGAGGATCCAGATCCTATCCAAATCCGTCGGGTCCAAAATTTGAGGATCCAGATCCGCTGAAAACGGATCTGGATCCACGGATCCGGGTAGGGTCCATTACCCACTGCCATCCCTAGCTGACAGCAGTGGCAGACATAAGGCCAACAGTGCCCTGGACCATGGGGATGGATGTCGTGGGCTATTCCCCCATGTCCCTTCCCTCAATCTCCATGGGCCAGGCCCAACTCTCTTCCCGGGCAAGACACCCAAGCCGGAGTTCTTGGGCCAAAACCATCCCAAAGAAGAAGCCTTTGTTGCTTCTTCTGATAGTCCTACTTCTACAGATATTGAAGCGGCTATGCATACTCTTGGTCTCACTCTTCCGGATGCTAATTAGTATACGACACCGGGGCTACTTCTCACATAACGTCGGCACCAGGTATTCTTTCGTCTTATTTTAATATGAGCAATAAACGTGGCATAATTGTTGGAAATGGTCAATCAATTATGATTCTTGGTTATGTGCACACCACATTATCTTCCCCCAACCCACCTTTAATGTTAAAAAATGTTCTTCATGCTCCCAACTTGATTAAATACTTAGTTTTCGTTAGAAAGTTTACCACTGATAACTCGGTTTCTGTTGTTTTTGATCCTTTTGGATTTTCTGTGCATGATTTCCAGACGGGGAGACGTTTAATGAGATGTGATAGCCGGGGCAAGCTATATCCCATTACCACCACATTTCCTGCTCATCCAACCACTTCACCATCAACTTTTGCTGCTTTAACTCCCTCTATGTGGCATGACCGATTGGGGCATCCGGGAGCACCTGTTTTTGACTCCCTTAGGCAAAATAAATTAATTGATTATACTCGGACTAGTAATTCTGATATTTGTACTTCTTCTCCTCTTGGAAAACATGTTAAATTACCATTTGCAAGTTCTCGTTCTTGTACTTTTATGCCTTTTGATATTATCCATTGTGATCTTTGGACTTCACCTGTTTTGAGCTCTTCGGGGAACCGTTATTATCTTGTTGTTTTGGATGATTTCTAATTTCCTGTGGACTTTTCCATTATCTAAAAAATCACAAGTCTTTTCCACATTCTTAAATTTAGAGCTCACATTCAAACACAATTCGAACGGGTAATTAAGAACATTCAATGTGATAATGGTCGGGAGTTTGATAATGGGCCTTTTTGGGAACTTTGTAATAAAAATGGGATATCTTTCCGTCTTTCTTGTCCTCATACATCACCACAAAATGGGAAAGCCGAAAGAAAAATCCGTTCAATTAATAACATTGTTCGCACATTGCTCGTCCATGCCTCCTTACCTCCTTCATTTTGGCATCATGCTTTGCAATTGGCTACATATCTCCTTGACATTCTTCCAAATAAAAAATTGGCCTATAAATCCCCTCTCCACATTCTTTATCAAACGGAACATTCTTACTCTCATCTTCCAGTTTCGGGTGTTTGTGATATCCTTTTTTTTCCCTCTACTACTATTCATAAGCTTCAACATCGTTCTACCCTGTGTATCTTTTTTGGTTATACTACTAATCATCGCGGTAACAAATGCTTTGACTTATCCTCTAATAAAATTGTCATTAGTCGCCATGTGATTTTTGATGAATCTCAATTCCCATTTGCTAAACTTCATACTCCAAATACACACACATATTCTTTCCTGGATGATGGCATTTCTCCTTATGTGCTCCAGCAACTAGCCTAGCCCCGTTCCTCTAATTCTGTGGCCCAACCGGCTCCTAACACCTCTCCCCTCATCCAACCTCTCTCTTTCGGCCGGAGCCCACGCCTCAAACACCATCCCCTACTCCCAGCCCAAACTCGCGTGACCTTCCTGCCCCTACAGGTCTGCCTACCTCCCAGCCTTCCTCGATTGGGCCTGCTAACCCAAATCAGGTTCCCTCTCACCCCTCCAGCCCAAACCCGTGTCCTAATCCTTCCTATACAGGTCTGCCGACCTTTCCCAGCCCAGCCAGCAGAGGCCCAGCGCATGCCACGCCTGGGTTTGTTTCCTCTTCTTCTTCTGGGCCTATCCCTCCTACTACAACACCTATTATTCCAGCCAAGGGTCCAGTCACTCGTAGCCAACTGGGTATTTTTAAACCAAAAACTCAGTTTAATCTCACTTCTAGTGTCACCAAATCTCTCCTACCCCGTAACCCGGTGTCTGCTCTCCGTGATCTGAGTTGGAAATTGGCCATGGACGATGAATATAACGCTCTTATTAGAAATAAGACGTGGGAGTTGGTGCCACGTCCTCCTAATGTGAATGCCATTCGCTATATGTGGATGTTTACTCATAAAGAAAAAACTTATGGTTCTTTTGAGTGACATAAAGCCCGTCTTGTAGGTGATAGTAAAACTCAACAGGTTGGCATTGATTGTGGAGAGACATTTAGTCCAGTGGTCAAACCCGCTACTACCCGCACTGTTCTCAGTCTGGCTTTGTCCAAAACATGGCCCATTCATCAGCTTGATGTCAAAAATGCTTTCTCACATGGCGCTCTTCAAGAGACAGTGTACATGCATCAATCATTGGGTTTTCGGCATCCTGAACATCCTAATCATGTATGTTTATTGAAGAAATCATTATATGGCCTCAAGCAGGCCTTCCGCACTTGGTATAAACGCTTTGCGGGTTTTTTGCCTCTATTGGTTTTTCACATAGCAAATCCGATCACTCCCTCTTTATCTACCATCAAGGTAATGATATGGCTTACCTTTTGCTGTATGTTAATGACATTATTTTGACTGCTTCCACAGATGATCTTCGCAAGAGTATCATATCTTGATATGATTGCACGTCCAAGTTGAAGAGCAACCAAGGAAATCCGAGTAAAGGTTCGAATTTTAAGAATTAATGAAGTCCGAAATTTATGTTCTAAGTCACCGGATATGATAATTAAAATAATCACTCCTGAATATTTTAATTAACTCTTAATCTCACTTACACCACTCCTGGAATAAAGTAGATTAAACACTAAGTAAATAATCACTCCTGAAAATTACTCAATGGTCGAAAGTAATTGATCACACAATTAAATTCAATAACAAAGTTTTAGGTAAATCTCACATGCCTTGAATGATAGCATGGAACTATTATTTATAATAGAAATAACTTGTCCTCCAAGGACCAAGCAAGGGCCGAAAATCAGCCATGGAATTAAGGAAACATTCCTTAATTCCTTACATCTTAATCCCTTGATTCTAGGAGAAAATAAAGGAGTAAATAAGGAAACCACAAATCAGCCCCTAACTCCCTTCACACGCCTATCAACTTAAGGAAACAAAGAAATAATGCAACTCAAGGAATATTACAACTCAATGACAACTTGCAAACTTGGAGCACAAGGACTAAATGACACGCCTAACACACGCCTAATATCACAAGATATTTCGGACCTTATTTGCTGAAAATTAAAGACTTAATTAAAATAACTAAGACTCTAGAAATGGTGGCACCTTCAAGCTTCATCAATGGAATCATCGTCCCACTTAAGAAATGACACAAATGAGGAGTTTGAATTTAAATTGAACCCGAACACTTCAAGGACTAAACAAATCGGATCATTTGGAGCTTGACCTTGACCTTGACTTGTATCATTCTCCCCTTCTTCAAAAGAATTTGTCCTCAAATTTTCATCATCTAAATAAGGACTAAGATCACCAACATTGAAGGTTGCACTCACACCTCCATAATCACTTGGAAGCTCGATCTTATAAGCACTTTCATTAATCACATCAATAACTTTGAATGGACCATCAGCTCTAGGCATAAGCTTGTTCTTCCTTCTACTTGGAAATCGTTCTTTCCTCAAATGAATCCAAACCAAATCGCCAATCTGAAATTTCGGTTGTCTTCTATGCTTGTTGGCTCGTTCCTTGTATTGAGTATTCATCTTCTCAATTCTTGCTTTCACTTGCTCACAAGTCTTCTTAAAGGCTTCCAACCTCTTCTTTGAATCAACATGAATTTCAGATTTAGTTAGTGACACAAAATCAATAGGAAGGAAAGGATTGATACCATAAACCACCTCAAATGGAGACTTAGAAGTAGTAGAAGAATGAGCTCGATTATAAGAAAACTCGGCGTGAGCTAGCTTTATATCACAATCCTTTTGTGTCTTACTCACCAAGCCACGTAACAAAGCTCCAAGAGTTATATTAGTTACTTCAGTTTGACCATCCGTTTGAGGATGATGACTTGTGCTAAAGAGTAACTTAGTCCCCACCATCTTCCATAAGCTCCTCCAAAAGTGACTAAGGAACTTTGTATCTCGATCACTAACAATACTTCTAGGAATACCATGCAATCGAATAATCTCTTTGAAGTACAAATCCGCCACATGCAAAGCATCATCAGTTTTATGCATAGGAACAAAGTGAGCCATCTTCGAAAATCGATCCACCACCACCATAATGGCGTCCTTCCCCCTTTGAGTTCTTGGTAATCCAACAATGAAATCCATACTCACACTATCCCAAGGTGTATCAGGTACGGGTAATGGAGTATAAAGGCCTTTATGGAAGGTACTCTTCGACCTTTGACAAGTAGCACACTTACTAACCACCATATGAACATCCCTCATCATGTTAGGCCAATAAAAACTCTCATTCAAAGTGTCTAATGTCTTTTGAACACCGAAATGACCAGCCACCCCTCGACTATGAACTTCTCTCACAAGCAACTCCCTCACGCCACTCTTTGGAATGCATAGCTTGTTTCCCTTAAACAAAAATCCCTCTTGTAACACAAACAAACCACTAGGACTCCTAAAGAACTCACGGAAATCATCATCATTATCATACAAATCCTTTAAGTGTTCAAACCCCAACACCCTTGCATCAACCATGGCTAAAAGATAAGAGCGCCTTGAAAGGGCATCCGCAACAATATTATTCTTACCTTCCTTGTACTTAGATGAAAAAGTGAAGGTTTGTAAGAATTCAACCCACTTAGCATGCCTATGGTTGAGCTTTTGCTGTCCATGGTTATATTTGAGTGCTTCATGATCCGAATGAAGAATGAAAGGCTTGGGCCTCAAGTAATGAGACCAATGATCCAAGGCTCTCATAATTGCATAGAATTCACGATCATAGTTGGAGTAATTGAGTTTGGCGCCACTCAACTTCTCACTAAAGTAGGCAATGGGCCTCCTTTCTTGAAGCAAAACCGCCCCAACTCCAAGTCCACTAGCATCACACTCAACTTCGAACAACTTGTTGAAATCCGGCAAGGCAAGGATAGGAGCGTTACAAAGTAACTCCTTGACTTCATCAAACGCCTTTTGAGCATGAGAGTTCCATGAAAACTCCCCTTTCTTCATCAAATCCGTGATTGGTGCCATGATAGTTGAGAAATTTCGGATGAATCTTCTATAAAAGGAAGCTAGACCATGAAAGCTTCGACATTCATGAGCACTTGTAGGCGCCAACCATGAAGACATGGCCTTGACTTTTTCCGGATCCACATGAACTCCATCCCTAGACACAATGTAACCAAGAAAAGCAATACTAGGAACAAGAAAATCACACTTCTCCATTTTTCCATACAACTTTTGCTCTCTTAATTTTTCAAATAAAGCTCTCAAGTGAAGTAAATGAGACTCAACACTAGTACTATATACAAGAATATCATCTAAATAGACAACAATAAACTTGTTAAGAAAGGGACGTAGTACCTCATTCATAAGTCTCATAAATGAACTAGGAGCATTGCAAAGACCAAAGGGCATCACCATCCACTCATATAGACCTTGTTTGGTCTTGAAAGCGGTTTTCCATTCATCTCCTTCCCGAATTCTCATTTGATGATAACCACTCCTCAAATCAATCTTCAAAAAAAATGAAGCTCCATGTAGCTCATCAAGCATGTCCTCCAATCTAGGCATAGGAAAACGATACTTGATTGTTATGTTGTTGACGGCTCTACTATCAATACACATCCTCCAAGTACCATCTTTCTTAGGAACAAGCAAAGCGGAAACGGCACATGGACTCATGCTTTCTCTCACATAGCCTCGGTCAATCAACTCTTCAATTTGCTTTTGTAGCTCCTTAGAAGCTACGGGATCACATCTATATGCCGGCTTATTTGGCAAAGGTGCGCCTGGTACAAGATCAATAGCATGCTCAATGCCTCTCAATGGCGGTAATCCTTGAGGCAATTCCTCCGGAAATACATCACAAAACTCGTCCAATAGTGCTGCAAGTTTCGGATTACTAGACGAAACACCGTTAGTCAAAACAAGTTTAACATATAAAGCATAACAATTTCCTTCCAACTCTACCTCTTTCTCGAATTCTTTGGCCGAAAGAAATAAGTTTTGTTTCCCTTCAACCACCTTCTTGGGTGCCATGGAACTAGGAGACAAAGGAACCAACCGAATCCTTTTTGAACCCATCAAAACCGTGTACACATTGGTTTCACCTTCATGAACAACTTTTCGATCATATTGCCAAGGTCTACCAAGAAGAAGATGACAAGCACTCATGGGAAGAACATCACCCCACAACTCATCTTTGTAACCTCCAATAGAAAATGTCACAAGAGCTTGTTTTTTCACTAACAAACCAGTTTTGTCATCCAACCAACTCAACTTATAAGGATGTGGATGGTCTCTAACAATCAAATTCAACTTAGAAACCACATTAGAAGCAACCACATTCATACATGAACCACTGTCAATAATCACATTACATGTAAACTCACCAATTCGACATCTAGTATGAAACAAGTTTTCTCTTTGATCATGGTTAGGAGAATGATCAACATGCAAAGTTCTCCTAATAACCCCAAGCATCCTAGACTCGTCTTCGGCATATGCAATCTCATTATCATCACTTTCACATTCTTCCTCCTTTTCACACACAATGTTATACGTTCTTTCTTCCTCCTCTATTTCCATGTATTGTCTCATCGTTAAGGTCTTCCTAGATGGACAATTACTAGCAATGTGACCCCTCCCTTGACACTTAAAACACTTTCGAGTTTCCTCCCATTTTCTTTAGGAATCACCAATTTAGGACGGTCTCCCTTTTGTTCCCCCTTAGAAGGATTATCTATTTTTTTCAAAGGGTTTAGAAGAGTTAGAAGAAGAAGAAGGGACGAAAGAAGAAGAAGAACTGGTCTTATTATGGCCGAATTTTCCCCCATATGGTTTCTTTTCCTCCAATTCATGCCTTTCAAATTTTAAAGCCAATCGACACACATCATCAAAAGTACTATAATTCGCACATCAACCTTTCTAGCAATAGATTTATTAAGTCCATTAACAAACCTAGCAATTTTCTCTTGTTCGACTTCATCAACATCACAAATCAAACATAACTTGTCAAATTCAACCATATAATCATGCACACTTGACACATCTTGAGTCAAAGAATTCTTTCTCATGTATTGTCGTTGAATAAAATCACTTGGAACAAACTTTTCATGCAATTTCCTCTTAAGCTTAGTCCAACTTTTAAGCTTAGGTTTACCAAGTCTCGCCCTTTTTGCCTTTAGACTCTCTAACCAAATTCCAGCATACTTAGTTAGTCTAATGGTGGCAATTTTAAAACGTTTCTCATCATCAAATCCCTTATAATCACAAATTTTCTCAAGTTGACGAATCCATTCAAGTAAATCTTCGGGACTAGAATCACCAGTAAAATCATCTAGTTTAATCCCCCTATCATTATCATAAGTCGGTTTAACAATTTTAACCTCTTCAACATCAGATTCATAGTCAACATGATTAGGGTCGTTTTTATTGTTCACTTTACCCGCAAGAATGTTATGAGCTACTGTTAATCTTTCCCTTTTTTCCTTTTCCTCATTTTGAGTGTTAAAGAGTTTCTCAATAAGGGCTTTTAGTTCAGCCAATTCCGACATTATAACTCAATTAAGATGCTACGTCACAGAAGAAATAGCAAGCCACAAGCACACACAAATCCCCAACAAAGGATCGACAAAGTAGAAGCACTTACCAATGAAAGAAGAATCCCTTCTATCCTCACCCTCCTGGAAAAATCTGATACCAACTGATATGATTGCACGTCCAAGTTGAAGAGCAACCAAGGAAATCCGAGTAAAGGTTCGAATTTTAAGAATTAATGAAGTCCGAAATTTATGTTCTAAGTCACCGGATATGATAATTAAAATAATCACTCCTAAATATTTTAATTAACTCTTAATCTCACTTACACCACTCCTGGAATAAAGTAGATTAAACACTAAGTAAATAATCACTCCTGAAAATTACTCAATGGTCGAAAGTAATTGATCACACAATTAAATTCAATAACAAAGTTTTAGGTAAATCTCACATGCCTTGAATGATAGCATGGAACTATTATTTATAATAGAAATAACTTGTCCTCCAAGGACCAAGCAAGGGCCGAAAATCAGCCATGGAATTAAGGAAACATTCCTTAATTCCTTACATCTTAATCCCTTGATTCTAGGAGAAAATAAAGGAGTAAATAAGGAAACCACAAATCAGCCCCTAACTCCCTTCACACGCCTATCAACTTAAGGAAACAAAGAAATAAGGCAACTCAAGGAATATTACAACTCAATGATGGTAGGCGTGTCGCGCACCTATCAAAAGTAATTACCTAACCAACTACCCAACTATGTAGCAGAGCAAGTCAGGGTCGAATCCACAGGGACAAACAGCATCAAACACTAGATATCTTGACTCAATCTAACTAAACGAATGACAAACAATGATGAAAGGGGTGTTTAACTAATTCTAACACTAAACTATGACAATCACTAGAAACGCACAAGGTATAATCAGTTAATTAAAACATCTAGAATTAAGCATCACCACTAGCATGACCAATACATGAATAATTTCCATCCCAAATAAACATAATCAACGGTTCAAGAGGAGTAATGCACCCTATAACTACCAAAGACCTCTCCCGAGTACCAATGGCTACTCTAAACAAGCAATCAAACATATTCCCATAGAATCATGCAAGAAAGAGGCATTACGCATAGCATCACAATTAAATTCCTAGCAATCCCATCTAACTATTCCCATAGAAGATATTCATACCATTGATTGGATCAACAAAACCATCTAGATTCAATTCCCATTGAAAATAAGATATACGGAGTCAAATCAAAATCACCTATCCCTAGTATGATAATGAGCATAAGAACAATCCAATCAAACAAGAACAATTGATCATATAAACTTGGGATTAATGGAAGAATTCATATATTAAATCATTGCTAGGGTTTTACTTAACCCTAGATTAATGGACTACTCACACATAATTGAAATAGCAAAACAAATAATAAAAAAATTAAGAGACATAATAATAATGAAAGGAAAGAAGAGATTAAGAAAACTTAGTCTTTACTTGAAGGAATCAAAGCGTAGTAATCAATGTTTAACAATGGAGTAAACTCAAAAGCTCTCTAAAAAGTTATAAAATGTATTCTCTAGTAAAAAGGCCTCCTTTCTAATTCTAAGAAAATAGGTATTTATATGTCTCATAAATCTGGCGCAACACGCGCTTAAAACGCTCAAAGATCGTCTTGCCCGACCGGTCGGGCGGATTTCGCCCGGTCGGGCGATCATCAGGTATTATAATTCTTCGTCGCGCCTGACCGGGCGGAATTCAGCAGGTCTTCGTTCGCCTCGCCCGACCGCCCGGGCGGATTTCGCCCGGTCGGGCCCGCATGTAAGGTTTGCCTGGCAGCTTAACTTTTCTGAAAACGCGCTAAGTAAGGTTCGCCCGACCACCCGGGCGGATTTCGCCCGGTCGGCCGCGGGAGCAAATTCACTTGGAGTTTCAGCATCCGACTCGACTAAGTAAGAATCGCCCGACCACCGGGCGGATTGCGCCCCGGCGGGCGGTTACCGTGTTTTTGGGCTCGATGTGAGATTTTTGTACGTCCCGACTTCTTGTCTCATGTAGCGATCTCAAAGATTAGGAAATGCACCAAAAATAGGTTATTCCTACAAAAATCAATCTGAAAACACAACCACACTACAAGACACACATTAGTACTAAAAAGGGCTCCGAAGAGCGCAATTAACACCAATAATCCATGAGAAATTGGGGTAAAATTCTATATAAAATAGACATATCAAATGACAACTTGCAAACTTGGAGCACAAGGACTAAATGACACGCCTAACACACGCCTAATATCACAAGATATTTCGGACCTTATTTGCTGAAAATTAAAGACTTAATTAAAATAACTAAGACTCTAGAAATGGTGGCACCTTCAAGCTTCATCAATGGAATCATCGTCCCACTTAAGAAATGACACAAATGAGGAGTTTGAATTTAAATTGAACCCGAACACTTCAAGGACTAAACAAATCGGATCATTTGGAGCTTGACCTTGACCTTGACTTGTATCATATCTCTTCTCAGCTCTGAATTTGATATGAAGGACTTAGGTTCGTTAAGTTATTTTTTGGGTATTGCGGTCACACGTCATGCAAGTGGTTTATTTTTATCTCAGCGAAAATATGCCGCAGAAATTATTGACCGTGCTGGTATGTCATCATGTAAGCCTTCTTCCACTCCAGTTGATACTAAGCCCAAGCTCAGTGCAAACTCAAGTACTCCTTATGAGGACCCTACTCATTATCGCAGTCTTGTTGGGGCTCTGCAATATCTCACTTTCACTAGACCTGATATTAGTTATGCAGTGCAACAAGTGTGCCTGTTTATGCATGATCCTTGGGAGGAACATATGCATGCACTTAAGCGTATTGTACGCTATATTCAGGGTACTCTTGACCATGGTCTTCATTTATATCCGTCTTCCCCTTCCACCCTTATTTCCTACACGGATGCTGATTGGGGTGGTTGTCCTGATACTAGACGGCCTACTTCTGGTTATTGTGTCTATCTTGGTGATAACTTGATTTCTTGGTCAGCTAAAAGGCAAGCCACTTTGTCCCGCTCTAGTGCTGAAGCAGAATATCGCGGTGTTGCAAATGTGGTCTCAGAATCTTGTTGGATACGAAATCTCTTGCTCGAGTTACATTGTCCTATGCAAAAAGCTACATTAGTTTATTGTGATAATGTTAGTGCCATATATTTGTCCTGGAATCCTGTCCAACATCAGCGCACTAAACACATTGAAATGGACATTCACTTTGTTCGAGAAAAAGTTGCTCGTGGACAGGTTCGTGTGTTACATGTTCCGTCCCGATATCAGATTGCTGATATTTTTACTACGGGCCTTCCTTTGATATTATTTGAAGATTTTCGGGATAGTCTCAGCGTTCGTGAACCTCCCGTTTCGAATGCGGGGGTGTGTTAGAATAATGTATATTTAGACATTATTGTTGCCATATATTTGTATCTACTGTTATATTGTAGATTAGGAAGGTTGACTCTAGAATATTGTAATCATGATCTTTAGCATGATTTGTAGCCAAGATTCACGTTGTAGTATTGGTGTATATCAACACCCAAGTTGGAATGAAATAAACAAGGAGTCTATTTCTTTCATTTTCGTCGTTGATGAGAGTTTTTCTTGTAGTGAGATAATCATATAAGAATTTTTAGTTGGATTGGATTTTGAAATGGAATGTTTTTATATAATGACATCTTATATAGAAATTTTGATGCTCACCTTTGTGGTAAAAATAATACTTCTTTGATTTATTAGTTATTCCACTTTTGACATTTCATGTATACGAAAGTGGAGTATATGAAAACAAATATTAATGTAACTAATATCAAAATTGTCTCGGGGCATATCTTCAAAAAAAAAAAAAAACGAATGATTAATGGTTTAAGAACTGAAGTAATGGTCAACAGAGTTATAGTTTGAGAAATAGGAAACTGAAAGAGGAATAACTATTAAAAGAAACGCGAGGAGTATGCTCTAATAATCAGCAAATGTACATAAGTATTATTAAAACAAATTTCATAGAAGCCATTACACTAACAAACACAGACTAAATTTTAGACTTCAATACTAAAACATTGTCTCTCTACTTTTTATCTCTGCCTCCAAACCCTGAAAACACCCCGCCGCAAAGCTTTACCCTAGTGGGCTCGACTGCCGCGTGAGCCATCTCGAGCTACCACGTCGGCAGTCGAGCCCTCTTTCTCTCTCTTTTCGCTTTTCGCTTTTGTAGTTTCAGGTTCAGTTTGTGTCGCTGGTTTTGTTCACCACGTCGTCGCGTCGTTCTTCCACCGGAGTGGTGGCGGTCCTGCTCTTCTTTACTTTCCTATTAGTAGTCGTGTTTGTCTCCATCGTCGCTGGTTGTTTGAAGTTTTGGTTTTTAATTTTTGTTCCCTTGTGTCGAGTTCTTCCCCCTCCCCTGTTCTTTGTTTCCCCATCTCCCCTGTGTCTGGTTTCAGTAGCGTTGTGATTTAGTTTTCCTTACTTCCCCTGTTTGGGTCTATTTGGTTCGTGCTTTAGGTTTGTTAGGTTTGTGTGGTGCTTGTAGGGTGTTCCTAGGGTGTTCGTGTTCCTAGGGTGTTGTCGCTGTCGATTTGCCTGCATTGAAGGTTCCAGTGCCCGTTCCCCATCCTCATGTCTTGTATGCACAGTCCCGTAGCTAGGTTTGTGGTTGTTTTGGGTTTCCTTTCCCCCTTTTCCCAGTTAGTGTCGGGCTCCCCCTACCCCCTCCCCCAGTCATTGTCGGGCTTCCCTTTTCCCTTCCCCCTGTTAGTGTCGGGCTTCCTCTTCCCCCCCCGGTTGTTGGAGTTTCCAAATAGTTAAGTTAGGTATTTTCTTAAAAAGTGTGTTACATCTCCGAATAAAAGGAGTGTGTCGTTTTAGAGTTGCTAAAGTTGTTATTGGTGGTTGGTTGTGGCCATCGAAAAGTATTAGTCAGTTGGGTCAAGGTTGGTGGTTCAAAGTACGTAGAAGCAGTTGAGTATGTCGGTTTTTTGGAATATGTGCTGAGGGACAAGGTGACTCACGATGTTCGTGAGCAAGGATAGGTGATGATAGGCTTTCATGGTTGGGACGTGTATTTACCGATTTTCAAAACCGGAGGTGTGTTCGAGGGGTCAACTTATTTGGCTCTCCTTTTAACTTGGCATTGATCTTAATGATCTTTGCCTTGAAAACTTCAAATCTGCAGGCGGCACCCCAGTTGCATCTGGGGGTTTACAGCACGCCCACTCATCATCCTTCATCATGGAGAAACCTGCCATACTCTCGCTCGAGAGTAGTGAGTCACAATGGGACGTGACTCCTCACATGGTCATGAGCTCGGAATCCCAAATGATAACAGATCGTTGGGATTGCTCATACGGTGAGACGCGACGCTCACCGTTGGTTGTTCGTTGTCCAAATCGTGATCGTCAATCGCTTCGTCAATGACTTCCATCAGCCATCCTATGTTTGCATCCACCATCATCAGCACTGACCAGCGACGCGCCCCTTTCTACGCGACTTTGTTTCGTTTTTATTTATTTTTGTATTAGGTGGAATGTACGAGCTCTTGAGGCTCTTATAAGTTTATGTGTTTGTTTTAGTTTGGGTTGTATTAGCATTAGTCTGTACTTCCTCTTTTAATTAATGTACAACTAGTATTATGACCCGGGCGATGCCTCGAGTCAGTTACAATAAATAAATATGTTATTATTCTTAAATTTCATAATTTATTTTGCCACTTTTCGTATTTTTTGTCCATTAAGAAATTGAAAATTTTACGTCATGACGTGATAAGTAAAAAAATTCAAAATAATAGCTTAAAAGGAATTATGTGTAAGAGAATATGACATTCAATAGTCTCTTGTTAGTTACATAATAAGAGTGTTAGAGATGTATGTACTTGTTTAAGTCTTTTTAGTCAAGTATATTTATTATAAGACTTTATCATATTTTATTTCAAACATTAGACAACAAAGTCATAGTGTATTGATGGTTAAACTCTTACTTTTCATTTCAAAGGTCACGTGTTCGAGACCTTACAATTACACAATTTTATTATTATCGAGGAGTACACATAGACATAAAACCTTTGCATTAGAAATTTGAGGAGAGTGTCATGTAGCACATATACTTCCTTAGGCACGGCTTTTAATATATTTGTATAGATTTCTAGTTGTAAAAAAATAATAATAATACAAATTTCTACTAAGTGATTAATTAGTTCGGTAACTTGACTCCTACACCATAGAATAACACTTGCATGATTTATCATGGATACCAAACCGTAAAGGCACATAAACATATCTGCATAAATAAACCTGAGTAGTAATATAGAGAAAATATAACACGAGTGATTTTTCAAATCTTCACACACAAAACTCTTATTCGAGTAGGAGAGACGGAATTACATAGTTGATTGAATATGACAGTTTACTTTATGGTTAGTCGATACATGTATAATGTATTGTTAAAATATGTGGATTAATATTTTGAGATGCAAAGATTATTATTTCCTTAAGCTTCTGCCCGCCGCTGTAAGGAAATTGCATTTGGCAAATTGACTATTATTTTAATTTATAGTCCTCCATCCAGTTGTATAGCTTTCAAACTCATACGTAAATCGGTAAATGTCTTATGATGCTATGCTGGCGCACCTATGCTACCGTGTTGGGCTATTGGTATCATGCATTTTGTTGCATCTCACTTTAATTTTGCTGCTCACTAATTTTTGGTCCGTTCAAATTGTGATAAATCCTCTGTAAAATTCATATAGCAAAAATCTTATGATATATGCAGTAATGCAGATAGAGCTATATTATTGTAGGAGTAGTAAGTGCATCTATGAGCAGGATAGTGGTGCTTCCAAGTTCCAATATTAGTCGACACTATTTTAGCAAGGGGATAAACAACAACATTCACTTTTAACATGAGAAAAACTAACACAATCAAATTCGGAATAAAGTATATTTTGTGTTTGGTCTCTAAATAGGAATAAAGTATATCTAGGGGTGCTTCATGCTTAGACAATTCAGTGCTAGTGGAACCTGTTCCCACCTTTATTGATGTGGCGGCTGGGGAACATGTCCCCACCATGACTGATGTAGCAGAGTCAACACCTTGTCTTTGGGATTTGGGCCCCCCTCCTTTTCAGGTTGGTAAATCCTCTCATAAAGCTAAAAAGGTGAAAATTAAAAAGAAAACTCCCACTAAAAAGAGATCAACTGTTCTGACACCTATAATTTCATCTTGTATGGATGTTTCACAACATGCTAATCCCTCTGACCTGGATACTGACTCAAATGGTTCTGATGCTATGGATATATATGGGATGGGAAAACGGAAACTTGTTAATTTGGATTTGCCTGATGATATGTTGGATGATTTGGAGGGTCGGAAAAAGTCAAGGGTTGAGTGTGATGCGGATCATGATATGGTTCAAGTAGCGGAGGTTGGTGTTGTCCAACCCCGCGAAGAGCAATGAAACTGTTAAGTTGGAACTGTCAGGGTTTGGCCAACCCTTGGACAGTTAATGCTCTTCACTCTCTTTGTTGGAGAGATCGGCCAAACATTGTTTTTCTGATGGAAACAATGGTGGATGCTCATGTGTTAGAGAAAACTCGTAATAGATGTGGTTTTACTGATGGTTTGTGTCTGAGTAGCAATGGAAATTCTGGTGGTCTGGGGCTCTGGTGGCATAATATGGATGTTTCTGTGATATCATTTTCTGCTCATCATATTCATGCTGTGGTGTTGGATGAGAACAAAAATTCATGGTGGCATGCTGTAGGGATTTATGGATGGCCTGAAACGTCCAACAAGCACCTTACGTGGCAACTTATTCGCCAGATTAAGCAACAATGTGATGAACCGGTACTCTTTTTTGGGGATTTCAATGAGATTGTTAGTGCTGAAGAGAAAGATGGTGGGGTTCCACGGTGCGAGAGGTTGATGGATGCTTTTCGGGAGACTATGGACGACTGTGAGGTGAAAGATCTGGGTTTCAAAGGGTGTTGCTTCACCTGGCAGAGGGGGAACTCTCTTTCTACACTGATTCGAGAACGACTTGATAGGATGCTTGCCAATGAGGGCTGGTGTGATATTTTTCCTTCGTGGGAGGTGCTGCACCTTCCTAGATATCGCTCTGATCATGCTCCCTTGCTGCTTAAAACGGGTGTTAATGATTCTTTTCGAAGAGGAAGTAAGTTGTTTAAATTTGAGGCGTTATGGCTTTCGAAGGAGGAGTGCAAAAATGTGGTGGAGGCGGCGTGGACTGCGTCGGCTGGGGAGGGGATAACTCACCGTCTTGAGCAGGTCTCTCAAAACCTGTCGAGCTGGGCCACTCACACCTTCGGGAATCTCAAAAGAAGGAAAAAAGACGCTCTTTCCCGCCTTAACAGTCTTCAACAAAAATCGCCTGATGCTGCTACTCTTGATCAGTGCCGTGAGGTGTCCCGCGATCTTGATGAGATTCATAGGTTGGAGGAGTCTTATTGGCACGCTCGTGCTCGTACTAATGAAATTCGTGATGGGGATAAGAATACTAAATATTTCCATCACCAGGCGAGTCAACGTAAGCGCCGCAATACCATCCACGGCATATTAGATGAAAATGACGTGTGGAAGAAAGGTCGAAAAGAGATTTGTGAGGTGGTGAAGTGTTATTTCGAGGGCCTTTTTGCTACTGATAGCCCCGAATGGATGGAGGAGGCTCTTGATGGACTTCATCAATGTGTGTCGAATGAGATGAATGAGGCCCTTGTTAGGGCACCATCTGGGGAGGAGGTTCGAGAAGCGCTATTTGCTATGCATCCCAATAAAGCTCCAGGTATTGATGGTCTCCATGCTTTATTTTTTCAGAAGTTTTGGCACATCCTGGGCCCGGATATTATTTCTTTTGTCAGAGTTGGTGGAATGGGGTGGTAGATCTTGATGATGTGAACAGAACTTGTATTGTTTTGATACCTAAATGTGAAAACCCGCAGTCCATGAAGGACTTTCGACCGATTAGTCTCTGTACAGTCTTGTATAAAATCCTTTCCAGACTATGGCAAATCGGATCAAAGTTATCCTCCCTTCTATTGTTTCGCCCAATCAGAGTGCTTTTGTTCCCCGGCGACTGATTACTGATAATGCTCTGGTGGCTTTTGAAATCTTTCATGCGATGAAACGAAAAGGTGCCAACAAGGAAGGGGTGTGTGCGTTGAAGTTGGATATGAGTAAGGCATATGATAGGGTGGAGTGGTGCTTCCTGGAGCGAGTTATCCAAAAATTGGGGTTCTGTGATGATTGGATCAGTAAAGTGATGGGTTGTATTTCTAGTGTCTCTTTCACTTTTAAAGTGAATGGGGTGGTGGAGGGCTCTCTTTTTCCTGATCGGGGTCTTCGACAAGGTGACCCTATTTCTCCCTATTTATTTCTATTATGTGCTGACGCTTTTTCTACACTCCTGTCTAAAGCGGCAAACGAGAAGAAGATTCATGGGGCTCGAATCTGTCGAGGGGCTCCGATGATTTCTCACCTCTTCTTTGCAGACGATAGTATCCTATTTACTAAAGCTTCTGTGCAAGAATGCTCTGTGGTGGCTGATATAATCAGTAAATACGAGAGAGCATCGGGTCAACAAGTCAATCTAAGCAAAACGGAAGTGGTTTTTAGTAAGAATGTGGATGTTGAGTGTCGTACTGCTATTGTGTCTGTCCTTGGAGTGAAAGAGGTTGACAAGCAGGAGAAATATTTGGGGCTACCGACTATTATAGGTCGGTCGAAGAAGGCAACCTTTGCCTGCATTAAAGAACGCATTTGGAAAAAGCTGCAAGGGTGGAAAGAAAAGCTCCTCTCACGGCCCGGGAAGGAGGTTCTGATCAAATCTGTTGCTCAAGCCATTCCTACATATATGATGAGTGTATTCTGCCTCCCTAGTGGTTTGATTGATGAAATTCATTCTTTTTTGGCCCGCTTTTGGTGGGGTTCCCATGGCACGGAACGAAAGATGCATTGGCATAGTTGGGATCACATGCGCATGCCTAAATCTATGGGTGGCTTGGGTTTTCGCGATTTACACTGCTTTAATCAAGCCCTCCTTGCTAAACAAGCGTGGCGCCTATGTCAAGGTGATTCATCTCTCCTATATCAAATGCTTCAAGCCCGGTACTTCAAGGATCGGGCCTTCCTAGATGCTCGCAGAGGCTATAATCCTAGCTTCACTTGGAGGAGTGTTTGGGGCTCTAAGTCACTACTCTTAGAAGGGTTGAAATGGTGTGTGGGAGCGGGAACGAACATACGTGTTTGGGAAGACGCGTGGATTTTGGGGGATGGAGCTCATTGTGTCCCCACGCCCAGTGATACTAGCAACATGGAGATGAGGGTATGCGAGTTGATTGATTTTGCGAGGGGTGGTTGGGATATTGAGCAAGTACAACAAACTTTTATTGAAGAAGAGTGGCAGCAGGTACTTGGGATTCCTTTGTCTCGGTTTTGGCCGGCGGATAGTCTATATTGGTGGCCCTCCTGCCATGGTATTTTCACCGTGCGTTCGTGCTACTGGCTAGGAAGGATGGGTCATCTTAGAACATGGCGGCTGCAATATGGTGCTCGAGAAACGGAGTTGTGGCGTGAGGTGTGGAAGGTCGAGGGGCCCCCGAAACTGAATCATTTTCTTTGGCGTGCATGTAAAGGGAGCTTAGCTGTGAAGGAGAGGCTCCATGCTCGACATATTAGTGATACGGCCGCTTGTACGATATGCAGTAATCCAAATGAATCCATCTCACATGCTCTTTTTGATTGCTCTTTTGCACATGCTATATGGCAGGTTAGCCCCTTTACTCAACTGCTCCTCGAGGCTCCTACGTCCTCTTTCGTCGACAAGTTTGAGTGGCTCGCTAAGAGGTGTACTAGGGATGATTTCCGTGCCATGTGTGCACTTATGTGGGCTGGGTGGTATTGTCGAAACCAGTTTCTGTTTGAAAATGTCTCTCTTGATGCCCCAAACATTGCATGCCATTTCTCGAAGATGGTAGAGGATTATTGTTTATATGCCAAAAATGTCTTCAGGAGCGCTGCTAGCAGCTGTGGTTCGGCTTCTTCGTGGCTCCCTCCTTCGATGGGTCTGCTGAAAGTGAACTTCGATGCGCACGTGAGCCCGAATGGCAAAGTAGGCCTGGGTGTGGTGGTCCGTGAGTCTGCAGGGAGGATAATAATGTTGGGTGTGAAGCGAGTGGCGGTGATGTGGGATGCTTCTATTGCTGAGGCTATGGCAGCTCTATATGCTGTTGATTTGGTGCAGCGTTTTGGGCATGATAGGATTATTGTGGAAGGAGATGCGTTGCTGGTGATTAATGCTTTGAAAAGGAAACAAGAGGGTTGTACTCCCCTTTTTCGAGTTTTTAGTGATATTCTTAGTTTGTGTGTGAATTTTACTGTTTTCTCTTTCTCTCATGTTAGGCGAGCGGACAATACCGTGGCCCATTTGTTAGCTCGTTGGGATTGTGCTCGCAACTCTGAAATTGTTTGGCTTGACTCTTTTCCCCAGAGTCTTTCATCTCTGGCGGAGCTTGATTTAATATAATTTTACGATCTTTTCCCCTCATAAAAAAAGGGGTGCTTCATGCTTTTTTTTTTTTTTTTTTTTTTGGTAAGAAGAAGTGGCCCGGACCCCGCTCGAGTCTTAATGGGCCAGACACTTGAGAGTAAGGGGGAAGGGTAAGGGGAATCCCTACCCTCAAAGTGCCTCTAGTGGGGATTGAACCCCCAACCTTGAGGTTGGAAGGGTGCTCTCCTTACCACTAGACCAAGTACTACTTGGTAGGGGTGCTTCATGCTTGGGTATTACTTTTACCCTCGTACGAAGAATAATACAACTTCTAAAAAGTAACATCAATCTAGGCATGTAGTTTAAGCCCATATTAATTACTCCTTTAAAATGTTCAGCCCATTACCCTTAATTTAGGCAATCCCTAATGTTCGAAACTTTTATTAGCAAGAATGAAAAGTCAAAGTGTAAATATTTCAGAGAAACGGAAATAATCTTGTTTGATGGAATTATTAGGGCATAACTATCTACTCTGTGGGGAGATTACCCGTTCCTAGTAGACTAAAAAACAATCGTTGATGGTGAGTTAGATTCCACCATACATATAACTCTATTATTAGTAATGGGTAAACTACCTTACCTGTTCCTAATATACTATTAAAAAATAATCGTCAAATCGTCAATGGTAAATTAGATTTGACCATACATTAAACTCTATTAGTAATACTGGATAAACATTCCATTGGATAAACTAAGTTTTATCCGTATTATTACTGCTGATTTTTTAGGGTAAATAATCATGTGAATTGTTGTACTTGATTAGGCGGCAAGCTGCGAGTGGCCCCACAATGATTAATTTACTTACTAAAACATGAGAAAGTGAGTGAGCCACATCTATACTAATATATTAAAAGGCGTTCTTAAGAATGTCTATGTGCCATGTGGCATTCTCCTCTAAGGCTATAATGCAAGTGCTCTATTTTCGTGTCAAACCCCTCAACTAAAAAATAATGTCGTGTAGTTACAAGGTATCGAACACGTGACCTTTGAAATGAAAAGTCAGAGCTTAACCATTGATCCAACATAACATCATTGTTCAGTATTTCAAAATAAAATATAATAAGGTCTTGTAATTATATCTCATTAAAAGACTTACACAAGTAGTTAGATGCCTAACACATTAATGGTAATGATAATAGACTATTGTACACATAAACTCTTACTAGAATTTCTTGTATTTTTCAAATTATGACGTCAATTTTTTTCCTCACAAGACAAAAAATTACGAAAAGAAACAACCCGGAGCATCGCCCGGGACACTTACTAGTTACAAATTTGAAAGGTTGGACACTATTGAGTTTTTTTTTTTTTTTTTTGGGGCAACAAGCACACACAAAAGCCTAGAATTGACACTGCATCCCATTTCTAGCCTTAATGGCTAAGTCATGGGCACCTATTCCTACTTACATTTACCAATTTACAAGACTGAAACTTTCCATACATTTCCTCTATGTCTATAAGTATACTATAAATATCTAATAACTTGGACTGATTGGTAATAGCCTGGATGAGCTGAACCGAATCTGACTTCACTTTTTTTTCGACCCCCTTTGCTTTTGCTTTCTGGAGTCCTCGAAGGAGCGCGTAGGCTTCTGTTTGCAAAGCAGATGAACTTATGATCTGTTCACACCCTTGAAATGCAACTCTGCTTCTCCACTTTGCCCACCAGCCAATTCCTACTTTGGGAGCATTATTCGTAACACGTTTGAAAGTCCCGTCCACTTGTACTCTGGATCACTTTCCTCATCCTGCAAGGCTTGCAGGCCCTGATCAGCGTTCCACCTTGCGCTCACTTGACCCTTTTGTTGTTTCCGTTCTCTTTCCCATTTCTCATCTAGCAACTTCTCGACATGCTTCAAACTAGCTAAAGGATTCTAGTTGCAGCTTCTAAATATTATTTGGTTCCTGTACAACCAGATTGCCCATAATATAGCAATGAAGATTTTACTTGTATGAGTACCTTTTGCGTCTTGCTTCCACATGTATTGTAGGTAATTTCTAACCCAGTCATGTATTGGCAAATGGCAAGTACGCATCCCTTTCCACTAGCAGCCCTAATGTCGAGCATTTCCATATTCTTTTGATGACCTCACAGTCCCTGAAATGATGAGCTTGTGATTCTTTGGCCTGACCACAGATTGGGCATTCTTCCTTGACCATGATCCTGAGATTAGTATTAGTGGCTAATGCATTATGCATCAATCTCCAGATGAAGGTTTTCCACTTAGGTATAATCTGCATGGCCCACAATTTCCTCCAAAATATATTGGAGCCACTTGTCGTACTTATAGGCCCTCGGTTGTCCATGACGCGCACATATGCTTCCTGAGAGTTACTGAGTTAGAGATGTAGATTTGTCAAAGCAAAACCATTTGGGCTTTGGCAAACAAACAGTAATAAAGAGCACCATTAATGATGAATGAAAAAAAAGATCATCCCACTCTCTTTCTAACTTTCTCTCTCTAAAAAATTACATTCCACAATCTTTTCCCACTTTCTTCTTAACAATGAACCAAAAAAAAGATCATCCCAACTACTTTTTCCTCTCTCTCTCCTACTTTTTGACCCCACCCAACTACTTTTTCTCTCTCATCACCCAACCACCATTATACAATTTTTTATTATTTTCTTTTTAATGATATGAAATATTCATTATACTAATTGCTATTTTATTATTAATTAGTTAAATTAATAATTTATAAATTATAATTATCATTTTTATAATTAGGTTATCTACATAATTAGCTATTATTAATACGTAGCATATGCAATTAGCGTTTTTAATATTTTTATTAATTAATTGAATACGAAATTAGCTACCACTATCTTATGCATACATAATTAACAATCTAATAATTAAATTATGAGACACAATTAAGCATTTAATATATTAGAGACACATAATGAAATACAAGAACGAATTATAAACTTGATTAGGAACGAAAAACATAAAATACATAATGAAATGCTCTTAATTAGCGTTACGACCAAACTTCTGCCATATATTGGCAATCAAATCACATTTCAAGGATTGATGTACATGCTGATCTTCAATTGCATCTCTATTCGCCATGTAACGGTTGATATCTACGATCCGATCATGATAATATTCAAATTCATCGGCATTATTACTTGTGTTTGAAGTGAACTCAGTAGTATCTGCGTAGTGTGCATATGTATCTCGTTCATCTTCCACAATCATGTTATGCATGATAATGCAAGACAACATGATATCATTGATAATTTCCTCATCCCATGCGAGGGATGGTTTACGAACTATAGCAAAGCGAGATTGCAGCACCCCAAATGCTCTCTCAACATCTTTTCGAGCTCCTTCTTGGCGTTGAGCAAATAACTTGTCCTTGCGAGTTTGAGGACATGTAACTGATTGAATGAATGTTGCCCAATTCAGATATATACCGTCAGTGAGATAATAACCCTTATCGTATTGGTTACCATTCACCGTAAACTGCACGGGTGGTGCTCGACCTTCTAAAACATCCCTGAACACAGGAGATCGGTGAAGAACATTCAGGTCATTGCACGAACCTGGTATCCCAAAGAAAGAATGCCATATCCATAAGTCACGATCAGCCACAGCTTCAAGAACTAATGTAGCAACACCAGCTCTTCCTTGATATTGTCCTTTCCATGCCGTCGGACAAATTTTTCATTCCCAATGCATACAATCTATGCTGCCGATCATGCCTGGAAATCCACGTTCTTCACCGTACGCAAGTAGTCTAGCCAAATCATCTGGAGTTGGCCGTCTCAAGTACTCGGCACCAAATTGGTTGATAACCCCCTTGGTGAATTTCATTAATGCTATTCGAACTGTGCTTTCACTAATTCGCACATACTCGTCAAGCGAGCCCGCCGCAACCCCGTACGCAAGCATTCATATAGCAGTTGTACACTTTTGAAGGGGAGATAAACCTAACCGTCCGGTACAATCTCTTTTTTGAGTGAACCATGTATCACTTGGTACGACACTTTCCATAATCCGAAGAAAGACATGTCGCTGCATTCGAAATCTTCGACAAAATAAACGAGCAGGATAGACTGGTTGATCAGCAAAGTAATCATTGAACAATCGTCTATGGCCTTCTTCCCTGCCTCGAATAGGCGGTGATGATCCTTATTAGGATCAGTCACTTTTGCTCTTCTATTCCTTGGTGCTGGAGTAACATTTGATATAAGAGTTGGAATATTTGGTTGAACAACATTGATCAAGAATTCATCTATTTGTTCATCAATGTTTGCTCGGGATGATCTTATTTCATCCTCAGAACTAGATGAACTTGAAGCGGTAAAGTTTAAGTTGAAGGAGTTCATTGTATAAATTTGACAATGCATTTATATTTGGTGTGAGCAAATGGTGAACAAGCAAGCATGAGTTATATAGCAGAACAATAATACATAAAAGTAGTACAATAATGTAAAAGCAGAGCAATAATACATTAAAGCAGAACAATAATTTAACAAGCAAGTACAATAATGTTAAAGCATAACAATAATACATAAAAGCAAGCATGAGTTATATAGCATAACAATAATACATAAAAGTAGTACAATAATGTATAAGCAGAGCAAGTACAATAATGTTAAAGCATAACAATAATACAAAAAAGCAAGTACAATAATGTAAAAAGCATAATATATGTGTAAAAACAGTACAATAATGTATAAAGCATTACAATAATGTAAAAAGCAGTACAATAATGTTAAAAACAGAACAATAATGTTAAAAACAGTTCAATAATGTAAAAAGCTGTATTGAAATGTCAATTCATATAATAAGTGAAGCTTAAACAAGAACTTACACAAGTACGGTTTTTACTTTTTTTTATTAATTGAACTTAAACATACAATTATTAACTTATACATAAACTTCAAAATAAACATAAACATAAACTAAAATTTAAACTTAAACATAAACTAAGCTTCAACGTAAACTTAAACATAAACATAAACATAAACTTAAACTCAAACATGAACTACACTTAAACATAAGCTTAACTTAAACATAAACATTACTTAAAAAGGAGAATTATTCGTCAACCATGTTGTTAGTTTCTCAACCATTGCCTCCTCAAATGGTGCTCGATTTTCCTTTGCAAACAATGATTGCAGCAAATCCCAAAAGATTATGATACTCTTGTATGTTCAAGCTCCTGATTTGCAGCGCTATTTCTTGTTCCTTTGCAGCAACCTTCCTTGTTTCAACCTTCAATTTTCTGGCTTCTCTTTCAACATCTGCACTCCTACCCTCTGAATGGATCCGAAGTCTTTCATTAAAATTATTGAAACACTCAATTGTCTGACCAGCAACCCCTTTCAGCTTAGACTTCGCTTTCTTCACACCATCTCCTCGTGGCTCGACGTCACCTCCATCACCACTGGTAGGTGTCTCGGGCATTGAGTCACTTCTATCAACTCTCGGCCTTTTACCGCTACTTCCGCTTGCAGGTGAATCCACATTTTCTTGTGGATTTTTGGGGCGACCACGTGGAGTTTCCAATGATTTTTTAACTATGGCCCTCCATTTACGAAACCTCATCATCAATTTCCAAGCATGTTCGAGGATGAACCAACCATGTTCCCTATTATGCAATAAATGAGCTTCTTTCAGAACATCATTATCGTTTTGACCACTCTTCTTTCTTGCAAGAGCTTCGCCATAAAATGTAGCCAATCTTAAAACCCGTGGACCAAGTCTACTCCAACGACCTTTCACCATATTCGCATTTCTTGGAGCAATTTCTGTTGGGTTGGCAATTCTTCCTGCCTCGAAAGCTTCCCAAACTTTTCCCCAGAAGACGCCTTTCTTTTGACTTGTCCCAATCACCTTATCAAGAGAAGTGTTCATAAATGCTGAGATGAGATTCTCATATTCAACATGATCCCAAACCCTCTTTCCACCACAACTTGCTTCTGCATTAGGTGGATGTTGTGATTGATTGGGTTGTGGTTGTGGTTGTGGTTGCTCAGATAGATTAGGTGATAGTAATTGCGAAAAGGATTGAGTTGGCTGAACAAACTCATCATAATCATCAGAATCATCACCTTCTTGGTATCGACCAACATCATTATCACCTTGTTGGTAATGACCACCATCCTCATCAACATCATCGTATGGAAATGAATCTTCTTGATATTGAGAAAATCCATAATTAGGATCAGGTTGATGATATGAAAGGTTGGCATTTTCAGATGGAGATTCATGGTAAAGGTTATCATATTGAGGAGAATAATATTGAGAATATTCACCCGTTTGATTCGTAATTATTTGAGAGGGTTGACGATAATTTGACTGATTTTGAGAGGGTTGACGATAATTTGAGTTATTTTGAGAGGTATTTGAGCGATTTTGTTGCCTAGGCATTTGGTTTTTTGAGCGGTTTTGGGGTTGGTTTTTTATATAATTAGGATTATTAGGCTCCATAATTATAAGAATTTCAAAATAAAAGAGCAATAGAAGAAGAGTTAATGAAATAAATTAGAACAAGTAGAAGAAATTAGTGAAGGAAGATGGAGAAAATTAAGTGTGTCCAAAATATAGCAAAATGGGTCTCTATTTATAGAGCTCGAAAAAATAGAGCCGTTGGTTTTTTTTTTTTGATTTGTAGTTTTTAAAATATAACTGTTGCAAAATTTTCAACGGTTATATTTTAAATGACCAATAGGAGCAGGCCAAGTGGAAAGGGCGACAAATGTTGCGTGCCTGTTGGTTCAGCGGGTCAGCGCTGACGCGTTGACAAATCTAATTTTTTCTGGAGCTCTCTCACAGCTCTAGTCAAAACGCTTCGTTTTGGCTGGGGGAAAGACAAAAAAAAAATTATAATTTGTCAGATCAGGCAGTGGGTCTGCCTGATCACCATTTCACTAGTCCGATACATTTTTTTCCCTCAATCACTCATCAATCTTTTTTCCAATCATTGTTAAGAACCCATTTTAAGATCAAGCACTTGATCTTTGTTTTTCACTCATTATTAAGGATGCCCCAAACCCTTGGACGTGAACTTCGCAATAATTTTTTGACCGTTAACCATGGCTTTGCTGTTTGAAAAGACCATCAATTTCATGAGGATTATATCTAAACTAGATTTCAGCACATGATCTATCATTTACTTTAATGAATAGTTATTGTCTCAATCAAACTATTCCTAGATTCCAAGAGCAATAAGAATCATATCCACTTGCAAACAGTGATTGAATCAGGGTATTCCCTTCATCCCAAAATGCGGGATTCATTTTAAATTATAAAGTCTAAGTTCATATATTTCAACCATATTAATGCGATATCTTAACATAATCGTCCCCGTCAAAAAAAAAAAAAAAAAAACTTAATATATATTTTTATGATATCAATTTCGATTAATGTATAGTTAAAGATGCTAGTTCACTCTAATAGTCAAAAATTTTATACTTGGAGACCATAAAAAATAAATGAATCCAATATTTTGGGACGAATGAAGTATTAAAGCAAGAAAAATCAGATGATGAATTACTTCTACATCGCATGGAAAACAAAATTATTATGTCTAAACAATTAGACTAGATAGGTTAAAGTTGTTGTCAAATGATCAATAGCTCGATTCTCCTCACAAAAAAAAATTCATAGGAAAAATTTCAAACCGATCGAGTAATAGAATCTTAAATTTCCATAACTTTATTATTCTTAATTAAGAGGTTAGAAAAACAACAGATACAAAAAATATAATTTTATGACCATCTTAGAAGTGGGAGAGAGAGGTAAGGAGAATTCTCACCCCCACAATGTCCCTAGTAGAATTTGATCTTTTAAGGTTGTGAAATATAATCTTTACCATCAGACCAAACTTTGCTTGATATATTTTTGAAAATCTCTATACCTAAGTATTAATTCACAGTTCCAAATTACTGTGGGTCTTAGATTTTGTTCTATCCATCTCATTTCTTCTAAATTTTTATGAATATTTTGAATTTTTTAGATCTTCTCTTACTTTTTTTTTAAAATAAGCAAAAATAAGGTAAAGAGCAGGACCATTGTTGTTAAAATCCCGATCCGGATCTTAAAATCCTAAGATTCTACTATGCGGAAGGACCTTTTCGATCCCGATCCTACATAGAATCTTAATTTAATGGGATCTTTCGATCCTACCCAACTACCAAAATTCACATGGTAGGGTCATAACACGATTCTACGATCCTACGATTCTACAATCCGATTCTATCATAAAATTTCACAAAATAATTCCAAGTATTATCTTTCTCCTATCAGCTAGCTTTTGGTCACATGTCACTTCAATCTTAGAGTATTGAACTAATATCACCATTTGGGAATGAAAAATATCATTATTAATGTGTGTAAAGTTATAACGCATGAGTCTTTTGACCACATTATAACATAATTGTCACTAATTTACTCTATGTTGTAGGATCTTACAATCCTGCTATTCGATCCTATCAACGCTTACGATCCACGGTAGGATTCCAATCCTAATAACATTGAGTATGACCCTTAACATGATCAATCGCTGGGGAAAAATGCCCAGCATCACCAATATGGTCCTATTCAGTTAGATGTTCTCCATAATTATTTTTCAAAAATAATTATTTAACACCTATAAACTCAACTATTAGAAACCTTCGCAGAATAATCTTAACAATAGTTAGAATAATTCAATATATGGAGTATGAAGTATATATATTTCTTTGTGAGAATAGTCTCAAATATTTATCACCTATTGACCACGTCAACAGGATGACATGTCACCTTCTTATTGGCGAGATTAAATTATATTTTTATGTCTTTTATTCTCTTCCCTGACCTCTCTCCTCTTCTTCCTTCCCTAACTATGCCAGCCACGGCACATCCACACATCCTTTTTTTTGTTCTTTTATTGTCCAGAGTCTTTTAAGTTTTGCTACGTTTTTGACTTTTGAGCAACGGGGCTTCCTCTTTGTTGTGGTTCTTGATATGGCAGGGGGAAAGTTTAAATCTTTGTTGTGTGAAAGTATGATAATCAAATATCAAGCACAGATGTGGTTTATGGTGAGCTACTTAGAGGATAAAATTTCATAAATATTGAATGGTGGTGGAAGTGTTCATGAGTATGACTGTATGTCTGTATGAGTGGTTTGGTTGTGGGTTGGTGATGGTGAAGGTGGCTATGGCAGGGGGTGGGGAAAAGGGAAAGATGAGAGAGGCCTTAGAAATCTTACACTGTGTTTGGTATTTTTAGTGAAGGAAAGAAAAGGGTTAAATTTTATATGGATATGGTCCGCACTAATGCTGGTACATGTGATTTATGGCTCACTATGTTAACAACCAATAGATTTAAAAAGAGGAGTAGTTGTAGATAGTATGGGTGACTATGTATGATAAAAAAGATGCTATGTTATAAAGTGTAACTTTCATTATAAATTTTTAATAAACTAATGCAAGAAAGGGTGATTGTATGGGGAAAAAAATTCTTACTGTGTTAGAAAATGGTAGATTAGTGTAGTTTTGAATTGTAAAAGGTTACTATATATGAAAAAAAAAGGGGTCAGTATGTCAAATGAGTGGCTTTGGTCCACACTAATATTAACGTGGATCAGGTTCACGCAAGACTAGCTCAAAGGAAGGAAGGAAGGGAAGGGAAGGGAAGAGATGAGAAAGGAAGCAAAAAGAAGTGAATTAAACTTTCTAACGTTTGGTAGGAATGAATTTAATTAATTATCTCTTCTCCCCCCATTCCTCAAGTTTTGGGAGAAAAAGAAAAGGAAGATTTATTATGTATTCTTTCCTCCCACTTCCTTTCCTTTTCAAGTTAGGCTCTATTCTTTTGGACTAAATTAATGAAAATTTAGTTCAGTTCAGTTCAGTTCAGACAAATTCAGTTTAGTTCAGTTCAGTTCAGTTCAGACAAATTCAGTTTAGTTCAGTTCAGTTCAGTTAGTTTTCTCTCACAGTTTTCATTCATTTCAGTTCAGTTTAGACAAATTAAGTTCAGTTCAATTCAGTCCAAAAGAACAAAGCCTTAATCTCTTATCATTTTCTTTTTACCAAAACATAAGAAAGTACTTTTTTTTTCTTTCCATTATCTTTTTTTTTCTTCATCCAATTCCTCCTTACCAAACACAGTGTTAGAGAGTTAACGGGATATTTATGGGTTGTAGGTAAGGATAGAGTCTTTTGAGAAGTGTAGGGTTATAGTTAGAGTTAAGCTGACGGCTAAATAATCAATTGTTGGGATCGTTTTGAGAAGGTCGATCAGCAATAATTGGGATTATAGTTGCTAGTCTTTTTTCTTTTCTTTTGACGGTCGTTGAATTTTAGTTTGTAAACCTTTTAGGCTACATGTTATGCAAACTCAGTGGAAGAAAAAAAAAAGTAACAATTGTGATCATATATATCACTAAAGATTCAATATAATCCTAGTTTGTTGGAGACCCTCATTTCATCCCTGTAATAGGAAATTGATTTTTTCCTCCTATCAAGTGGAATCCAATTCTCTTTCACTCACAAGAAATCTTCATCTTACTTTTTTTTTATAAAAAAAAAAACTATCATGAAACGGGGTAATTATATACCTGTAACACATCTACGGTGGACTGGTGGAGTAAAACTTAGCATGTAGGTCATAGATCTGTATCTTCTTATAAAAGCTATCTCAAATGGACTTCTTCTCAGAATAAACTAATGGCCTTAAATTTCTATTCCACTTGTTTCTGGTGCTACAACTTTGAGGTGCAAGTAATAAATTCAAACTCATCAATGGTTCTATGTAAATGTGATACATGTATCGCTGATAAACATATATTTTAGAGGTATCTTCGTAGATTACATGTTAATGATTACTAGGTGGAAATTGGGATAGATGCATCTTAAAGAGTACATTTTCAGTCCACTCTTAAAGGTTTTTTTTTTTAAGATTTCCGGCATATATAAGGACTCTTTTTATTTATTTATATTACTTGATTATATAGGGAGGCAATTTAGGAAAAAGATAAATTACAAATGGACTTTTGTGCCCATTCTATAAAAAAAAAAAAAAAAAAAAGATTCATCATCCTGCCTCGTCGTTTAATATAACAAAATTAACATTCACTCATTTCCATCAATTAAGAAAATCGCTCATTCACTAGCTCATTTGGGATGGCCAGATAAGGATATACAATAAGCGTAATTTCTAATACAGGTGCATAAATTTTTAGGGTATGTGATATGTCTTTTTCCTCAAAGGACCCTGGTGATAAGATAAACAAGTTATAAAGAATTCATTAAGAAGATAGTAATGATCCTCACTCTCTCTCTCTCTCGACCAAGTCATAACAACCATCTCCCTATAATTTCAGACCCTATATGATCCATTCATATAAGGATAAATAATTGTAATGAGGAAATATTACCTCTCTAATATTCATTTTAACCCCTAATTGATTGGTTGAACTTCTCTATAGCGATCATGAAAAGTTTCGTGAATAATTTTACTTACTAGGTAGAATGTCTAGAATTATAACTCACCTAATACTTATTTCATACACACTTCTAATAGATAACTTTAATACAAAACAAAGAATAATTTTAATCAAATCTATTCAAATCATTTTTTATATATATATAATAGACATACAAAAAAGCTTAGAGAACCCATCTCTCCATTTACAATCTAATTTTAAACTAATGAACTTTCAACTTATTTCTTTAACCTTTGGCAATGTTTTTACTCACATCCCAAACTCACACTTCTATTTCACCTTTTTAACCAAATTTATCCAAATAGTAATAAGATTAAATCCCCAAAAACTTTAGTAAAAAACACACAAAAAAGCCATCCAGCCCATTGTATTAAAATTCTATCTCCTAACTTTAATTGAAAGGTCCAAAAAGTCCTATAGGACAATTTAGTTGGCCATATATTATTAACACACTTATGAGTTATGACAAGTATCAACATAACATACTATGGGTTATTTTGACATTTCACTTTCATTTCTCCAAATATAAACAAAACCCAAAAAAAAAAAAAAAAAAAAAAAAAAACCCACATCTCACTCTCTCTCTCTAAAAACTCGTAAACACAATTTACACAACAAATACATCTCTCATTCTCTCTCCTCTTTCTCTCTCCTGTTATGCAAAGAAGAGGACGACTTTGGCTCCCTTATTTCTTCTTCGACCCACACCTTCAAAAATTTTCTTGCTAAACCAAACACTTCCTAAAGCTTACACCTCTGAAGAAACTATGGTATACTATTTTCTCTCTCTTACCCACCATTTATCTGTAGTTTTTGCTTTATGGGTACTTATATTTTATATATTATTTTTATGTCTTGTTTGGTATTGTGTACAAAGGAAAAACTTAAGAATATAATCAAAAGTCCTTAATCAAAAACTAACCCAAAATACCCATTTGTTCAAATTTGGTTCCTCACGTTTTTTATGACGTTTTAAGCTTCTTTAATAATTAGTTATAGTCAATGCAAATGTTCTTCTACCCCTCCTTATATTTTGTACTCATGTATTTTTGTTTTTATGGTTGTAGAAGAAAAAAATGCGTTAATGTAAGTGTTTGTTTGAACTATTTGTTGGGTTATTTTCCTATGATGATTTTATATAGTAAGAAAAGACTTGGATCACGTGTTATTTTTGCATATTTGTGTTTTAACTCTTGCATATTTATTTTTCTTCTTGGGTATGTTTCGTATTTTTGTTTTGCTGCTTTTTTTGCTTGTTTTTGTTGCAGGTATATGTTGTTGCTTTTGAAGTTGAATTGTATGGTTTATTTGTGACTAATTTATGGTTTGAACATGTTTGTTGTTGATGTTATTTTTGTTTGGTTTACGTGCTTGGTGGTTTTTGTTCAAATTTTGGAGAGAAAATGGATCTAAAATGCTGGTTTTTGTATCATTGGTTGGTGATATCGAAGTATTAAATGGGTTTTTGTGGAATTTGGTTTCTGGGTTCTTATGTAAGCTATGTTATAACTGTTTTTTGCTGTCAAATTTCTGCTTGTTTGAGCAGAATAATTCTCTGCTCGAGGGGGGTTGCAGGAGAGGTGGTTAGGAGGGTGGAGGAGAGAGAAAGTTTGGAACTTCTCGTCCCCGGCCGGGTTTACCATTTACTCTAAGGATGGGTTTGATTGAAATCTGTGATAACAATTAGATTTTCGCTACATGAATCTTTTGGAAAATTTCATATAAAGAATCCTGAATTTGTTGGGTGGTTTTTGTTATTTTTGGGCATGGTTGAAGTTTTTCTGACTTTTTTGTAAATTTTTATATAATGTGTTGAGTGCAAGGTATGTATCCTCATTGATTCTACTCATAAGGAACATGTCTTGATCAGATACCAGATCAGATTTTCTATATGAAATGGAGATTACTGTGTGTGCATTTAGGTGCTGAAACTGTATAAATAATGTCAGATTTATCTTGCACACGTTGTTGATGAAGAAAATGACATGACAATTAAGGCGACATTGTAGATCGAGCTCAATGAAAATCCTGGATATGGTTGTAAATCTGATTATTGGAAATTGATAAATTAAAAGGAGTCTCATTGTATTTGGTTGAATCTAGGTATCCAATTGTGTCATCATATAGATCTTTATGTAGGGATTGTTGTTTGGAATGAGGAGTAGGAGTAACGTACATTAGAACCTTTCATTTGGTACTGAAACTGTGGAAAGTGCTAAGAAGTCGGTGGAAGAGAAAAACAACTACATATTCACCCGACTCTCTAGTGTTTACATCTTGTATTTTCTCCATATTTGAAGCACTTTGGGATATATCTTCTCTATGATTTCGCTATAGCCGTCTTGGAGATTGGTTTGACAATTAATCCTTTGTTCATTGTCCTCAAAAATGTTAGAATTTTTAGGTTTAGCATTAATTGTACCTTAGTGATTTACTGCAATTAGCATCTTGCAGTTTAGAGCACAATTTGCATACATGGATGCAAATGTGCGTAGAATAAGAGGGGGTATAATGACAGGCTAAACCAACAGATGGATAGATGCAAGGGTAAAGATCATCTTCTGGAATTGTCATATTTGCCAAGCCTTCGTGCAGTAGTAAATTACTAATGTTTCCCCAGTGTTTCTTGTGATTTATCGGTTTAAGCTGATATATATCAGATTGTTCAGACTCTTCATGCAGTCCGCTGTGTTATAGCTGTCGATTGACGTGTATTATTAAGCTTTGCTCTTTTCTCCTTTAAAGTAAAATAGTTTTCGGAAAAACATGTTGAGATTAGTCCTAATAAGAGCTACCCTAATTCAATTCGCAAATGATAGTTTTGTTAAGCTCGATTGGAAGTTCATATAGATGATGATAGCAAAATCCAACTCTTGGCAAATTGTCATCCAAATACTGCTGTTTCTTACAGAAAATTTGCTTCATGTCTTGCAAATTGTGTGTAATAAATGTCTTAAGAGCTAAATTTGACTCCACCTGGTCCAGTCTTAATCAGACCTTTCTCTCTTCTTTTTTTTCGGATTTTTGAAAATTAAGGACTTTTTTGCATCTGATAAACTTCGTTTGTTTGTACTGACTTTGAGGTATGCATCCATTAATGTGCTGATGCTACAAAATTTATAGTTGACATTGCCTATGGTCAACAAAAGTCGTAATTTATCGAAAAGATTATTCAGATTAGATCATAATTGTGCCTTTTTTTAAAACTTCAATATTGGTGCACTACATGAACGAGGAGAACTGTTTCAATGGTTTTGTTTCCTGATTTTGTGAAGCAGTATTCCCCCTTCCCCTTGCCTTTTGCAAATACTCATGTGGTTTCTCTCCAAACTCCGGTTACAGATGGATTCAAGTCACCTGGATCAAGCAGACAAAAGCTCACCAGAAACATTTTCTGAATCCTCTCTCTCGCCGGATTCTCCTGATTCAAATGACATATTTGGAGAACCGCTGGTGCATCCACGAGTTGGTGATGAGTACCAGGTGGAAATCCCATCTATACTAAACAAGCCTGAACATCTTAAGCTAATGATGAATCCAGCAGACACAGAAGGCTTAGTGGACTCTTCCCATTCTTTTCTAATGGGACTTCCCTTACCAGTGATGTGGGTCTATAATAAGGCAAATCTAACCAAAGACGGGATGGAACTTTGCACCAACTCTTATGCAGTTTGCACAAATGGGGTTGTGGAATCTGAAAAAATTGTGGGAATGAGCCAGATGGCTTTAGTAAAGGAAGAGTCCAATGTCAAAGCTGATGCCCCTAACCGAACATACTGCCTCGTTCCCGGTCAATCAAGTGGTTCATGGAGTGATTTTGAAGCTGATTGCTTCCTACTTGGGTTGTATATATTTGGGAAGAATCTTCTTCTAGTGATGAGGTTCATGGAGAGCAAACGGCTGGGACAAATTTTGGCATATTATTATGGTCAGTTTTATGGGTCCCGTGGATATCGTAGATGGTCTGAATGCCGGAAGATGAGGAACAGGAAGTGTGTACTTGGACATAGATTTTTCACAGGATATAGGCAGCATGAACTTTTTGCTCGTTTATCTCCTCATCTCTCTGAAGAATCCAAAACTAAATTGTTGGAGGTATTTGCTGTTATTTGCCACTTATACTTGAAAATAAATTTAAAGGAGTATAATTGCATGGGGTCTTCGTCCTTGTATTATTTACCTCCAAAGTGTGAAGGCCAGTATATCCAGAACAAAACGAGAAAGATACAAAGACATCAGAAGTCCCAAGATTATGTGATTCAGCCTGATAATAGAAGAAATTGAATCATTGAAATACTTTTACTAATGAGACCACCACTGCATTATATTCTCCTCATTGAACATATGCATCTAAGCATCATATAGTATCTTCATCTAATCTCTCACTTTTAGCATTTCTTTTCTTTAGCAAAATTACAAATAGAAAATACACTGCGTTTCTAATTTTCGAAAGTTAAATGGAGAGATGGACTTGGAGACAATGATTAGTACATGTTTGTTCTTCATTTATATATTGTCTCCTGCTCTTGTTGATCTTAACAAAGATCCATTTGAACTTTTGTCAGGCTTCTAAGGCATTTGCTGAGGGAAGGACAACATTAGATGAATATGTTTCCTCACTCAAAACATTGGTTGGCATACATGCTTTAGTAGAAGCTGTAGGAATTGGCAAGGGAAAGGAGGATCTCACGACATTCATCTTGGATAGCTCAAAGAACAGCCAAATGTTCACTCAGCGACCTGAAATTCCTTCTGGCAAGGCCTGTTCTTCTCTTACCTGTGCTGAGATAGTAAAGTATCTAACAGGAGATTTTCGTCTTAGCAAAGCTCGATCAAATGATCTCTTCTGGGAAGCTGTTTGGCCTCGTTTGTTAGCAAGAGGTTGGCATTCTGAGCAGCCAAGAGGTGATGGCTATGCAGGCTCAAAGAATTGTTTAGTTTTTCTTATGCCCGGGATTAAGAAATTTTCCCGTAGGAAGCTCTCGAAGGGAGACCACTACTTTGATTCTGTGAGTGATGTCTTAGCTAAGGTTGCTGGTGAACCAGAGCTTCTCGAGCTGGAGGCTGATGAAACTGGACCTAGCAGCTCCAAAATGGAAAATGGGTGGGCCATAGAATTGAAATCAGACAATGATCAAGATTCTTCTGATCATGAACGCCATTGTTACCTTAAGCCTCGTGTTTCCTCAGTAATTTCAAATCTTTTCAAGTTCACTGTAGTTGATACCAGTCTGGCTAATGAAGATAACCCATCTAAGGTGAGAGAACTGAGGAGTTTACCCCTTGAAGCTAAAAGATGTTCTTTCAGAAAAGCTGATACAGGATTGGAGGTTAGTACTGATACTATGAGAAGTGGTCTTCAGAGCCAAACTTTTTTCACTCATTCAAAAGGATTAACGAGTATAACTGGTCCAAGCGAAAGAATGCCAGGCAGTAGTAACTTAGAACCTCTAAAAAAGTCAGCTGATGCTAATATACTGACAGACCACAAATCAAGAACCATAAAACACCAATTCAGCCGTCGTATAAAACCTGGCCCCTCAAGCTGCGCAGGTTCTGTCACAAAAAGACGGAGGGTAGCTTCTTGCGTTGAGGCGGAGGTGACTTGTGTTTTGAGCTTACCAGCTAGAGTTAATAAAAGAGGTGCTGCTTCTAGAGCAATGATGACAAACAATGCTGTTCCGTCTAGTAAGCCTGGCAATGTGAAAGTATCATCTGCGGAATCTTTAGTTGCAGGAATTGCCAATGTGAGGATTCTCCAAGAACAGTGTTTGACCCATGATGGTTCTATATTTCCCCAAGAGAATGCAAAATTGCCTCGAGAACAGAATGTTATTGACTTGAACTTGCCTCAGGTTCCTGAGAGTGATGACAAAGTAAAGCTGGAAGAAGGAGAAAATAGTGCCCCTCAACAGCCAGACAGGGAGAAGCCAGAGCATACAGATGCTGCCACCATTGGCCCCTCTGATACGAAGGATCCCTTAGTCTGTTCTGTCTCTGTGGGATCCACTAAAAAGAGTGAAGATCCATCAGATCAACAGCCGAGAAGACAAAGCACTAGGAGTCGACCTCTTACAACCAAAGCACTTGAAGCTCTTGAAATTGGGTTCTTAAACCCAGTAAGGCAGAGTCGAAAGCGCTCTTCGTCTACAGCACAAGATCAAAAGCCTAAACGTGCTCGTCAACCACGCAGCAAAAGCAACATGTTCCCCTCTGGTATGGATTTTGAGATGAGGGAAGCCGCTGACGAGAATTGTAATGGAAAGATGGATACTCTGATCAATGCTATCCCTACTGAGAAGGCAACTATGACTCGTGAATTGCTAGGGCGTCCAGAAACTTCCTTTTCTCCCGCAGCGACATCACAGGAGATGTTTACATAGTCAAACACTATTATTTGATATCTTAAGTGATATTAACCAAAAGCACACCTCTCTGCTCGTATGAAGTCATGGCCAGGCATTCCGTAATTCATAGCTGCTTGGTGAACGTTGCTGATACTGTATATACAGCACACAGAACAAGAAAACTTTTAGGCTGAAATTAGAGCTGTTGAACATGAATTTGCAGAGCGGGAAAGTTAAGCTAGAAATTTGACAGTTTATTGAGGTGGGAGAATTATTTTAGAAATTGCTCTTGGCTTGTCAAAATGTCATTCACTGGCAGGCATTGTTTATAGAAAGTATGTCTAAACACAGGTAAAAGACCAGAAAGAGCTCTTTAATACCTGCTGATTGACAATTCCTTTTATTCAGTAAAATTTCAGTTTCCTACATTCAAAAAAGTGTATTACTTTTGTTACAAGTTTCATATTCCTTTCTTTGGATATATTGTTGGTAGACTCTGTTTAGATACAATTGATCAAAGTTTTTATAACACTATGGCTGAATGAATCGAGCTGTGCATATTGCATAGTCCATCTGCATATGGTGTATCATTTAGCAATGTTGCTTGTAGATACTGACTTGTGACTGTCTGACTGATGTTGGTTTTTTGATTTCATTGTGAACACTATACTATCATACATGTGGATGTATTTAAAGGATGGTACACCTGAAGTTATTCACAGCTGTGTATCATGCATGCATAAAGTATTGATAATTGCACTGCTTGGGTTGTACGCTCTGGTGTGGTAGACTAGAACTTGATTACTAGTTTTAGAAGAAAAAAAAAATTGGATTTACCATCACCAAAAGGATGTTTTTTTAACAATGCACCCAAAGGATGTTGTTTGCTCCTAGATCCAGAATGGAAAATAAGGTTGTGACTTGTGAGAGAACAAGAAGAGCGCAAACAAAGTTTCTTGGTAACTTATGTTTATTACACTTTATGTGTATTTGAGATCAAACCAAAACTCTCTTTCGGTCTGTAAAAGTATGCTAAGATTATGATATGTTCAACTTATTTTAAGTTGGTATATAAGTTTTATATTTCAAAAGAAATGTGAACTTATTTATGAAAAGAGAAACATATCTGTAGGGGTAAAGGGAGTTGATTAAAAAAAAGGGTGAAAGGATCATATTTTGTTAATTAATTAGCATTGTAAGTCTGTAATCCTTGTAAATTACAACTCATTTAGTGGGTAAATTTATTGAGGTAGTAATACGTTCAACTTATCTTGGCTTATATACTAAAAGCAAGTTATAATAAGTTACAATAAGTCATATAAATAAATTGCTAAACTTCGATAAGTTCGCATAAGTCAATACATCCTAATGGTTGAGGAGTAATTGATTTTTGTAGTCCATGAGAGGGAAGGGGGCAAGAAGTAAGTAATAAATTACGTGATAAAATGTCGGCAAATTCAGCAATTATCGCTTTCCTCTTGTGTCTTGTCAAATGTAAAACTTTCATCTTTCTCATAATTAGCCTTTTTCCTTCATGTGGGAGTTCTTTTTTGTTTGACAAATAATCAATGATAAACTTTCTTTCTAATATAAAAACAGACAAAATTAAAGAAAGAATCTTAATAATTATTTTTCAATGATATGCAAGATGTAGAGTAAAATCGAGGACACTACACTAGTCACTAAATGTAGCAAATAACAAAAATATTTAATATTTATTTATTCATTTATATGTAACTAATTTGACAAATACTACAACCTGCTGAGCTAAACTCAAACAAAAAACACTAATTTCCCTAAAACTATAGGATAATTTGCCTCCAATAAAATTAAGCTTCTAAAACATTAAAATTCATCATAATACTCATCATTATCAAAATAGTCCAAATCTATATCGTCGTGACTCTCATCAACTCCAAAGATGTCGGACAATAATGGTGCTGAAGGTTGATAAATTCCATCATTGATCGTAGATGAAGAATTTAAACCAACTTTATCAATATGTTCTACTTGTTGATTAGGAGGTTGTGCAATCTTAGATGAAGAAGATAAACGAACTTCATCAATACGTTCTTGATTACGAACTTCGGCAAAAGTTATATTAAAAATTAAAAGACTGATTGCCATTAAGCTAATCATTACAATGCCAAAATTAAATACAAAATTTGAATCATCTTGATGAGAATATTTTGCTCTTTTGGAGTAGCTCATTGTCACAAATTTTTAATACTATGATATTGTGAATTAACGTATGATTTGATTATGAATAATAATGTTCAACCTTGTGTATGTATATATAATGATTTTGATACAAAGCTTAATAGGTTTTGGATTTGTAATTAAACTAGGATTTTTTTTTCCGAGAAGAATTAAACTAGGATTTTAAGATCTAGAGTTTTGAACCTTGTGAATTTCTTTTAGTTCGGAATTCTATAAAGTTTAGGAATTCATGTCCTATAGGATAATAATATTTTAGGATCGTGAAATCTAAATCGAAATTTTAATAACAATAATCTACAGTTCTATACCCTTACTATTTCGGTTTAATATTGTCTTGTTAATCGTAGATTATCTTGACTTAAAAAGGAACATGGCAGATTGCCGAATGGTACTGAACTTCCTTAGAATGCAAAAATATTCGGAATGGTCTAAGAGTCCTAATGTTTACCAAGAAAAAAAGTAAAGGGCCAAACCAAAAGAATCGCCTCCAACCTTTCAAATTTGTATTGTGGCTCACTCACTTTCTCATGTTTTAGTAAGTAACTAGTTTTTAGGCCTGGACTATGCTCCGGGTAATTATATCTTTCATTTATAAATATTTTAGTTTGAAGTAATAACATTAAGTATCACTTAGTTTAGTGGTTAAGACATTAGTATATACGCTTGTGATCACGGGATCGAATCTTACATAATGCATCTTCTATATTTTTTTAGTGTACAACAAATCACCTGATTATTTACCCTTAGAAACAGTAATCAACAGTAATAATCGGAAAAAACTTAGTTTATCTAATGGCCGGGTTGTTTATCCATTAGTAATAAAGTTTAATGTATGCATGGTAGAATCTAAGTATCTAACTCACCATCAAGGCATTAAAGATTGGTTTTTAAGAGTTATGTCCTAATAATACCACTCAAACTAGATCTTGTATCTCCTTCTCTCTGAAATATTTACCCTTTGACTTTTCATTATTGCCAATATAAATTCTGAGCATTAGGGATTTTGCCTAAATTGGGTAATAGGCTGAAAATTTTAAAGGAGTAATTAATATGATCGAGCTCAAACCACATGCCTAGATCAAGAGTTAAGGTTACTTTCTAGACTTGTATTACCCTTCATATGACGGTAAAAGCAATACCCAAGCACCCTAGAATAACTGCTTGGAACAATTATTACCCAGCTCAACATCTTCCTTGTTAGAGACCAAACACAAAGTATACTTTATTCCATTTTTTATTGTGTTTTTCTCATACTAAAGTGAGATGCAAATGTTGTTCTCCATCACCTTGCTATATACTATATATTAGTGTCGTCGGGTGAGTGGTGACTACTGTGGACTAATATCGGAACTTAATTGGAAGCACCACTATCCTGCTTAGGGGTGCTAACGAGCCAGGACGGCTCGCAAACTATTCGGATTATGCTCGGTCAATGCTCGGTCAAAGCTCGGCTCGGAGGGGCTCGATTCGAGTTCGGGATCGGCTCGAGACCTTAACGAGCCGAGCCTGAGCCTAATAGAGTTCGGCTCGAAAGCTCGCAAACACGTTCGATAAAATTTACATTACTATTTATATTTTAATATGTAATCCAACTTGGACCTTAAATAGTACTCCACTAGGCACTAAAGTCCCACATTGGTTAAGAAAACAAGCATCAATCTTATTTTCTTTATAGATAGCTACTACTCCTTATCTCAACTTAGAGTTTGATTTCGTACCTCCTTGGTTGGAAAACAAACTTTATACTCCATTTTCTTCACAAAAGGAATGAAGTATATATTAAAATATTTGATTATTTAATAATTAAACTATTTAATAATTGATTATTTAAATGCACTTAGAGTCTTGTTGTTACAATTCCTGCTCATAGAAACACTTACTACTCCTACAATAATATAGCGCATCTGCATATATCTTAAGATCTTTGCTATATGAATTTTAGAAAGGATTTATCAGTTTGACCGAACCAAAAAATTAGTGATCAGCAAAATTAAAGTGAGATGCATGATACCAACATCATAGATGCGCCAGCAGCATAGCTTAGGTACAAGACATTTACGTATGAGTTTGAAAGCTGTACAAGTGGATGGAGGACTATAAATTAAAATAATAGTCAAATTGCCAATGCAACTTCCTTAACCAGCGGCGGGCAGAAGCTCAATGAAAGAATAAATTTTGCATCTCAAAAAATTAATCCACATATTCTAACAATACATTATACATGTATAGACTAACTATAGATTAAACTGTCCTATTCAATCAACTTATGTAATTCCGTCTCTCCTACTAGAATAAGAGTTTTGTGTCTTTTAAGATCTGAATAATCACTCATGATATGAGATATCTTCTCTATATTACTACTCCGGATTATTTATGCACATTTGTTTATGTGCCTATGCGGTTTGTAATCCATGATAAATCATGCAAGTGTTGTTCTATATGGTGTAGGAGTCAAGTTGCCGAACTAATTAATCACTGAGTAGAAATTTGTATTAATAATACTTAGGGTTTTTCTATGATATACCCCTGTGTTTTTTAAAATTCTACGTTATACCCCTAATGTTTTTTTATTCTACACTGTACCTTTAAGTTTTTAAAGTTTTCTACATAGTACCCCTACGTTAAGTGTACGTAACGTTTACCATTAAATTCTCTTTGCATTTCTGGGCTTCTCTTTCAACCCTCCCCCTACCAACCCCCCAGCCCAGTCCTCACCCCTCCCCTCCACCCCGTAACCACCATGATCGCCGCCATTGCCCCCCCCCCTTTGATTTCCCTCAGCCCCCCCCACCTCTCCCCTCCACCCCTTCCCTCCCTCGCACAAGAGTTGTGAACAACAACCACCACCACCCTCGCCATTGTTTTTTAAAAAATAAACTCGGATTCAATCGTGTTTCAATGCAAAATCAACACTCGGATCTCTCTCTTCCATTCGCAACGCACGATGCATTGAAAATTGCTGCGTGAAATCGAGGGGGGAGGGGTGGTTGCTGCGGGAAATCGAAGGGTGGGGGGGGGGGGGCGCAGGAAATCGAGGGGAGAGGGGGCTGGTGGAGAGGGGATGGGGAGGTTTGGGTGGAAGTAGATTGCACTAAACGGAGGTTTGGGTGGGAATTCAAAAATCATTGTCCGTTTTCATTAATACACACTAGGGATATTTTGTAGAAAACTTAAAAAACACAGGGGTACATTGTAGAATAATTAAGGGTACATTATAGAATTATAAAAAACACAGGGGTATATCATAGAAAAACCCTAATACTTATGTACATTTGCTGATTATTAGAGCATACTTCTCGCATTTCTTTAAATATTTAAACAGTTGCTCCACTTGGAGTTTAACAATTCTCAAACTATAACTCTGCTGACCATTAATTCAGTTATTAAACCATTCTTCAATAATATGCAAGATCTAGAGTAAAATTGAAGACAACTACACTAAATGTAGCATATAAATGAAAAAATATTTATTTATATATATGTAACTAATTTGCCTAAAACTAAAACCTGCTGGGCTTCACTCACATAAAAAAAAAAAAACTAATGTCCCTAAAACTATAGGATAATTTGCCTCAAACAAGATTAAGCTTCTAAAACATTAAAATTCATCATAATACCCATCATTACGAAAATTGTCCCAATCTATATCCTCATGACTCTGATCAACTCCAAAGATGTCGGACGATAATGGTGCTGAAGTTTGATGAATTCCATGATGGATCCTAGATGAAGAATTTAAACCCACTTCATCAATATGTTCTACTTCTTTATTAGGAGGTTCCGCAATCTTAGATGAAGAAGAAGATAAACCAACTTCAACGATATGTTCTTGATTACGAACTTCAGCAAAAGTTATATTAAAAATAAAAAGACTGATTGCCATCAAGCAAATCATTACCATGCCAAAATTAAATACAAAATTTGAATCATCTCGATGAGAATATTTTGATATTCTAGAGTAGCTCATTGTCACGAATTTTTAATACTAGTATGATATTGTGAATTAACGTATGATTTGATTATGAATAATAATGTTGAACCTTGTGTATGTATTTATAATGATTTTGATACGAAGCTTAATAGGATTCATATTTGTAATTAAATTAGGATTATAAGATATCGGATTTGTAATTAAACTAGGATTATAAGGTAATGTCTTGTTACACTGAAAAAGACTTTTGAACCGACACTAACAAGTTAAATAAATTTGTGTTCACTTTTTCTATCAAAAATAGAAAAAACAGATTAAAACATTTTTTTACTAAATTCTTAATTTATGATTTTGTTAATAATAACCCTTTCTTTTGTTAAGCATCCTCAGTTTATTCCGTAACATGTGAAGAGAATTTTACGATTTTGATGCTTGCGAATAAATCAAATATGTTGTTTCTTTAGACTTTTTGAAATTTCTTTACTTAAAGGAATTATTTTGGATGCTTATATAATTTTTTTTTTTTTTTTGACATCAATGTATGTTTGAGGTAGGAATTACTGATTAGGATGGGCGGCAAATGAAGTGCATGTTATTCATATGCTCTGATCTGGTTCTTTATTTACGTATTAAAACTTTCTTTTGTCAATATTGTACATTTTTACATTAGGTGTTACTACCTCCGTTTCTTTTTAATAGTTACACTTTCACTTTTGACACCATTCACAAATTTCCATTTGACTATCATTTGTAAATTATGGTTAAGAGAAAATATAGTCATGTGAGGTCTTGTTTGATTGATTTGTCTCGATATGTAGTTTTAGAATATCGACTTTTTATACTTTTTACAAATACAAAATTAGAGATATAAAGGCTCAAAGTAGTGCATTGGCATGCGTGAAAAGTGTAAGTGTAACTATTAAAAAGAAACGGAGGTAGTATGTTACATAAGGTTTGATTATCTTTGAATAAATTCCTTGATTATCCGTCACTAAAGGTTCTCCGAAGTTTGGTACCATAAATCCATAATGGTGATTTTCTCGAATCTATACTAATATATTAAAAGGCGTTCCTCAACAAGGAACTGTGTCACGTGGCGCTATCCCTTAGAGTTTTGACTTCATGTACTCCATGTACAATAAAAAATTAGATTATGCATGGTATAAGATTTGATCCCATGACCTCAAGTTTGTGTACTAATGTCTTGACCACTAAACCAAGAAATACATGGTGATGTAAAATACTAATAAATGAAATATATCAGTACACGAGGCATAGCCCGGACCTAAAAACTAGTTTTACCATCAATTTCTGATAACCCTTCGCGCAGTTTCATGCATTAGGTCCAATTTCATCATATTAGTTTGTCACTTTTTTCTCTGCATGTTTCCTTTTCCGGAAGTTTCCAAACGGTTCACAAAAAAAAAAAAAAAAAGAAGTCTCCATAGTCCATAGTGCCTTAGTTTAATTTTTAGTGTACGGATATCAAAACATTATCATATGAGATCTTGTTAGATTTATCTAAATGATTTTCTTTAAAAAAAATCCAACTTCTAACAAATTTTTTAATTAATTATAATTGAAGATATTAATATAGTCAAAGGTGTGCATTAAAAATAATTTTACAAAAGTGTGTAAATTAAAAGGAAAGACAAACAAAAACAAAAAGAGAATTTGTAAATTGCATTTTATTCGAATAAAAAAAGTGCCACGTAATAATAATTATAATAATAATAATAATAATAATAATAATAATAATAATAATAATAATAATAATATGCGTTTTTACGTATATATCGAGAATTTTTTTTTCTTGTCAAAATTATCAAATTTGACTGCAAAAACTTTAAAGAAATAAAACACACAAAAACTATGTACATGTCTAATTGTCAATATCGGGTTAGGCTAGGAGAGTCTTTTATTGCCTTCATTTTTCTTCTCATACTGGGACAAACACAGAATTCTATCATAATTATGGCCAAATCTAGCTTTATCAATGATTATAGATTTAACCAAGCAATTCTAAACGTACGAAATACATTTTTAATCTTATAAACTAAAAAAGAAACAGATTGGCAATATGTTTGTAGTAAATCAATCAAAAGAAATAAAGAAAACGATATTTAAAAGTTACTATAATATTTTAAATAACTAACTTAAAGGTAAATACTTCTATCATTTCCTGCTTGTAGTTTATCTTAACTTCATCACGACACTATAGCCATCGTACCCTTTTGAAAATTGTTCGCCATCTTCTATGGCTCTTTTAGCGAATTTAAGGTGATAGCTTAAGTCATGGAAAAAATTAGGCTTCAAAATTTTAATTATTATTACTAAAGAGGCCATGGCCCCTTTAAGCATTAAGGGAGCTTTGTGAGTTATGTCACAAAGATTTAAGCATTAAGGGGGGGAAAGAAGCACACTTGTAGAGCACAGTGCAACAGAGAGTTGTATGATGAGTGCCGGAAGGATGAATGCTCCGGAAACATAATTTATTGATTTGGACTTTGGAGTAACATATGATGGGATTATTATTATTATTATTATTAATTAAGATGTAGTTTGAGAGTTAATAAGCAAGAACAAAATTTGTCTCATAACCCATAGGACAGCTTCACGTACTTGTTAATTTAGTAATGTCTATATTAAAGACTGCATCTAAGCTTTAAGGTGTTCGATTTCGTCGATTTCGATCATCTAATTTAGAAAATTTCTGAACTATCCAAGTTTCGATGCATGAGCCCCTTTGATGATCAAGTTTAAGATCTCACCACTAGTCGCACTAGTAGTCGTAGACGACCATTGTGGAATCAGGAATGTAATATTTGGAAGTTTTATGTCGGTCGCTTTTGATGTAACTAACTGTCTTTTCTATAATGAGTATGAGGCACTCATATTATAAAATTACAACCACCTACCTCCTAAGCAATAAGCATGTAGATGTATTACGTATACTTCAACTTCAGGCCCTCTGCGAGTCGGCGTTACTCGATTGTGTTTGTGGTAGTTATTAAGGTAGCTTATCATCTTCTGCACTCATCATATATGTCTTTTAGTGTTTGACCTGTTAAAACACTGGATGATTAATAAAGATATGCATTATAATACTCGTATTCTGATTGGTAAAAAAAAAAAAAATTGTGTATATTTTTTTCTGTTGTATAAAGTATAACATTATCACGTATCGTATTATTTAATACCTTTCAATATATATCTTCAATATGGAAATTCTTTTTTTTTCCTAATTTTTTAAATACTTAATTTAAGATATCAGTGATTAAAAGTATAATATATTGGAATGTCTCAAATGGGGGATCAGCAAGTCGATGGTTCAAAGGCGAACATGGCCTCAATGGAACCCATAATTACAATATACTTTACCCGTTTAAAAATAATTGTTACACTTACATTTTACAGCATGCCAATACAAAATTTTGAGAACTTATATCTCTAGGTTTGTATTTGTGAAAATTATAAAAAGTACATGTTAATAAAATACGTATTAAAACGAATCTAACAATATCCCACGTGATTATATTTTTATTCACGTATAAATCACAAACGATGGTCAAAGTGAAATATGTGAATAGAGAACAATAAGTGTAACAATTAAAAATAAATGAGGGAGCGAGTATGTGAGTTTTCTTATTTATTTCTATATATTTGGAATCGTATTTAAGGCCAATTTGTTTATATATATTGCAACTACTACATAAACTCCTCCTGCTACAAAATTTTGCCTTCCTATTATGGAAATATGTGTCATCTCCTCCCAATGTATGAACTAGCTATAATAATGTATTGTTGGTGAACCGCATAAACTTGTGAGTCGAATCTTTGTTAATCTGTTTTAATATTTTATTTTTCGTTCGTTGTCATAATAACATGTACAACTAAAACTGTGATAATATTAGTGCAACATCATTTAGAAAGCAAACATGTATATAATTATGCTCAACTCAATCACAATAGAAGAAATAAATAAATTCTTGAGACACCGGTATAATTCTTAATTATATAATTCTTGAATAATACTCCTAATTAGGTTTTGAAAGAATAGATCACCATACTTGGGACCATGAGTACCTGACCCATGTCATGATTTTTTTTTTTGTTAAGATACATGAATTAGTGGGTTGGGATCCTATCTCAGGGAGACCCAAGGCTCGAAAGAAACTTTATCTACTTTTTCCCTACACCCCTCTATTCAACCTAGGAATGATCCTAGTTACTGCCCCCAGAAATCGATCTTGGGTTCCACCGGTGAGAGGTGTAGCGAATAACTGCTGAGCTAGTGCTCGTTGGTTTTTCTTCAAGTAATGTTACATGAATTAGTGGGTTGGTTGGTACATTAAGCATTATCAATGAATCCTAACCCCCACCAAACCCTCACAAACCCCCTAAAATAATTTAATTTATTTAATTAGGTAAGAAAAACTAGGTTAACTCCTAATATGAGAGTTTCTTAACTCATCTTTCGGATAAGTAACAACAAATCAATATAGAGATTTTCGAAATAGTAAGTGACCTCTGTTAGTGCAAAAGTCTGCAACCTTATTCGCCTCTTGGAAACAGTATTCCGCCTTAAAACTCTCAAAAAATCACGAATCTATTTATGCATCATAAATATATGACATGATTATGGATGTCCCACAGCACCTTCCATACTCTCTTGATGAAATTGTTTATGCAAGATTGCCGCCTTCGATAATCAATTTAATTTGGAGACCTCCATAAACCTAGCCGCTTTGATACCTTATCTCATAGCCAGAGCTTCGCCCATAAGAATAAACCCGTATAAGAGATGGCCTTAGATCCCGCCCACAACAACTTTCCACAGTAGTCCTTTTAACACACAGTCGACAGCCGATCTACCATCTTTTAATTTTGAACCATCAAAATTTAGCTTTACAAAGTTATGAGGGCTAGACCAACCAAACTCTGTTGTACTTTCATGAGAATTTGTAGCAAGATTAGAAAAATCACTTTATCTGAATCCAAGAACTTAGCTATTCAGCAGTCTTAGCTTGAAAGGCATTATTTGTTAAAAGAATTAAATTGTAAGTGTTAACCAAATGACGATTAGAGGCGTAAATGAGCCAAGTTTATGGTTGCTTGACTTAGCTCAAAACATTTGCACTCTATCAAGTTTCAAGGTTTTTCAAACACAAAATTTCAAATTAAGCATACCTGAAACTCAACTCAATTTTGAATATTACTTCCTCTTTTCTTTTTCTATTGCAACAATGAGATTTTTACACTATTCACTCACCACCCTTTCACTATCTCTTGTGATTTTTACGTAATGAAAAATATAGGTATGTGTGATCTTGTTAGATTCGTCTCGATTTATACTTTCAAAATATCAAATTTGTATAAATTTTACTAAAAAGTAATTAAAGATATTAATAGTTAAAGTTGTGCCTTGGCAAGCGTGAAAACTCTATTGTTGCAATAGAAAAGAACGGAGGTAGTATGTTATAATATTTTCATAATTAAGTTTTGCTACTTATCTTAACATTTTCACCAACATTTGCAAATTTTGACTATTAATGTCTTATTAAATTCTATAATGTCTTAAAAATAAACTACTTCATATATAAATGGACAACTTCAAATCGATATTTCTCATAGTACACGCAATCTTTTAGGAAGATTCAAGTTAAAGATGAAAATTTGGCTCGAGAACTTTTGAACACCTGGTCAAACACTGAATTCCGATGAAAAATGAGTGAAATATGAGCTATTTATGAAATGACGGAGTTAACGGGCACACGGCCACACAGAAAACGCGCTGATAATCTATATTTACTAAAATGTCATGACTGAAGAGTAATGTGCCGAAACATTTCCCTAATTGCTATATACTCCATCCATTTTTTTTAATTGCTCCATTGTGTATTACACAAGAATTTAGGCAATGTCACTTCCAAGCTCTTTAAAGGGTATTTTTTGATCCATTCTGATAGAATATGTAATATTCTTGTTATGTTATGTATATCTTATGTAATCTTCTAAATATATCCTTGGTATAGTTTCCCTTGTTTCCCTGGTTTCTAGCTTGTATATTTATACTGTGCTGTACCCTAATCTTGATTAAGGGAAATATCATTTCTAATATGGTAATCAGAGCCTAGGTTTTTCTCTCGTCTTTTCTCCCCACCTAGCCGTCCCTCCCTTCCAGCCACCATGGCCGAAAAACCATCTGCCATTACTCTCAACATCAAACAGCACATTCCTCTCACCCTTGACATGGACAACGTCCACTACTCCTCCTGGGCTGAGCTTTTCAAAATAACTGCTCGTGCCAACCAAGTTCTTGATCATATTATTCCTCCTTCCCCACCAGAGGACATCAAGGACAAAGAATTATGGAGTCGTCTTGATGCTGTTGTTCTTCAGTGGATATACGGTACCATCTCCGAAGATCTCATGCTCACCATTCTCGAGCCTGATTCCACCGCTCAAGAAGCCTGGGAACGTCTCCGCGACATCTTTCAAGATAATAAGCACTCCCGTGCCGTCTACCTGGAGAATCAGTTTTCTAATACTCATCTTGAAAACTTCAAGAATGTATCAGCGTACTGTCAACGTTTAAAAGTGCTCTCCGATCAACTTGCCGGCTTTGGTTCTCCGATGTCCAACCAACGCCTCGTTCTTCAACTCGTTGCCGGCCTCACGGATGCCTATGACAACGTCGCATCTCTCATCCAGCAAAGCGAACCGTTGTACCCCTTCTACAAGGCTCGTTCGATGCTCACTCTAGAGGAATCACGTAAGTCTCAACATCTTGGTTCATCTTCCTCTAATGCTTTAGTTGCATCCACATCTTCTCTCTCCGGGGATGGGTCTGACGAGCTTCAGGCCGACATAACTACTCGCCACCCTCCTCCTACTTCTCGGGGCAGAGGTCGAGGTGGTCGTGGGGGCCGCCATCATGGCAGTCGGGGCCGCGGCCGTGGCAGGACAGCAGCCCCTGCTCACCCGCAAAATACCAGGTACCCCGCCCCCCCATTTTATCCGTATGGCTTTTATTATCCTCCTCATATGTATGGGCTTCCTCAACATTGGGCCACTGCTCCCTGCCCCTATCCTACTGCATCTCCTCGGCCCGCACAACGACCCAATGCTGATCCTGGTCTTCTCGGGCCTCGTCCAGCCCACGCCTATGCAGCCAATGTGGACTCGGCTCCCCCTCCCTCCGAGCTTATTCCCACTGACATCGACGCGGCTTTTCACACTATGACTCTCAACCCGCCCGATGACAACTGGTACATGGACACCGGGGCTACTTCTCACATGACGGGCGACTCAGGTACTCTCTCGTCTTATTTTAATTCAAGCATTCAAAAATCTATTGTTGTTGGTAGTGGTCATACTATTCCAGTTCTTGGTCATGGTCGCACCTCTATCATTTGCAACTCTTCCTCTCATCCTCCTCTCACTCTTCATAAAGTCTTACATGCCCCTAACATCATTAAAAATCTCATCTCTGTGCGTAAATTTACAACTGACAATCATGTTTCTGTTGAATTTGATCCGTTTGGTTTTCATGTGAAGGACCTTCGGACGAGGACTATTATTATGAGATGTGATAGTACCGGCGATCTCTACCCACTTTCATCCATCACTCATCCCACAACTCCAGATTTTGTTGGCCTCTCCACCACCAGCTGGCATAATCGTCTCGACCACCCCGGGGCTCCTGTTTTGAATTCCTTAAAATCAAATAATGTTATTTCCTGTACTTCTTCTAGTCGTTTCTTCTTTTGTCATGGTTGTCAACTTGGAAAACATATAAAATTGCCATTTTCTCCTTCTACTAATACTACTGTTGCGCCTTTTGATATTGTGCATAGTGACATTTGGACCTCTCCTGTTTTGAGTTCCTTTGGTCATCGCTACTATATATTGTTTTTGGATGATTACACAAATTTCTTATGGACTTTTCCCCTCACAAATAAATCCCAAGTTCTCTCCACCTTCATTAACTTTCGTAAATATGTCACTACTCAATTTGAACGCAAAATAAAAAGTTTTCAATGTGACAATGGCCGTGAGTTTGACAATTCTTCATTCCATAAACAATGTGCGCAACATGGCATGTATTCTCGCTTTCTGCCCATATCTTCCACCCTCACGCCTGGCCCGTCTCAGTCGGCCCAATCCACCCCAACACCTCACCCACCTACTCCTCTACCCCCTCACTACTCTCCTCCTACTGCGCCCGAGTCCTCCAGCCCCCTCCGTTCCCAGCCCACTCCCTATCGAGGCCCAGTCCACTCCCCCTCCTCTTGTCCGGACCCCCTCTCGCCAACCCGGCCTCGCCCTCTCCTTCTCATACCCCACCCAAGAGCCCTATTCCCCCTACCGCCCAACCCACTCTCTTACCCGAAGCCCAGTCCACCATTCGCCGGCCTTCCGCACCTAGCGACCCTCCTAACACCACATCCACCCACCCCCCTTCCCCACCCGAGGCCCAGTCCATCTCCTCCCCCCCTCCACCCTCTCACCCTATGCTCACTCGTGCCCGTCTTGGGGTTCGCAAACCCAAACCTATTTTTAATCTCTCCGCCTTGTCTCCTTCCCCCCTCACCCATTCCCACTTCCCCTCTCCTTGCTCTTGATGATCCGAACTGGAAAGTGGCCATGACTGATGAATATAATGCTTTGATTAAAAATGAGACGTGGGAACTTATTCCTCGTCCCCCTCATGTTAATATAGTTCGGTGCATGTGGCTCTTTAAACATAAATTTCGTTCTGACGGTTCTCTTCAGCGGCATAAGGCCCGACTTGTTGCTAATGGCAGGTCTCAGCAGGTTGGTATTGATTGTGAAGAAACGTTCAGTCCTGTGGTCAAACCAGCAACCATTCGCATCGTCCTCTCTCTGGCTCTCAGTAAGTCTTGGTCTGTTCATCAGTTAGATGTTAAAAATGCCTTTTTACATGGTCACCTGCAGGAGACCGTTTATATGCATCAGCCCCCTGGCTTCCGTGACCGCACTCACCCTGATTATGTATGTCGCCTCCGGAAGTCATTATATGGTCTCAAACAGGCCCCTCGGGCTTGGTATCAGCGGTTTGCCACGTATCTGTCTTCTTTTGGGTTTCATCATAGCCAGTCTGATCATTCACTATTTATCTATCATCATGGCTCTGATGTTGCTTACTTACTATTATACGTGGACGACATCATTCTGACTGCCTCTTCAGATGCACTCCGTACCACTATTATGTCTCATCTCAGTGCTGAGTTTGCTATGACTGATTTGGGACCGTTGAGTTATTTTCTTGGTATTTCAGTGACCAAAACTACAGGTGGTCTCTTTCTCTCACAGAAGAAATATGCTGAAGAAATTCTTGCTCGTGCCAATATGTCCTCCTGTAAACCATCGCCCACCCCTGTCGACACTAAGGCCAAACTCAGTGCCAATTCTGGTCCCTCTGTTGCTGACCCTTCCCTCTTTCGCAGTCTGGCCGGCGCTTTACAATACTTGACTTTCACCAGACCCGATATCTCTTATGCGGTCCAGCAGATCTGTCTCTTCATGCATGACCCCCGGGAACCCCACTTACATGCTCTAAAACGTATCTTACGTTACGTTCAGGGTACTCTTCATCTGGGTATGCATCTCTACTCCTCTCACTCAGCTCGCTTAGTCTCATACACTGATGCAGATTGGGGCGGTTGCCCCGACACTCGTCGCTCCACCTCGGGTTACTGTGTGTTTCTTGGTGATAATCTCATCTCTTGGTCTTCCAAACGCCAAGCTACCCCATCTCGCTCCAGTGCTGAATCTGAGTATCGTGGCGTTGCCAATGTCGTTTCCGAAACATGTTGGTTGCGCAATCTTCTCTTGGAGCTTCACTGTCCAGTCCGTCATGCTACTCTTGTTTATTGCGACAATGTTAGTGCGATCTACCTCTCCGGTAATCCCGTCCAGCACCAGCGCACTAAACACATTGAGATGGACATTCACTTTGTTCGTGAAAAGGTCGCCAAAGGCCTTGTTCGTGTCCTTCATGTTCCTTCCCGTTATCAGTAGCTGACATTTTCACCAAGGGTCTTCCACACCCTCTCTTCGAAGACTTTCGATCCAGTCTCAGCGTCCTCCCTAATCCCGCTTCCACTGCGGGGGTGTGATAGAATATGTAATATTCTTGTTATGTTATGTATATCTTATGTAATCTTCTAAATATATCCTTGGTATAGTTTCCCTGGTTTCTAGCTTGTATATTTATACTGTGCTGTACCCTAATCTTGATTAAGGGAAATATCACTTCTAATACATTCAATGTAAAATAATGGAAAAAGGTAAAAAAATAGTACTTTTTGGTGGAAAAAGAGAAAAACAATATAATAATATTAATTTTTGGTGGATCATGTACCCCAAATAAGGAAAGTTTAAACAATGTAACAATTAAAAAAAAAACAACCATTTAAATAACATACAACAATTAAAAAAAGAAAAATTGACATGAATAATCCCAATTTTCACCCGTCTTCTCAAAATAATCCCAACTTTGAATTATTTCAGAATAATCCTAACTTTTGAGGGGATCTTCTCATAATAAACCAAACTACCACTTTTCTTTCCTACACTAATCCATTTTAGGTCTATAATATATATAAATTAATAGTTTAGATTATTTTGAGAAGGTACCCCTAAAGTTGGGATTATTCTAAAATAATCCAAAATGGGATTATTTTCAGAAAACCAAAATTTTAAAAAGAACCGGCAAATTTTGAAACGTAAAAAAAAGGGAGAGAATAATAGAGAAATAGAGCAAATAAGCTGAAGTCCCTAAACCCTAATTTCCTAACCCTCAATTGCAATTTACGACTCTCTTTCTCTCTCTAGATTTGTCGATTCCAGCTCCCCATCGAAAATTTTGACAAATTATCACACATTTGGATTTCCATCATCAAATTACTTTCCCCAATTCGAGTAACATATAAGAAGAGTGAGAGAAACGGATTGCACGCAAATTCAACTATTTCAGTAAGATCTTTCAAGAATTCGAAGATATGTTTAGTAGTAATTATAATATAAGTATTAAAATTGAAAACTTGGATCTTTCGATGTTAGATTATTTATGTTTAGGAAGATGGATTTCTAGCACTTCTTTCTTTGCACATTTATTAATACTGAACACTAAACAATTTTATTATGTATGTTCATATAGAAATATTGGTTTTGCTTATTTAATCGATGACATATTTCATTGACAGGATAAACTGAAATGGAGGCTACGGAGATTTATGGTAAAAGGGCTTCCCAGCTTGTGAAAGAGCTTGCTTGTGCCGAACCGGGGCAAGTTACTCGGTTCAATGTGAGTTTCCTCCTTTATAATTATAGTAATTAGTTACTCCTTGTATCCTATATTAAACTCCTTTTTTTATAAATGGCACATGATTTTCAGAAAATTGTTCGAATTTAGAAACGAAAATTTCGTAAGAGGTTTAGAGTGAGGGAAAAGTAGTAAGAGGAAGTGTAGGAATAAGTATTGGGAGATGGTTAATGTTATGGAGAGAAATATGTTCAAAGAGAATTTTAAATGCGACTTTAAATTATTCCGGGACATCTTGAATTGGAAAAGTGGGAAGTTTTATATGGGGAGGAGGGAGTATAGATACATGCTTGTGTGTTACTGAGTGGTGACGTTTTTATTGATTTTATATCCTTATTTTTAAGGATTTCCAATTCAAGAAAAACTATGTCTTCCATTACTTATATTTTGTTTCTCTGTTTGGTGTTAAATTTATATGAATGGGATCCCTTATGTTTCTGAATAAGTTTCTTGTATAATGAAATGAACTATTACCATATGGAAAATGTATGTACGTGACATGATATTAGTTTGGCATTTTTTATCGACTTTGATGTCAAATGAAAATTCATTGTTGTTCATTGCTAACTTGTGTGGCAGTGTTTTTTTTTTTTTTTTTTTTTATGCGGATTTTCAAATTGCCAAAGGTTTTAGGTCAGATGATTTAGAGGTAATATGATGTGGATTGCAGGCTTGGGTTATCATTATTTGCCTTCTTATACAACCTGTGTGTGATTTTTTTGTTTGGTATGACACAAAATTGTCAAATTTTCGTTTCAGAAGATGAGATGAATAACCTGCAATTTTGTTTCATAAATTCAATCAGTATTACAAGATGTAATGCTTGCAAGGGGGTTTCACGGGCTTATTTTGCTCTCAATATTGCCTTTATTTAATCCTATATTTCCATTCTTGTATCTTTTGATGATCATAGTAATTGTATAGGGTCTATCAGGGTTGTAAACCATATCTTTAATTTTGCCTTAGATGAGAACAATCCTCTTAGATGGGAAATATATTGCTTACTAGTTGGCTTGTGTACTAGAAAAATGGGACAAGCTTGTCAAATCATAATATTAGACATCATTAAATCCCATAGCTTGGACATCTCTTTCAGTGTCTCTCAATCTCTCTGTTTTATCTCACCTTACCTATTAGTGATTCTTCTTGTTTTGAGATATGTTTCGTCTAGCAAGACATATAGGTCAAATTACTTGTTTGTAATAATTTCTTATACCTTTTGCTTTGCCAGATATGAGACTTTGTTCCTGCTTGTATCTAGTTGCTATATGTGCTTTTGCATTTTCATCTTTGTTTCTCCCATTAGGGTTTCAAGTTGGTAATTGCTTCCTCTTACATCAATTTGATTCTTGTGTCAACCAGGATGATTTGTTTAATCAAGCTATTAAAGAATGTAACGTGCACTACAGTCAATTTTACGAACTTACCAGGTAAATTAGCTGTTAGATATTTATCATTCAATTCTTTTTGCCTTATCCATTCCTAAGTTTGTTTAATCGTTTTTTGCATGCCAATCCCTTCCTTGGCACTTGGAACCTAGAGTGTTACTGTAGTATTGCCTTCTCTAAGATTTACCGTATCTCTCCTCTATAATGCCACATTGACAAGCCAGCTATATTTTTACATGTGAACAACCATAAAGATAGTTGCAGAACCATACCTTGTTCTGTGGGCTCTAAGAAAAATCTCATTGGCTCTCTGCCGTCCCTGTCTTTCCAAGCTTTTCATTAATCCATTCTACTTTCTGCCAAGTACCTTAGTTTTTATGCTAGCTCTGATGACTGCCAGTTGCTTTCCCAACTGTCTTCCTTTTATCTATCCCTCTCATAAATCATTCAACTTTAGGATATTCTATCATTACCTTGTGAGCCGTTCATTCTAACTGTACATAATTTAAGTATAAATATATCCCTCCCTCTTCAAATGCCTATCTTTAAAGTTGTAACTTCCACTGACGTGAGTCACAATTGTTGAAGTTAACAAATATTTTTGGAATACTAGTCCATTATTTTATTTATATTTTCCTTTATATCTTTTGTTGCCAATTTGGGAACTACACTTTTTTTGGGTAGCAGACTAGCAGTAGCAATCGTGGAGGGATAGGAGAGGGAAAGGGAAAGAAAAGAAAGGGAGGGAAGAGTGAGCTTGCATATTCCTTCTAACATATAAAACATTGGAAGGATGTAGTATTTAGATTATAATGAGGGGATGGAAACTGGAATCTTTAAATTTCACTTTACTACTCCCATGTCATATCCAAACAAAGGAATATGAATCTATCCCTTTCGCTTCCCTTTCTCTCCAAATTTCCTCATCCAAACACTCTTAAAGGTACCTAGCTAGTCTGCACTGATTTATTCTAGTGATACCTGAACCCAACGAACTGGATCTCGTGGCAGGAAAATGCAGGAAGAAGGATTGGATGTCCAATCAGCTAGAAATGCTGACCACTTTGGAATGCTTATCCACCATCTTTCCCTATTACGCAATAAGCGCTGCCTAATGGCATATGTGTAAGTATTAGCTCACAATCCTTATCTCTCTTGTCGTTTAGCTATCAAACTAATCTTTCGTTTGTAGTTTAGTTCATCACCTGTCAACTATCAGTTTCTGAACAATGCAGGTATAAACGATCTGCAGTTATACAGAGCCTAAGCTGGAAGGTTGGGCGGGTACTTCCTGAAGAAATTGAGCAGAAGCTAAGTGATCCAGAAAAACGCTACTTTAAGAGCCACTCTTCAGCTCTACAATTTTATATGAGGGAGATGGGAGGCCTTGATTTGACCGTGGTATGCATTCTTTCTTCTCTCATACTTCCCCACACTCCTCCTTTTCCTGCATCTTCCTACTGAGGGTTGCAAAATATGGACATATCTTCCCTTGGTCCCTCAAGTAGCTGTAAATTTATGTGTTAGGATATGGTGCCACCAAAAGATCCGTACATAAAAGTACGAGTCCTTGATGATATTGGTGTGACAGCAATGGGAGACCGAGATACCAACCTTGCACGCCACTCGATCCACTTCCTTAAACGAAGTGATGCTGAGCATTACATGTTTCAGGTAAGTTGACATGGTAACAACCTCTTTTAACGGTTCCAAAAAATCAGTAGATGGACTTTTGACTTAAAAGTTTGTTTTTCCAATAGGGAATGATGGAAGAGCTCCTAGGCTGATGTGAATCTTGCGATCTCATCATATGTGCAAAGTTGTACCTTTCACAATCATCATGCTGGCTCTCTTTCAACTTCATGTTCAGTTGCTTAGCTTTAAATGGGCAAAACAGAGCATCGACTGATTGTGTGCAAAGTGCAAGACTTGTGTAAACTCAGAGACGTTATTTCGCTGGGATCGTCAAGGACTGTAACAGGTAATGTTACTGTAAGCAAATTGTATTGATGACTGCAGCTTGGTGAGGAGGTTAATTCAGAGACCTGCAGTTTGTAATAGGAGCTGTAATGTAACTTTGAGCAATTGTATTGACGAGGCTAGCCTCTTGTGAGGTTGTGTGTCTCGAAGCAGGTATTCAGTTTCTTTTCTGGCAGTGTATGAATGTTCTGGCCAAATATACAACGGTTTTGCTAATTGTTAAACGGCATGTCACCAATATGTTAAAGTAAATTTGTAGGTACAGCAATCTTTAGTCTTAGTTCAACGTTATGTGGTTGTACCATGGTGCAAATCTACAAATGTAAACAAGAGCATCCAAGAAAACGTTGACCTCTCTTCCAAATAGAATTATTTTGATTTATTTTTGCACCCAAAAAACAGGATTATCTGACTTACTGTAGGCGATTGTTACCCCCAAAATCCAAATAGTTCCTTTTAACCAGAAATTGAAACTTCCCTTTTCATTACCCAAAATTTGTTAATCTGCCATCAAAAATCAGGCGTTTGGCTCAAAGCATCTACACTTCATTTGGATTCCGTAGTCTTAATTTTAACCAATGAATTGCAATATACGCAAATTGAACCAATTGTCAAATTATTTCAAATGTTATCCAAATCAATGGTCGAATCATTTTAGATGTTATCCAAATTTAGTGGCTCTCAAAGATTTTCTGAATGGTCAATTATTTTATTGAAGAATAGCTCACTAAATAAAAGTAATTTTCGGGTTCTCAACTTAATTTTAAAAAAACAATCAACTTAAACTGATTTTTTTAATTAATTTAAAAAATATTTAAAAAAATTATCAAATGAATGGTCAACTTAAAAAAAAGAAAGTCATGATTTTTTTTTTTTAATAATAAAAAGTGGACTAAAAAAATCGAGAATAGTTCATAAAAATTAAGTTGAATAGATAACCTAAATAGAAAATATTTTAGCCACCTAAAAATACATACAAGCAACTGTTTTTTTAGTAAAATGTGTAGATAAGTTGTTATCGTTATTAAGAAAAAGGTTAATTACTAATATTCTTAAGCCGTCCCCTTCTCTTTCTCTCTCAAACCCTAGCCTCCCCTACCCCTTCTTCATCAGTTAGGGGATGCCATGAATGATTTCATCCATGGTAAGCCCTTTTTTCCCTTTTATTTTCAGTTTTTAGTTCATTTTCTTGTTTTATTTAATAAATTAGTCTCTCTTTATGAGATTTTTTCAACCCTGTTATGGGATTTTTAGTTTATGTTCTGAAAATCTCCTTCTCCCCTATGGGAGTTGTGAGTATGATTTTTTTTGTTTTTAGGTATGAGAAATTGTTCTTATTGGTTAAAGTTTGAGACTCAACATGAAGGTATTGGAATCTCGGATGCGTTCAACATGACTCGATCAAGAATGTTCTTCCCAAACTATATCAGAATGATAGACTTCCTCAATAATGACTCGATCAATAAACCATTAATATTGACCAGAAAGCTAACACATGCACATGAGAGATTTTAAATAAAGAATTCTGGCCAATCAGAAATTTAACATATTGCACAATTTGAGATTACCAAAGATGGACGAAAAAAGTCGAATTTTCGTATTATTCACAATCACATCTAAGGGTCACTTTGGACATTTTACATTACTAAAGGTTACTTCTTTGACAAGCACCACATAAATAAAAGTGCTGATGCGGTTAACTTAAGAAGTGCAACGTTCACTTGACCTTCAAGGCAATATAACAACAAAAGAGGGCCACGAAATTTGGATAACATTATCTCATACATGGCAGGCAAGAGCTTAACTTCTCCATTTTGTACACCAGTAACATGCTTTAGGAGACCAACAATTCAATCATTTCTGCGATTGTGGTATCACTTCTTCATAACTCCTTTAGTTCAGAGAATTAAAGACACAAGGCCATTGTGATAGAGATATACAATAAAAGAATGGCACTGCAACACCCTTACCACTACCTTACGTCACCATCCAATCCTCACAGAATATATCTTACACAACCATCAGGTGACAGGAAAGGGAGTGGCACCCAATATGGAAGATCACCTGCTGAGCAATTCGCGCCGCTAGCATCAACATTCCAACGACGGCTTATAATAGGCATTGGGTCAGCTTCTTTAGTAGCTATTGGTGCTAATTTTACCGGAATCACGAGCTTCCTCCTAGGGCTTTCACCAGAGACTGGGAGAAATCTCAAGCTGGATGTGCTTTATCCAATAGGAGGATATAGTCGCTGCATTCAACCAGATGAAGGATTTGGTTAGCAAGTCTATGTGACTGTATAGTTTATACATGCAATTTTTATTCTGTTTGTTTGAAGCCAATAAATCAAATTGCATCTCAAGATATAAAAAGAATCTAGATTGGCTGTCACTGATGAATGTTGCATGTTTTACTGGAAAAAAATATATATAAACAGAGTTCATATATCCAGCTACATGGGTTGCAGACCAGACATTACTGTATAGAGCAGCAGAGCGGGCAGAACAAGAGAGATCACTCGATCCCCTTCCCCTCAGTTCTGGTAAACGACGCAAAAGAAATGTGAATGAACCAGTCATTGCCTTTGGTCCTCCTAGCTCGACTGGTGAGCTTAATGTCAGCGTGATTGTTTCACAAGTCTCTGTAGATTTCAGGTAATAACAGTCTAAACTCTCCATCCCTTCGATATTCACATCTAAGTACGACTTTTGTGGAAAACACAAGGACCTTAAAACACATTGTAAGCCAATGGCAATAGCTACTAGCTATAAATTTTCCCGGGGGGGGGGGGGTGTAAAACCAACATGCAGACACATAGATCTAAAAGCATCATCACATCTATATTACTTTGATCCTTCACCTACCAAGCCATACCCATGCCGCTACGGTACATGTATGTGATCCTTACAAAATAGCAGAAAAATCTAGAGAAAACTGCATATTCATGTCGGACACCATATCCAAATCAAACACTTTTGACAAGTCTGGGTGAGTAACATAGGTTAAGATTAATTTAAGCATACATAAGTAGAAACTAGAACGCATTAAAAAAAAAGGTGCAAAAGCTGACAACCACTTGTAATTTACTTAGAATAAGTAGTTGAATACAAAAGTTAATGTTTCCTTGTGTTTTATTCTTCCATCAACAAAATCTTTCTCGTTTATTATCAAGAACTCAAAGTTGCTATATTCTACTAGTATTATTTTGGTATTTATAGCTTAATAACCACACTCTGTATGCACTATGCTATTCAAATCTTCATAGAACTTTCAAACTAGAACCTCCAAGAAACAGGCAAAATGTATAGAATAAGAACAAAATAGGTGAATTCTTTTAAAATAAGGTTGCACAACTTTTCACTTGAGATTATTTTGTCACTTCAGAAACTACCACTGATAATTCTCATATATCAGCAGCTGCAAGTGGTGCATTTAAATTTCTTGAGAGTCAAATTCAAAATATCTAACATGTAATATCTCAAAGCAAGTTTAGACTTCCACATCAACAATAAGGAACTTGTTTTCTTTTGTTATCATGATGTTGTTCACAGGATAGAAGCATTTGGAGGACCAAAAGAGGTAGGAGAAGCAGTTATCAAAACTATAACAGCCCCCACACGGCGCCCGGATGTGAAGGCTACACTGCTGAGATCAAACCTGCGGCAGGATTTGCTGAAAAATATTAGTTATTATGAACTGGAATTTAGGGTTGATAGCCCCTCATTTCAGCGCCATAACGTGAATGTATGCTGCGCCCATAATGGACGGCTATACACACTGAACGCCCAAGCCCCAGAATCAGCATGGCCGGAAGTGGAAAAACAATTCTACAACATGGCTGCTTCTTTTAGTCTCACTTCATAACATATGCATGAAGCATGTTCTATGCATGTAAAAGTATGTTGTAACGAGGCAGGTTAAAAATAGAAATAAAGGATCAGGAAATAAATTCACGTAGTTTGACCAAATTATTTGCTATCATCCACATGCAGAGATACAAGATATAATACTCCCTGTTTCTCAAAATACTAGCTCTACTTTCCATTATTAAGTGTTTCATAATGCTCGATCCATCCATTTATGGTAACCTTTTACATCTCTACTTTTTCTCAGTTGGGTCCCACACCTACCAATTTTATTCTCTCTAGTTTTTCACTCACATTAAACAGTTAGCCAAGTTGCTATAGAACAGGTATTTTGAGACAGAGGGAGTATGCGAGAAGACAAGTAAAGAGTACAGACTTCAGAATCATTTGGCTAAGTCACTTGCATTGATAAAGGAGTTCATATAGTATCCCATTTTACAAACACAAAAATTAGGATCACAACAGAAACTCACTAATCACAGGCCCAATGACCGATAAGTGATACATACTGTAGATTCTTATAAACTGAAGTTGTGTGTGAGGGTGAAAGAGATAGAGAGAGAGAGAGAGAGACAGAGAGGGAGAGTCTACATCTATGCGTGTCTGAAGGCCTAATCAGGTCGGATCTTGATCAAAACAACATATTTCCACTAACATATCTAAAATTGAGGATCCATTCACGAATCTCTCTTTTTGAGAGATTAGTACACACTATATAAGCAATTCTTCCATTCTACACCATATTCATGCCAATCAACACATTTGTCAAGCATATTCAAAACATTAATCAATCGTCGTTTGTAGCGGCTCAAATAATCATTAAATTTCAGAAAAATCGAACTTTTAGCACCAAAGTCCTCAATTGCTAATACCCCTCCCTTTTTTATGTAACTAAGCAGGTATAAACATGCAGTTCCATAATAAGTATCAAAGACAGAAGTAGACTTATTCTGGTCCATGACCCTTAACCCTTTGGCTTGTGAACTTGGGAGCTAGCCCCATGATACTTCACTCAAAACAGCCTGGTCACAGATTAGCTAACTAATAGGTCGTCGACCCAAGACATCACAGTGAAACATAAAGAAGAGAAGAATACACAAATCTTTGACAGTCGATGCAACTCCAAAACAACCAGGTTACAAAGATCAGAAGACAAAACAAGGAAGAAAGAAACAATTCATATTTGCTCATCACTTTTGTAATGGGAAGAGATATGCTATATGCAGTATTGGACTGCTATTGGATGACTATTACGTGTTACTGTAAAAAAATATGTAATTGATGAGAAGAATGTCGAAACATAATGAGAACCGTGTAACAACAGATTGATGCACTGCTTTGGGGAGGATCAAAGGAAATCAACATTACCTAAAACTTTGAAGACTCAACCTAGGACATGGAGGGGGGGATGTAAGCAAATAAGCAATGACAAGAGGAAGGAAAATATATCTGAAACATCCTGAGACCTGAGGGTTGCTTATTAGTATTATTCCAGGGCATTAGTGAGAAAAGTTGAGCTACAACAACCTCATATTGACATATGTGCCAGCTGGCTAGAGATTCTTTCACATACACTCCCTCTGTCCCCCATAACCTTTTCCAATTCTTTTGAGCGTAAGTATTAAGAAATGTCATCATTGGGACAAACATAAATGGTAAAGATGGGAAAGACCGTGGGGGGACGGAGAGAGTAATTTTCGAGGAAAAGAAAGTAGAAAGAAGACAACTCATAGAGTCAAGAAGACAAGAAGTTTAAAACTTTGCTCCAAAAAGAATGACTACAATACTGAACAAAGCATATAGAAGTGCAAATTTGTTCGACTATTTTGACAAAACTACTGAAGGTCTTATTTAAGGGGACCCAGCTTCTGCCAAATAGTATTCTCTAAATATTTCAAGAAATTAAAATAAAATAAAAAAAGTAAGAGACGCTCATTAATCTTTGTAAAAACTAGGAAACTCAGCTTTTAATGACCTTCTCATCAACAGATCATTGTTTCTAATTCTAAAATATATTAAGAAAAGTGAGTTCAAGGAAAAACACTAACATAAAAATCTCTGTACTGCCAAAATGAGATCAGTCATTTCCTTCCCATCTTTAATAAATCCAGAGAGCATTGCTTATCACATTTCCATGTTCAGGTGAATAGCTTCTTGTCATGGGTGTCGATTCTGATAGGTGGCAGTTGGATACAGGTATGGCTGTGTGCACTAGAAACTCCCCAGACGGTGCTGATGGTAGGATCGACACCAGGTTGCTATTGCTGTATTGTTATGGATGGGAACATAGAAACCCTTATGTCCTGTTATAAATGCTCAAAACTCTGAAAATTAAGGTATTGTCACATCTGATCTCTCTGCCATTTCTCCACACTATCAAAGTATCAATGCAGCATAATTGATTGTAAATTCCATGCTTAAGCCATACTTGGAATGAGGGAAATTATTCAATATAGGATCTAAGATTAAGGAGGTGGTAGATAAGTTGAAGTGGCGTGCTTAAAGGAAGAGGCAGCAGAAATATTACTCTCATTTAGGGTAGTCATTTACCCTAGGCGAGCGCTGCCTCGCTGGTATTTACCAATGGGGAATAACCTATTACGTTCACTCCCTACTTCTCTTTCTTTCACCATATACTAACAACCACCTCCTCCTGCATTCACATTTCACAACGTCTTCATTAAACTCTATTCCCCCTATTCCATGCATACCCATTTTACAGAACTACTATTGTAGAATTAATTTCACTTATAATACCACAAATTAAACGTCAGGCATAGTACTGAACTGTGTTTTGACATCTTCAATCCACTTCTGTAAATGAAACTATTCTACATACGTGCTATAACTCTTAAACATACAATAGCATCATTATGCAGGGACTGGGTGGGACAGAGTAGCGGATGTGCAAACCCTCTCTGTTAATGCAGGGTCTGCAAGATTAACATTTTCTACATATAGATTATAGACACTTCTCTCCCCCAGCTTAACTTGTAAAATGAAACTGCTAGTTCACATGGATCCAGAAACAAACATACAAGGAATTTTAATTAAATAAAGAAAACAGAAAGAAGCACAAATTACCCAAATATGCAAATAGATTGTTCTACGCGCAAACTACTTGTCTTTGTTTCATCATATTCTCCAGATTTTCTGCAACCATTGCAGTTAAATTACGATCCTCAAATACAAGCTCCGCACCAAGCCTACAGCAAAATAAAGAAACACCAATGTTGAAATTGAACACATGCTGAAATAAATAAAAAAAGATAAAGCACGAATAGCATAGTGTTTCAGAAGTCATAAATAGAAGATCCCCAAACAAGCACATGATCTAGCCGTCACTTATTGAACACTCTCGTCAAAAGGCAGGCACACTAGATTCAAAAGCTTAAGCACAAAATTATTTTGAAATTCTTATTCCAGCTTACTTTTGATCAAGAACCAGCTTCTGCACCTCTTTAATAGCAGAACTCGCTGCGTACAGTGATATCTTTCCAACCTGAGAGCAAAAGAAGATGCAGTTAAGAAATCTTTGCCGGTGTAAAGTGATTCCCTTGCCAACCACACCAGAAAACAGATAAATTTGCAACTAAATAGTAAACACTGCAAGAGAGATATCCTTTCACGTACCTCCACCATTTGAAGCTTTGTAGCATGATCATTTGGAAGACAACGTATCTCTTCAGCGAGTTTCACTGCATGCTCTAAGCTCTCAGGAGACAAGAAATCAAGACCCAACTGAACTGTTGACTGTAAAGTCACCAAATGAACATATTAGTTATCTCAGATATCAATAAAGCAAGTCATAAACATCTTGGAACCAATTCAAGAGTAGAACATGTTTAAAGAAATCAACTTCAAATAACAATAATTATGTAGTGGAAGATAACAAAAATCTTAAAATTTGGAACCTATGAGAGCTGCCGATTGATATAAATTGATATATGATCCTAAACTTAGTATCACAATTGATAATTTGTACTATACTATCTCTTATGAGCATGACAAGCCAACATGATACGCGGTTAATGAAATTTAATTCTACAATTTATAGCTCACGGCTCACCTCAGACATAACTTAAGGAATAAGCCTAGTTATTCACACACAAACAGGCATAGGCATGATACAAGTGTCTACAGGCTTTGACAATACGATCGATGAAAATGCAGACAAGTTAGAATATATTCTATAACAGCACAACTGCACAAGCACGCTATTAAATATTAATACTTTAAACATCGCCATCGACAAAGAAATCATTACTGAAAACATTGGCTAAAGACGAGTAAGATACAAATATCAAACATAAACATTAACGCGAGAACCAGCATGATTAAGATAGCAGCTTATTAGGTCTGAATATAAACCGCAAGAACCAAAGTATTCAAATAAACTCACCTGTAGATTCCTCACTTGGAATGGACATCCAGCTGGGACAAACACAGCTTGACCTAAGTACTGTTCAAATGACCATGGTTCAACCCCTATACCAAAGAAAATGTTATTGCAACCATATTATTTTGTTCAAAACCTGACAAGCATTCCAAAAATATAAAGGATCTGGGTAAGGCACCCTAGAAACATGGTCTGAATATCACAAAACAATGTTACGCTACAGAAAGTTTATAATGGCTAGATAACACCCTGAAGATGTTAGATGGCCAAACCAGGAGCAGTAAACCCTGAGACCCCGCACACATGTCTCCAACTGAATAGGGAACTTCAAAAGCAACAGAAATCGAGAGAAGAGCAGAGAGACAGATTCAACAGGAGCAAATTAAAGGTACAAATCAAAGAGATAATTAATCATCAATATATGAATATAAACGAGAATGTTTTTCATCTCAAAACAAATTGAAGGAGAATCTTTTCAGGAGCATAGAGCGCACCACTCAAACATGTCATGTCACAATTTTTAGAATAAGTTGTAAAAGAAATATAAATTAATACAGATTAAAAAATACATATATAGAGTATTTGATAAGAGAATATTGTAGGTTAACTTTGAATGAACAACCTTAGAATATTACATTATAGTATAAGTTTCTTTACATAATTCAAAATATTAGTTAGTATAATATTTATACAATCAAAGAGTGCTCAATAATACTTTAAAATAAGCTCCATTTATCATCTAATTATACATCCTACACAAATGTATACATTTTTAGATGAAAAAATGTATTATTATTATTATTATTCATTCTTAACTGTGTGCATTGGAGCAAGTAACAGTGAGAAATATATAACAAGAATAGAACATACTATTACAAGAATAATATAGTAGGAATAGGAGCATAATATCATAACAATAGTGTGTGTGTAATTTTTTAATGATTTCCCTTGTGTAATGCAAGGGTTTAAAACTAGTCAAGTATATAAGGTATGACATTTGAGAGTTGCAGCAAAAGATAGGATAATGAAAGAGCATGAGACTAATACTAACTTTCTCGACTTCAACACAATTATTAATGAACTAGACCAAGTTAAAATAAGATTTAATCATTTGATTATCAATTAAAACCTTAAGAGTTCAATAATCTAAACATTTGCACTATCTACAGTAAAATTTAGATAACCAGATCATACTTAATAGAGGTAAAAAAAAAAATGAGGAGACCACAAGTCACCAAAATCAAGTGGAAACATTAAAAACAGCTCTAGTTGTGTTGCATTAGGTAGGGGAAAGCTCAAGAAAACGGAAAACCCAATTAACATAAGCCCGAAAAAAGCTAAAAGAGCACAGCCTGATCCCACAAATAATCTTAACTGGACACTAAATCCCGGAAGATCCTATCATTTACAGGTTTAAACTTCAGAGCCATTTGGTTCTATCACTAACTATCCCTGATTAGCATACCAGCTATATTTTCCTGCATGGATGAATTTTTTCAGGCCAAAGCATATCTCAAAACCATAAATCTAAAGTATGGAAAGTGGCCAATGGAAGCAAAAACGTAAGATGGAAGTAATGGGGGCAATGACAGCCTACTGGATGGGAAACATAAATTATACAATGCCTTCACAGTTATTTTCAACAATAATTTAAGTTGAAGGTCAGAACACAACCTACAATCACAAAATTCCTGAATGAACAAGCAGCCTTACCAAATTCCTCCTTCAGTTTTCGCTTATGGCGACCATTCAGATACACTGCTTCACCATAAAGAGGGCTTATGACCTGCAATTTTTACAAATTACTATCAGAAAAAAGTGTCAGCAGAAAAAGAACGAACTTAATTTATAGCTATGTAATTCTCAAATGATCATTGTATACCGTATCAGACTTTCCAAATTCCATCCAATGGGCTTTTAGATACTCAGTTAACTTTGGAATATCCTCCCGTCGAAAGACATCCCAGATAGCCCCAGGATGTGTGCTGGAGGAACTTACTCCGCCTTCCATTTGCCCATGTTCAAGGTCAATTGTCTGGCGTTCAGCATCCTCTATTTGCTCATCTAGATTTATGTCTAGCTTACTCCTATTAACATTACTTCTCTCATTTTCATCAAAGGGAAAACTAGGTGGAACTTTCTCATTCAAGTCCCTGCATGGATATCCAGAAGAGTCCTGCACCATAGTTTCCCCACAAGGTTTCTGTATATTGTCAATGTTTGCCTGCTGCCATCCTTTAGCTTTCATTTCACAAGAATGCACCAAAAGGTATACCTACAAGCAGATTCAAGAAACATAACCACCAACAAATTGAGAAAAAATCTCAAGCACAAAAGTTGACAGAGAGGAAGAAGAAAGGGCAGCCCTGAACTCAGCAATCTCAACTTTCAACAACATTTTTGAACTTATCAGCTTGGAAGAGTTTCATTGGTGCGCCGTCGAATCAATTCATTTAAGAGCGATTGTGTGATCCTTAGTTTTAAAAGGCGCAAGGCGCAAGGTGAAGGCGCACACATCCCGTATGTGAGGCGCACCTTTGGTGCCAAAATCCTTAATTGTCAATTGTAGAACATAGTTTATACTCAAAACAACATAAAAATAATAAAAATATTATATAAGCTGTTGTAATTTAACCTATAAGCTGCTGCTACTTTTTGTAAAATTAACTAATGTGGTTTTAATGATTTCCTTCTTTTTAGGTTTATCCATGAAATTAATCTACCTGTTACCAGCAACTGTAATTAAAAAATTAACTGTATTTTTCGAAAAAAGAATTCTGACTAGAGGCTAAATAGAACAGAAGCAGAAAAAGAGAGAAGGAAAGACACACACACACAGAGAAAAAGAAAATATATTAGAAACAAAGAAAGCAAAAGAACATGTGACCGTTGACCACAGCTTCTTCTTTCTTTTTTGTAAGAGACACGTGATTAGTGACTACTGTAGTACTGTTGCAAGCTGGCAATAAAGCAAAAGGCTGTAGAATAAATTAAATAGAAAACAAAGAAAGGAAAGAAGGAAAAATTGACAGAAGGATCGATACTTCCACTTCGACATTAAAGAGGAATAGAAAGAGAAGACCGACGACGACCACCGGGTGTTGCATGACCGGCGAAGACCACCGGAGATTGCTTGCCGGCAATCTCTGCGAGAGTTGGCGAGCTTTTGCCCACAAAATACATTTATTTATGAGATTCTAAAATTAGGGTTTTTTTCAGATTAGGGTTTTGATTTCAGGATGAAATTTAAGCAATTTTATGCAATTATTTGAGGGCTTATGTTCGAATTGGAGTTTAGAATCTTGGGTAAGTTTTAATTTTGTGAAATTTCGCTTTTTTAAGGGTTTTTAGCTCAGATCGTCTTCCTTCTCGCGCATCTAGCCTTAAAGCGACAGAGGCGGCTAGCGCCTCCCGGAAAAGCGGCCTGAGGCGCGCGCCTGCCTGCGCCCATCGTTGGTCGCCTCGCCTAAGACTTCTAAGGCGATTTTTTGTGCGCCTGAGGTCGCCTAGCGCCTAGGCGCCTTGGGCGCGCTTTTTAAAACTAAGGTGTGATCACAATGCCATAGTACTGAAGTAAGGGTAAAGTCATCCAAGAGGAATTCATACCAAGATTCCTTTACTTCCCAGCAAAAGACAACAACCTCCATAGGCAGGTAAAAATTCTGCTGTATAAATCAAGGATTTAAGACTTTGGTATGCGATTCCACTGCTCAAGGGAAGGAAGCTGTGAAGTGAATTAGGCAGTGCAGTAGCAACAACTACACTTTTTTTGTTGGGGTGAACCTAATCTGGGTAGCTCTAGGATATAATTTTGTCATATGGTTAAAAAAAAAAAAAAAAAAAAAAAAAAATCACACAAAAGGAATTTAGGTAGAAGATGTAGACTTTTAAGACGAAACAAACACACAGAAACTCTCATTTACTCATCTGGTTCTTTTTCCCATCATCTTCATGATCTATAATTTACCACAACAAGCACAACGCTCTCTCTGCTTCAATTAAGCATCTCCGAAATCTGGGAAAAGATTTAAGAAAGGAAAACACACTTCTACAAGCATCAAATCAATTGGTTTCAAATTCAGACAAGACCTGATATCTAATTACCACTGTTCAGCTCGACTCCCTTCTTTCCTTGTGTGTCTGTGGTATCGTCAATGCACTAGCATAAGGCTATATGACATATGTCGCATATCCAAGCAACACATGGTTTTCTAAAAATGGAAATTCAATGGTGGTTTAATTCCACACGATAAAAAAAAAATCAGAAATATCAGTAACTACCAAAAAATCAGGTGGCCACCTAGATTGTTGCTAATTTTCGACTTTTCTGAAAACAAGATCAAGTAGATGCAAAGCTTGACGACTACATAAAATAGTTTCCAAACTCCCATTGCAACTTTTCATATATAAGAGGATTGCTGTAGCAAATTTAAGGCAATACCCCAAATGCAAATCCATATTTAGACACCCAAAGCTGAAATTTGGTTTTAGCACGAATATCATAAGTATTCATAACTGCCTAAGCACAGTCCATTGACTACCAAGCACGGCATATAAGCTGTTTGTATCAAAAGTGGACACATGAGTGTTGAATATTCCTATCTCGATCATACATGAAGCATTTATGAGCATGAGAACGGATCCATAAATCTCACTTCGGCCAAAAATTATTCATAGGTGTCTAACTTACTATAAAAGAAAACAATCCTAAAGTAGAACAATAGAGAACCATAGACACCGCAACTTTTCCTGGTTTAGTTCGATAGTTTTACATCTAAAACAATGCACGATCACCCCTCAACCTCATGCAATTGGGACGTTGAATTTACAGGTTGCATGTCAAATGTCCAGGAGAACATAAAGAGATAACAGAGTAAGAAAAACTCACCATATCACGCATGTTCATATGGAGATTGGTCACTGAGTCACCTCTACCTAACTCTTCAGACAGTCCATATGAGATGAATATCTTTGGTCCAACGTCATTTTGCAGGGAATAATGAGGCAATTTTGCAGCAACATTCAGAAGTCCCCACTTGGAATGAATAAATTCAAGAAATGGCACTTTACTAATAAATTCAGGTCTTTGGTACAAAAAGAACTCTTCAGATGCACTTGGTGACGGCCAATCCTTCAACTTCAACATTTGTGGCCAACCATTTTCATGGAGGCGTCCCTCTGAGTATCCTTTCATGAATTGCCCGAGTTCTACATCAACCTAACATCACGTGACACAAGTACGGTCAAAATTAGACCAATCACAGTGTTGTTAGTCTTACACGAAGATCATTCATCAATTAAAAAATGAAGAACATCAGAAATTCTCCAGCAAAAGTAAAAAGGGTAGGGGGAAACAAAACCAAAAAATCATGTTGCGTTTCAGATATAGGAAATTTTGTTAAAAAATTACCTTATAAATGTTTTGAGAAACTACCTTATAAAAAAATTGTTGTAAAAACTACCTCTCATAACATAAATGTTGCTGAAAGCTACCATTGGCTGGATTTTGGCCATTGACCGCCATTTACCAGTTACCACCATTTCCAGCGTTAGACCTGTCCCTCTTTTTGCTTTTTTCCCTTCCTTTTCCCTCCAATTTCACCCAAAATATTCAATTTCCTTTAATAATTGGTAGTAAGGTGTGGTAGTTTGGCAAATTTCGAAAAATATTAAGTGAAAAACAAAGGGAAGAGAAAAGGCCAATGCCGAAAAAGGTGGTCAATGGTCGGAATCCGGCCAAGGGTAGCTTCGTACAACATTTTTGCTTTAAAAAGTAATTTTCTACAGCATTTTTTTATAAGATAGTTTTTCGCATGTAAGGTAGTTTTCTCAGATATAAAAGATCAATACAAAAAACTATATTTAGAAAAACTAAAAAGGACCTCGAAGTCATAAGATAAGAAGTGACCAAGTAGACAACCCTATACAGCTCAATGGAATATGAACACCCAAAACCCTCTCTCTCCCTTCCAGCCACAAAAACCACAAGCTAGCCATTGACAGGACCCCCAAAATCTTCTGCACCTTTAGAAAAATATTATTCTGCAGCTAAAACTGCTATATAATTTTTGTATCACCTAAAGTTATTAAAACTCCCACTATATTAGAAATCATACAATCTCTTCCAATGAATAGAATTTCTAATTGAGCCACCGCATTCCTCCACAGCCCGTTCGGTAGGCAATAATAGATGGTGATAAATGGTAATATTAACAAACTTTAGTTTGAAGTATATCTTGATCTCTTATAGTAATCTATTGGATATAAAAAACTTAAAAAAGATTATTTGCTATTGACTAAAATATACAAATCAATGAATTAACAATTGCACTAAAGAAGAAAAAACACTTAAGATACTTCAAAATTTCTGGTTGATGATGGCACTAAAGCCACAACATGTTTTTCAACCTAAGTTTGGTAAGATGTACCTAACTCGCAGGATCATCACAACCACGCAGTTACAGCATATGGTGCTACTCAATCATAGCTTTTAATTTGATTTATCATAATGATATATGTTGCATTTCAATTGGTCGATATATACTAAGAAAAATTTCTGAATGAAGTCAGGTTAAATGGCTAATCAAATACTCCTGCAAAAGCCAATTAAAGTGTGTAAAGCATACCTCAGACCCAACTAGACAGTCAACAGCTTTCACCATTCTACCAGCATCATTCATCCTCTCATCAGTAGATTCACAAATTTCTCTCCATATAACCATGGGGTCCCAACTTGTACTTGACGAATCATCACATACCTGCTTGACAAGGACAGGTTCACCCTTTGCCCAATGTTTTCTGAAGTAAACAACCCCATCATGCTTAATGTCTTGAGCTGATGGACAATACAAGAAATTATCATCACTGTCCTTGCGTGATGCACATTTACAGAAGCTAGATTTAAGTGATCGTGTGTCTGAAGAAAATATAGATTTAACCTTGCAACCACCAACCATTTCCTCTAAATTTTTTACCAGTCTAGCAACCCAATTCATCTTGAAAATTCGCCGAAGAGTTAAATAAAAGCAACCACAGCCACCATGTTCCCTGGGAAGGCAAGGTACACTACCATCTTTACTTGCTCTCCAGCCAGGAAACAAGACACTTATCAAAAGCCTATGGTTTGGTGGAGCTTGCTCTTTCAGATTTTCTCCAAACTGATTTTTTTCAGAGCTATGATCACCCACTACATCCTCTTTTGCTTCAGCCAACGTTGCACCACGAAGATCTTGACAGCAACTGAGGCAGAGATCATATGAACAGCTTGAGCAGTGCCGATGATAATCAACAATTGGAACTCTGCAGCAATCACTGACAGAGAACACTTTCAGTTACTCATGTATACTATTTCAGAAGAAAAAAAAAAGCATAAACTGATTAATTGAGAATATATGCACAATGGAATTAAAAAAGACGTGAGATTCTTGATAAATGCGTGATCATTTATTGTGAAAAATTAAACCGAGTACACAAATATGTCATGAGTACCAGCACATCTGCTCATCGGCATTCAATTTTGTCCTCTCAAGATCTACGTCAACTCCTGAAGAATGCATAAATTATTAAAATAGACAGCACACACTTATGCAAGCACAATTGTCATAATTACGACGAAAAGACAAGAATCTTCAAGCTTCTTACCACGAAGCTTCTTCTCTAATTCCACTTCAGCACATTGTTGCTGGTGGATCTGCTTAACCACAGGAAGCACTGAAGATAGCAAGCAATAAAGGTATTGCAGCTTATCCAGCACAAGTATCTCCCTGATCTTTCCCTGCAACAACGAAGAAATATTAGTCTTTGCCGTTAAGTAAATGAGAGATGTTATTACAACTAATTTTTACAGGTAAAAACTGATACAGAGCAACATCATCGACGGTAAATGACTGAGATTTTACCTTTATCAAATTATCCACCCTCGAGCACACCTTACAATTACAAATGCCACGACATGCAGGGCAAAGTCTTCGGATCTCTTCCAAAGGGATGTTTGTATACCTAACACAAGAATGGCTGGTCATGCACCACTACCATCATAGGCTACAAAATTAATAGTGTATACACGCTGATCTCACCATGTACTGATGCAGCTACCACAATACCCTCTTCTATCACATTTAAGGCACCAAACAACTGAGACTTTCTTGGCCCTTCGGCACTGATGGCAAGTTAGTCCACCAGTCTCATCAGAAGAATCAGAGCTCGCATCAGAATGAACCTATAAAGCAACATAGAACTTATTGAAGCGCACACACACGCACAAACACTCTCTCTCTCTCTCTCTCACACATACACACACCCCCCAAATTATAAAAACCTTTATAGGGAAGGCGCAAAAAGGAGATTCCCCAAATATTATCGATACAACCATATTGTGTCATAGTTATCCAATGATTATAATTTAATCTTAAGCAAAAGAATACCATTCACATTTATCCAATAGGGAGAGTATCACCAATAGGTCATTTCTGAAGGAATATGTCCTCAGAAATCCAAACAATTACTAAATATAAATAGGAATTAAACTATGAAGAAATAAAGTTAATTATTTTAGTAATCGTATTTTCTTGCTAGAGAATAAATATGATCAGTAGGATAATATTGATTTGGCCTACAACTAAAATATATTAATCCTATAAGGTCACACATTGTAGCACAAGTTGGACAAAGCAACCCAAGTCAATTAGGATTGGGTTGGCCGGCCATAAGGGGAATAGTAAGAGAATTAGTTCTCCTAACTTGCCTAGGATTCTTCTATTATATATAAGATATAATATTAAGGTTTAGGCAATCACTTCATTAAGCAATTTCTTTTCACAAAAGAGAGAGCTTGAGAAACCCTAGATACCTCCTCTAGTGACCGACGCTATACCACCTAAAAACAAGATAATTCTCTTCCGTTCTAGCAGAAGTTGGTGTTCAACTGGTATTCATGGACTGATTAGAGGAGCAACACTTGGGGCTTTCAAATCTTCGAAGCTTGCATACAACAGAGAAATCACGCTACAAAGGTTGTACATCTAATTCTTATTGATTGATTCATGTGTTTGTTTATGTTTGTGATCCTATGATAGATGTTAGGAAATTGTTTCCTGAAATTCCGCTATATATGCATCTATATGTTCCTACAATTTCCTCGGCTCAAACAACCCAGGTTGCACGGAGACGGATATGGGTACGGGTTCGAATTCAGGTACAGGGGCGGAAAACGCCGAGATTTCAAAATTTAAGGAATGGGTACGCATATCTACATATCAGGTACGGATACGAGTACGTGACCTAGAAGAAGTACTTGTGCTATATAGCAAACAACGGTTGTTCCATTTAATTAGAAACCTATGAGCAAGACTACACTAAGCATTAGCAACAGCTCAACTGACTAATAAATACAGCGTGCCAGTAGACTTCATGGAAGATTCAAGTCCTAGCTCTCTCTAAAAAGGGCGTTTTGAGATATAAGAAGCTCAAGTCAAAGAACTAATTATTGGTTACTATAACAAGGCCTTAAAGAGATAAGAGAAGATTAGCGTAAGAGAATCCTCCCATCTACAGTAGGGTGATAATTTAAAGTGCAAGATATTATTAGGACTTAGGACCCCAAATTTCTTATATACTACTTATTTAGCCTGTTGATCTTATAGCACAAGCAAAGAAAAAAGGCAAAGGAGTAGATAGGAACACTGGCTTGTACCTCACTCGTAGCCATGGCACCATTATCAGTACTCTTCTGTGACATGTTCCTTGAGGATTCTAAGGCATAAGGAGGCGATGCTATGTAAGACCTGCGACCTTCATCATAAGGATCCAAGTCTGTCTGCATATCATCCTCTGGATTCAACGGATTCAGCATAGACAAACTTTTAAGTGATGGAGATTCAGGAGAACCGAGAAGTTGATTGTTCACAACCCGATCCTTAGGCCTTTTTGCGAAACCTGCAACAGGAAAATCCTGAACCTCTACATCCATAGAAGGCATATCCTTGTCATCACTCTTGCTCTCCAAATAAACTGGACTTTCACCCATAGGCTTCCTCTTTGCTTTCTTCAAACTAGCTCGTAAAGCAGAGTTCGCTGCCCTCTTCTTCGCCTGAATGTAGTGCTTCTCACACACGGTTTTATCAGGCATAGACATGGCTGTACATCTCCATTGTTTACCATCCGACCTCTTACACCGCAAATCATCAGGAATCCCCACATGATCATCAACATTGCCGACAGCAGAACGTAAAACGTCCATTCTAACAATTTAATTATCTGCTTTCAACCAAAACGAAACCTGCAACTAGTGAACACCATAATCATATACTATTCCTCACTAAATCTCCTCATAACAACACATAATCAAACATTAATCATAATTAGGAAAATAAACCAATTGCATAACACAAAGTTTCATTGTACATTAAAAAAAAGATCGACTCAGTTAAACTAAGTTATAATCGAACTTAATAAAAAAAATTCTCGAGTATTGACTAAATTTAACACTCTAAAACCCTAAAAATACAACTAAATTGATATGAAATTCTAAAAAGAACAAGAAAGAAACTTACATTAACGAGGACGAAGAAAACGAAGGAATTGATGACCGCCAGAACCCCCAAAATCTGAGTAAAAAAAAAAAAAAAAAAATTGGAGCTTACTCGAGAGTATTTCTCGTTTACTCCAATTCTGAATTCTCACTGAAAATTGTGAAAGTTCCGAGTTTCGAGTACTAAATTTTAACCCTAATTAAATCTTCAAGTTTGAGGAAGATCCTAGTTCATGTCGTCGGAAAAGTTTGATTTGCTTAGAAATTTATTTCTCGCGGAAATCCGAAATTGTGTGTGACAGGTTCAATTGGGACAGTGTTGTAGCAGGGCGGATTATGGGTTCGGTTAATAAAACCTGAAAATAGAAAAAGAATGGACAAAAAAAAAAGTTAAAAAACTTATATTGACTTAATCCACACTAAATTAGTGTGGACCTAATGCAAATCAATCAATCAATCAATATCATATCATGTCATATCATATAACTAATATATAAAGTAGAGTACAAAAGCCATATCACGAAGCGACGACATTTGGCAAAAGCCAGATCACGAGGCCGACATTTGGTGTCCTCATTGGTAGACGCCATTTGTCGCGCTTATAAAGTGTCATGTCATTTTTTTTAATATAAATAGAGTTTTTAATTGTTTAAAATTCAAATAGAGTTTAGGATAAGAATAAATAGAGTTTGGCTCATAATGAAAAACTTAAATATATTCAATTGATTATAACTTTTAATATATAGTTCGTAAAATTATAATTTTTGTACCATTGGAAAGTGTTTTAGAAGCTCTTTAAAATAAGATCCATTTATACTATATTTAAAATTTTATATTAAAGTAACCTACAAAAAGAAACATTGACTATATACTAACGTATTAAAGTAACCTACTGCAATTGGAATTAGCGATTCAATTAACCTACTGCAATTGGAATTAGCGATTCAATTAACCTAATGTAATTGGAATTAGGGATTCAATTAGAATTAGGGTTTGTTCAAAACCTATTCATGTTAGAATAAGAATATTTAAAAGTCTTGCAAACAATCGAGCTCATAAAGTGTCATGTCATTTTTTTTTTGAATATAAATAGAGTTCGTAATTGATTAACATACAAATAGAGTTTAGGATAAGAATAAATAGGGTTGGGTTCACAATGAAAAACTTAAATATAGTAAATTGATTATAACTTTTAATATATAGTTCGTAAAATTATAATTTTTGTACCATTGGAAAGTGTTTAAAAATCTATTTAAAATAAATTCCATTTATGCTATATTTAAAATTTTATATTAAAGTAACCTATAAAAGGAAACATTGACTATATACAAACGTATTAAAGTAACCTACTGCAATTGGAATTAGCGATTCAATTAACCTACTGCAATTGGAATTAGCGATTCAATTAACCTAATGCAATTGGAATTAGGGATTCAACATTTGGCAAAAGCCAGACCACGAGGCCGCGACATTTGTCGTCCTCATTGGTGGACGCCATCTGTCGCGCTCATAAAGTGTCATGTCATTTTTTTAATATATAAATAGAGTTCTTAATTGATTAAAATACAAATAGAGTTTAGGATAAGAATAAATAGAGTTGGGTGCACAATGAAAAACTTAAATATTTCAAAACTCTACCTTTTCTTTACGAAAAAGGCCGGGCATTTGCCCGGGTCCCAATACTAGTATATATATAAAAGAGAAACTTTTCGGGAGCATAGGGAGCTTCTCAAGATTTCGAGCTCATAGAGCGCGCCACGTAGGATTGCCACGTCATTAATTTATATTTTTATTTTTTACAAAAATAGAGTTATAGATGATTTAAATACATATAAGGAGATTAAATAAGCGAAAATTAGAGTTTGGATTTGAATCAACAACCTATATTATTATATCATGAAATTTGTGTATAACTTTTGCTACGTAGTTCAGAATATTATAATTTTTGTACCATTGGAGAGTGCTCAAAATATGCTTCGAAATAAGATCCATTTATAATATAGTTGTACAACTTATGAAATATAGAGCGCCGTGTAGGATTGTCATGTCATCAATTTTTATTTTTATATTTTTTCTAAGAATAGAGTCCTACATAGATTTAAATACATATAAGGAGTCTTGGATAAGCAGAAATTAGAGTTTCGTTTTGAATGAACAACCTAAATTATTGTATTATGTAAATTGTATATAACTTTTGCTATCTTATTCAGAATATTATAATTTTTATACCATTAGATAGTGCTCGAAATATGCTTTGAAATAAGACCCATTTACAATATAGTTCTACAATTTATGAAATAGATAGCGCCACTTAAGATTGTCATGTCATTAGTTTTTATTTTAAATATTTGAAAAAAATAGAATTCTACATATATTTAAATACATAAAAGAGTTTTGGACAGGGGGAAATTAGAGTTGCGTTTTGAATATACAACCTAAATTATTATATTATGTAAATTGAATTTAACTTTTGCTACCTAATTCAAAACATTATAATTTTTTTACCATTGGAGAGTGTTTGAAATATGCTTCAAAATATGACCTACTTACAATATAGTGTTACAACTCATGAAAAAATATTTAGTTAGATGCATTGTAGGACATTATTTAGTCTTTTTTTTTTAAGATAAATATAATAATGGCTATAAGTATTAAGTATAGTGTATTATATGTGATTATAACATTTGATTATAGGTCCAATTTACAGGATTAAACATATTATCTTTCAAAATCTCAACCTTACTCAACTAAACTAAAACAATATAGTATTGCAATAAAATTTATTAACTAAAATCTATAGCGATAAAGTTACATATTAGAGTTTTGGATTATGTAAAAATTAGAGTTTGATTTAAATAAAACATCCTTAGAATATTATAAAGAGCTCCACCTAAGCATGCCATGTCATTCTTATTAATTTTTAAGAAAGTATTCTTTCTATCCTGCATCAATTAAATTATTACCCTCTACTTTCTTAAAGTATCATTAGGGTATTATTCATGTTAAAACTGTATTAGCTATTGTTAGTCATACATGTTATTGGGATACCATTTAATTGGTTTAGACATGGTTTTTAAGGAAAGAAAAAATGGGTAGTCTAGGTACCTCTTTAGTTAACTAGAGTAGGGGACAAATAAATCCTTATTAAAGTAAACACAACTTTATAAGGCAATTCAAGTAATTAATGATGGTTTTATTAACATAAAGTAAAGGTAATATTGTCAATTGTAGTTTCTTTTTTTACCAAAAGTGGAATGGTTCCAAAAGATGAAATTACCTAAAGTGGTAATTGTTGTAATAGAAAAAGAACGGAGGAAGTATGTAAATACAATGATCTTGAAAAATCTCATTTTACAACAGCACAAAATCAACAAAAAATTTAACAAAATATTTGCAATAAAATAAAATAAACAACAACCCGTGCAAGGCACAGGCTTCAAACCTAGTATATATAAATAAAGGAGAAACTTTTCGGGAGTATAGAGAGCTCCTCAAGATTTCGATGCCATAGAGCGCGCCATGTAGGATTGCCATATCATCAAATTTTTATTTTTATCTTTTACAAAAAAATAGTTCTACATAGATTTAAATACACATAAGGAGTTCTAGATAAGCTAAAATTAGAGTTTGGTTTTGCATGAACAACCTAAATTATTATATTATGTAAATTGTGTATAACTTTTGCTACGTAATTCGGAATATTTTAATTTTTGTTCCATTGGATAGTGCTCGAAATATCCTCCGAAATAAGATCCATTTACAATATAGTTCTACAACTTATGAAATAGAGAGTGCCACGTAAGATTGTCATGTCATTAATTTTTATTTTAAATAATTTAAAAAATAGAGTTCTACCTATATTTAAATACATAAAAGGAGTTTTGGATAACGAGAAATTAGAGTTTCGTTTTGAATAAACAACCTAAATTATTATATTATGTACATTGAATATAACTTTTACTACCTGATTCAAAACATTATAATTTTTTACCATTTGAGAGTGCTTGAAATATACTTCAAAATAAGATCCATTTACAATATAGTTTTACAACTCATGAAAATATATTTAACGAGATGAATGGTAAGGCATTATTAGTCTTTCTTTTAGATAAATAAAATAATAGTTATAACTATAGTATACTGTATGTGACTATAGCATTTTATCATAGGTCCAATTTACAAGGTTAAACATATTATCTTTCAAAACATCAGTCTTATGAGTCCGGATCCTCTAGAGTTTTAATAAAATTCTACAAGGTAGAGTTGTATATGAACCATATTTTTAAAATCAAGGGCGTGTATTAGTGAAAGGGGGGAAATAAGGGGGTGGATTTTGATGAGAAAATATAGAGGGGGTTTTGGAAAGATGATATATGAGCTATTGATTTTTTATTCAATGGTTGATATTGCTCAAACTCTACATTGTAGAGTTCTTTTAGAACTCTAGAGGATCCTAACACCAGCCTTACTCAACTGAACCAAAACAATTTAGTATTCCAACAAAATTTATTAAGGAAATTTTGTTGTTACAACAAAAATTAAAATCTATAGCGATAAAGTTACATATATATATATATTAGAGTTTTGGCTGATGAAAAAATTAGAGTATGATTTTAAAATAACAACCTTAGAATATTATAGAGAGCTCCACCTAAGCATGACATGTCATTCGTTTTAATTTTTAATTTTTTTTAAAAAAATAGTGTTTAACATAGATATAAATACATGTAAGGTGTTTTTAATAAGTGAAGATTACACTCTGATTTTGAATAAATAACCTAAATTATTTAACTATTTAAATTGAATATAACTTTTGCTACATAATTTGCTATTATATTTTATTTTATTTTACATCGGAGAGTGCTCGAAATATGTTTCGAAATAAGTTCCATATACAATATAGTTTTACAACTTATGAAAATACATTTATTTAGATGAACAATAACGTATTATTTATTATTTATTTTAAATACATATAAAATTAACTATAAAAATAGCGTATTATATGTAACAATAGCAATTATGTCTTTCAAAATCATACTTTTCAAAATCGAGTTATATAAAGATAAAAAATACATACCTATAGTTTCGAACCTATAGCATACCATGATGACATTACATGAAGAATCAAATGAAAGTTTGTCAACGACATTGCAGATGTATTATGCAATTGACTAATTATTTTATTCCTAGAATATTTATTGTATAAATAATTATTTATGTTTTTCTTTTTCATATATCTATATGTCAGATCTTATTCTTTTCTCAATGAACTTAATTCTACTAAAACTAATGGGAAATCAAGGTTCGAGTTTCTAGACTATTTAAGGTCGCAGATCATAAAAAAGGGGAAGTTTGATAAGTCTTGATATGGTCATGATTGATGAAGATATTTTTTCTCTTAAATAGTATTTTCGATTATTAGTAGAGGTTAGGTTTTATATTTAATTTATTTTATTCATGATACCATCATTATGATCTTCTTTTTGGCTTTCCCATCTTCTATTCTATACGAGTTAATGTTTATGTGCTAATTATAAGTTGAAATTGTGGCTTACACTCATATTTTTTTTCTCTATTCTTTTTGTCCTGCATCTATTAAATTTTTACCCTCTACTTTCTTAATGTATCATTCAGATATTTTTCATGTTTGTGTTAGCTATTGTTAGTCATACCAATTATAGAGATAGTATTTAATAATAGAATTAGCTACAATATTCAACTGAACATTAAAAATATAAAATTTATATATCACAATAACAAATCTAGAAATTAAAGTCTAATGACAAATATTTTCTCTGTCTTTTTCTACTGCAACAATGGGTTTGGGCATGGTTTGTAAGAAAAAAAAGGGTGGTTTAGCATAGAGGGTTTAACTAGAGTAGGGAATAAGTAAATCTTTAATAAAGTAAACGCAACTTTATGAGACAATTTGAGTAATTAATGATGGTTTTATTAACATAAAGTAAAGGCGATGTTGTCTACTATAGTTGGTTTTTTACCAAAAGTGAAATGATTCCAATAGGTGAAACTACCCAAAGTGGTAATTGTTGCAATAGAAAAAGAATGAAGATTTTTTTTTTTTGACGGGAAGAATGGAGAAATTATATAAATACAATGGTGTTGAAAAATCGCATTTCACAGCAACAAAAAATCAACAATGTTAACAAAAAATTGGAAAAAAAATAAAATAAACAATAACCCGTGCAACGCACGGGCTTCAAAACTAGTTCATGTTATTTATGAAAAAAAAGGATCACTATATAAAAAAAAATATATAAAACCCCTCTAACCCTAATTAACTACCCTAACCAATCTAGCCCTAACCCTAACCACCAACCCACCACCCCTCCCCCCCCCCTCCCCTTTCCCCCACCACCCCCGCAGCCCCACCCCCACCACCCACGAAGCCATCCTCCTCCCTCCCCCACTACACCCCTAAAACTATCGCACCACCCTCGAACCCACCATCACTCGAAAATCGAACCCACAAATCGCAGCCCCCTCCCCTTCCCCGCAAACCGTCGCACAACCCCCTCCCCCTGCAGTCGCGTACCCACCGAAACCCCTTGAAACCTTGCTTGGTTCGATTTTTCAAACGAATTTTGGGCGTTTTTCGATTTTTCGAATTTTGGGCGTTTGTCGATTTTTTTTTTCATTTCGGGGGAAGGGGGAGGGATTTGCGCGGCGGTTTGCGGGAGAAGGGGGGATGGGGTTGCGCTTCGCATGGGGAGGGGGCCGCAGTGGTGGGGCTACGGGGAGGGGGCGTGGGGGGTTGGGGAAGGGGGAGGGGGATGCGGGGCGCCTTGGGGGAAGGGGGATGGGGGATGCGGGGGTGCTTTGGGGAAGGGAAGGGGTGGGGTGGGGTGGGGGGAGGGGTGGTGGGTGGGTGGCTAGGGTTAGAGTTAGGTTTAGTTTAGGTTAGTTAATTAGGGTTAGAGGGGGGATTAGGGGTTAATGACTAACGGTGTTAGACTTCTGTTAGTCATAAGGGTAGGTTGATGTATTTTTTAAAACGTCGAGGGTATATGGTGAATTTGAAAAGTCGAAAGGGTATATGGTGCAAAAAAAAATTTGTCAAGGGTATGGTGAAAAAACCGTAAAAAAAACAGTCACTATGGTAGATAGTAACTGTAACTTAGATTTTGATAACGTTACTATATGAAAAAAAGGATCACTATGTTAAATAAGTGGTTTTGGTCAACAATAATATTATTGTGGACCAGGTCCACGCAAGACTAACTCTAAACAAAAGTACTCAAAAAATAGTTTTTTTTAAAAGGAAAGAAAAACTAGGGGGAATCCAAAAGGAAGGTCACCCTAAAGCATCCTTACGGATGATTACAGAAAAAGAAATGTCGGGAGACTCAAACCAATATGACAACGATTTCGCCATATGTCCTCGATGAGCCATCCAATCCGCTGCACTGTTCGTTTCCCGAACCACATGCTCAATGTGCACTTCCTTAAACTTCTTAAGCTCTTCATTTGCATCAGTAATTAAACCGTTAATAGTCCAAGGAATTTTCCATAATTTTTTGATGGATTGAACAACTGAGAGAGTATCCCCTTCAATATAGATCTTTTCAATACCCAAAGAAAGATCCAACCTAATACCTTCCCGGAGACCCCAAGCTTCAGCCACAAGAATAGAAAACATTGGATCAAGATATTTGGCACCACTAAGACAAACATCACCTACACTATTTCTAATAACAAAACCAAAAGAAGTACTGCCATCATTTAGCTTTGAACAACCAAAATTTAATTTGAAAAACCCAACAGGAGGCGGAGTCCAAAAGGCCTTCAACCTCCGGTTTCTATTTTGAAGTAGGGGTGTAAATGATGCGAGTCGAGTTCGAGTTTGAGCTAACTCGACTCGACTCGTTAGCATTTCGAGTCGAGCACGAGTTGAGTCGGGCTCACTCGAGTCGAGTTTGACCGATTTTTGACCGAGTCGAGTTTTGACTGAGTAGATTTCGAGTAGATTGCAAGTGTCTCATGTTAAAAGCAATCCTAAGGTAGAAAAATGTTGAATTTAGGTATTTTGCTATTGATAATTGGGTTTTCGAGATTTTCACGAGTTTTCGAGTCGAGTATCGAGTTGCTCAACTCGACCCGCCAACATCTAGAGCCGAGTTCGAGCTCGAGTCGAGCTCACTCGAGTCGAGTTTTGACCGAGTCGATCTTGAGTAGCTCGCTAGTTGTGTCGTCTCATTTACACCCCTATTTTGAAGGCTCTTGACCACACTAACTGACTTACTCAAATCCAAACCACTCCCCCACAAGTTTTTAATATACACTTTGATCATTTCACTAACCTTTCTCGGAGTACTAGATTCATTCCTAAAAATGATACTATTCCTAACAAGCCAGACAAACCACCAACTAATAGCAAAAATTTCTAAATGAGAAGATCAAGTTTTTCTAATTTCAAATAAGAAATTTTTAAAAAGAGTTCACCCCAATATTCCACTTAGGAAAAGGAGTACTAACTTCGGCCTCAACCAATAAACTCAAAACATCCACAAAAAAAGGGAAAGAATAAAAAAGATGAGAGGAGTCTTCAGAATGATGATTACAAAAAACACACTCTAAAGGAAGAAAAACATGACTCACTTCTAACCTTTTCTTAGTTGGCAGACCGTCATTACAAATTTTCCATAAAAAGAAATTAATTTTGGGAGGGACTTTGAGAGTACAAATCCAACCAAAATTATAATCTATCTTCGAGCTTAAGTCAACACCTTGAATTAGCGCCACTCTTGACTTAACTGAATACTCACCGTCTGAAGACAGACCCCAAAAAAGAGTATCTTGGGAAGAATCACTAGGAATAAAAATTTGAAGAATAGAATTAACAACAGTAGGAGACACATAATGAGACAAAAGATCTGCATCCCAATTGCCAAAAGCCGAAATAAAATGACTTACTTGAATTGTACAGATTCTGGAGGAGGGCTAAAATCCCTTGCCAAAGGAAACGAAAACACCCAATTATCATACCAGAAAGAAATAGCCTCACCATTACCAAAAGACCATCTCAGTCCCTTCCGAAACACACCATGCAAAGCCATCAATTTTCTCCACTGCCAAGAAACATTAGCCTTTGTAGCATAAAAAAAAAATCATCTTGCTTTAAATACTTTTTCGTTACTAGTTTGACCCATAAATTCTTAGGAGATTTAAGAATTTTCCAAAGCAGTTTAAATTGTAGAGCCATTTTATTTGTTTTAGCTTTGCGGAGGCCAAGCCCACCAACCTTTTTAGGGAGACAAATCTTATCCCACCCTATCTTTTTTTTTTTTTTTTGGATAAGTAATTAAAATTTGATTGCACATAAACTTCAATACATCCTAACCATCCAATGCAAACTATAAACCAACTAGCTTGGACCATAGTTAGACAAAGGAGGTGAACAAATACTTACATTCTCTACTTACAATGCAATAAACCAGGTGTAATCTCTTCTACCTAGATTTTGTGGCAATATAGTTCCTATTCTTATTTTCACCAACTCCTGAATCTGTCTCATTGTAAATCTGATGCTTGGACTGCATTGAGACCAGTAGCATTTGTTCCTTCCTTGCCAAACATAATACACCAAAGCAGCTATCCATGCAAACAAAACCTGCTTCTGAAATTTCGTTTTCCTGCTATTTCTCACCCACCTAATGATATCCCGTAATTTTTCAGTTCTTACAGAGATATTCAGCCACACCTTGAGCTCAATCAGACATTTTTTGCTTTATGGACACTTAAAAAATAGATGCTCATGTGTTTCAGTGCATCCTTGACATAACAGACACAAATCATTAGGACTCACACCTATTTTTGCAAGTTTTGATGTGGTCTGTAGCTTCTCCTGAATAGCTAACCAAATGATAAATCTATGTTTAGGAATAGCAAGTCTATTCCAAACCACTCTATCCCAGTGCACTCTTGCTTTTTCACCTCTTAGCTTGTCATAAACAGCTTGTATTGAGTATTTAGACAGGGAACTAAGCTCATTTTCAGTGAAATAAGTTTTTAATTGTTCCTTTATCTGACAAATTCTAGTCGAATACCAACTCCCTCCTGATTTGGGTGTATAACTCCACCAATTATCCCCCTTAATATAAATTGAATGCACCCATTTTATCCATACATTATCCTGCTTAGAGGCAATAGCCCACACATACTTCAACAAGCAAGCGACATTCCATAATCTTACATCTCTAAATCCCAATCCTCCACTACTTTTACTCCAACATAAATCTTCCCATGCCACTGCTCCTGGCTTCTGAGTGAAAGCATGTCCGCTCCACATAAATGATATGCACACCTTGACAGCTTCATTCAACACATTTTTTGGAATCACAATAACTTATGCCCAATACCTATGCAAACTCAGTAATACTGAGTTGATAAGTTGTGTTCTGGCACTATAGGACAGGTTCCTTGTACTCCATACTCTGATTCTGGCTACCTTCTTCTCCACAATACATTCACATTGAGCTTGAGTAATCCTTTTAGAGCATATGGGTACACGGGTACACCTAAGTACCTGAAGGGCAATGAGTTTCTTGAAAATCCTGTTATCCCACCCTATCAAATTAGGAGATTTGGAACCAGGGTTTTTATTCCAAAAAAAATCATGTAACACTTATCAAGAGAAGTGTCAATAGCAGGAGGGAGTGGAAAACTCTGCATTTGATAATTAGCTTTTGTAGCTAAATTTGACTGAATCAAGACAGTACAACCTTCTTGAGATAAAGCATTAGCCTTCCATTTTCCTAATTGAGAGGAAACTTTTTCTTGGATGTCCAAAAAATTATCATTAGTTACTTTGCCATTAATGATAGGACATCTGAAATAATTTCCTAAAGAGAAAATAGCTTGCATCTGGAGGATAGAAGCAAAATCAACCACTAACTGAGGATTAGTATTTTGAGAACATTGAAAAGCAGATTTGCTATAATTAACCAACTGTCCCCACACAGAACAATATTTATTGAGAATATTTTTAATTATATGTGTAATCCCCCGTAATTTTATGAATCTTAAAAATATATTTTCATATATAGTTATTTATATTTTGATATATTTTAGCATTTTAATGATTTATTTCTTCAAAAGGTTGACTATTTAAAAGTCAAAGGAATTGTTTTAATAATTTATTCAAGTCAAATATTTATTAAGTCATGCTTTGAAAGTACTTGAAATGATTGAAATACCTTTTTGGATTTGAAAAAGGAGTTTAAATGGGCTTGAGAAACCGAAATAATAATTCTAGTGATGTTAGGAGCTCAATCATCATTCCTATTCAGCATTAAACTCTATTTGAAACCCAATTGCCTTTTCCTAAGCCCAAAAACGGAAACACCCATATAAATACCTTGAACCCAATATTTTACCCACACATTATTTTCTCTCTCCTCACTCCTCAAAACCGGCGCCCTCTCTTCTTTCTCCTTCTCGATTTTTCTTTCTTCTCTTCCAAGAAACGATTTCTTCTTCAACAAGAAACCTTCCTCCTTCACTTCGAACCACCGCCGACCACCGTGAGTGCCGCCTGCTGCTGCCACGTCAACCAGCCAGCGCCTTTTTTCCTCTTCCTTCTTTGTGTTGGTTTGATTACTTTTCTTCCTCCTCAAGTTTTAATTAAAGATTATGTTTTTATGATTTGTTTTAGTACTAATTAGGATTAAAAGCTTCAATTTACTATTTTAATGATGAATCTATGATTGTATAAATTATGGGTTGAAAGAATAAAAATTCAGATTTGATTATTATACTTAAAATAGGGTTTTAAAATATCAAAACATGGTTTTTTAGGGTTTTAGAGATTGAAAAATCATAGTAGCATGTTATAAACTATGAAATTGATTTAAATTATGAATTTAAGCATGTTTAAGTATGTTTAAAGGGAGTTTTAATAATTTATAAGTTGCTGGAATTTTAGAAAGGTTGTTATTAATGGAGTTTTATGGATTTTCATAACTAGTATAGTGGTACTATACTAGGAAGTACATGTGATTGAAGTTTTAATGATAAAAACAACCTTTAAATATTTTTAAAGGGGATTTAAAGTATTTTAAAGTTATTGGAATTTATTTGGAGTGTTGATTATAAATTCTATTGGTTGTGTTAGGCGGAGAATTCTCTCTAGGCGACTTGTAAGATCGTTAAAATGGCCTATTAGTTAGTTTACACAAGGTGCGTGCATACCTATGGGTTGTTGATGTAGTATCATGATTTTAGGAAGGAAAAGTTATGTAGTATCATGTATAGGGACTATGTGAGTTCACATATGATTGCTATTATAATTGGATTTTACATGATTATGCCTGTGTGCGAACATGTTGAGTATGAGATTTAACTATGAGAATTATATAATGTTTGTATGGAATATTGATGCAAGCATGTTGGTTGGGAACTTTATTTATTAATTCACATGGAGGAATTAATATATTTATTAGATGGATCATGATTGAGTCATGTGTTCCCTTATATTATTATTTTCACTAGTCTATAAGGACTGTGGGCCTTATTTGGTAAGTTGATATTTCTATACCTTTGAAAGGTAAGTGATTGTTGGCTAGGTTCAACAAGTAAGAAGGATTGGATTAAAAAGAATTAATATTGGGTTGTAAATTGTATGATCACTTATTTAATCCTAAGATAAAAAGGAATAACGTTGTGAATGTGTGATTATATTATTTGTATTGCTTGTGTGTCATAACAAGTAATAACTGGTAAATCATGTAAAGTGAAATTGGATAGCAATAGCTTTAGACTGGTGCACGTCTGAAGTGTTGGACAACTAGGAGTTGGGGTACATGGTGAGCGGCCATGGCTTTTTCAGGGGCCGGATTGATCACCGTGTCCTTTTTTTTTTTAAAAAGGTTCCTCGATATCGTAGGTCATGGGAATACGGAGTCGCGCCCGTATTTCGTCTTCCAAAGGGAAGGCTGGTTTTAGTTAGACAACTCGGTCCATTGACTATTCCATTTAAAGTAATAAGAATGTTGTTAAAGTTTAGTTCAGTAAAAGTTGACTGCAAGTTATTATGTTATTTCTTATTCCTGCCTACTATTTATTAGTATCATGTTAGGATTGTTTACTTGTTTAGTATGTAGTACTCAGCTTTGCTGATTACGTGCTTTGTTTGTGTATGTCGTTCATGGCTATGCCTTATTGATCTTGTGCTGACCCATTTTTGTGAGCAGTCTCTAGGGATCAATAGTGCATTGTCCATCTACAGGTTTGAAGATGATGCATCATTGGGATCGGGATTTTGGAGAGCTTGTGTTGTATTACAGTACTTTTGAGTCTATACATTTCATTCTTGGTTTGGTTTTAAGTTTGACTTGATTTTGTTGGTTAGTTTTGGAAGTTGACTTTGTTGTTGACTAAGTCTTATTTATAAAGTTTATTATATTATTTTCCGCTGCAAAATTCTGAATAAGCCGATACGTTTTCACACGGGCGATAATACTTTGATAATTCTCTATGTTTTATATTAAAAAGGTATTTTAGAAAAGAGAGAATTGTCGGGGTGTTACAAAGTGGTATCAGAGCTTTAGATTTTTATTGGCCTTTCGTGCCAACTTTAAGTTTTAGGCGCCTAACTAGCTAGTACTTAAAATGAATTTCTTAGAATTGAGCTCCTACTTATTCGTAGTATTTAAATTACCTTCGAAAAGTCTTTTTCAAGATTCTAACATTATTTAAATTCGAATTTATTTTTTTTAAAAGGGGGGTCCGAAATTTTTTATAATGTCCGAATTATTTTTTTTTCGTATTATGTTCGAAATTTTCTAACCATATATTTTTTTTCGGTTCCTTTCCAAATTCGAAAAAATTATTTAAATTATTGTCAATATTCTAGTTTATTTTATGAGAGATGGGTAGTATAGGAAGGGCATATAGGATAGAAATATTATATGTCTGCATTAAATAGTTAGTTCAGCATGATTATATTTTTTCTTCCCTGCTAACTGTTTATGTTATTCCTATGCTTTATATTGTGAGTTATTCTTGTTTATTATTTATTGTTGGGATTATACGTTAAGTGAGAGTACCAATTGCTTATAGAAGTTAAATTTATTGTTATAGATTCCTAGCCATGTCTGAAAGAGAAGATACTAGTGTAGGGAGCTATTACAACCCTATCGTGCTGAGTGATGATGAGAGCAATGGAGGTTATGAGTCTGATGATGATAACTATACTGAACTAGAGTTCATTATGCGTAATGTATTAAGAGCAGGCATGCCTAATAGTGATGATGAGGTTCTCCATGAGTTTGACCGTGCTAGAGGATAGACCAGGAGTGATATCTACCATGTTGTTTTCATACATGAGATTGATTCTGAGCCAGAGGAGCACGAGCCTCAACCTGAACGGAGATCTACGAGATTTAGAAGATATGTTTATTATAATACTGAGGACATTGATGAATTTGTAGATGAGCTTTTCAGTCCAAAAAACTACAGGGAATCAGAGGATAGGACTGATGATGTTTCACCTTAGATTATTTACTTAGTCATTTATGCTTTAAAGAATAATGTTGGATAATTCGTCCAACAGTGGTTTAAATTTATTTCATAGTATCTTTATTTTATTTTAGGAAAAAGTACAGTATTATGGTTTAGAAAAGTTGTTATTAGCATCTTTTGAGGAATAAAAGTTAAATATATAGTTATCCAAGTGGGCAATAATTTATTTTGGCACGCGAATGGGAATATTTTTATTTATTTGTTATGATTGAATTTTTATTCGTGATTCCTAAACAGTGTGTCCTTGATGTGAATATTCTTTATGGATGATTGATGATGATTATTTTATAATGTTGTTGTAACTTCATGAGAAATTGTTTGTTGGTGCGATCTTTATGGTTAAATCAAATGTTGCCTTCGTAGAGAATGGCATGTAAATATGTATCGAACCTAAAATAGAGTACATTAATTTCAGGTCGCGCACTAGAATGGCTAACAATGATAACGATTTAGCTGCTGCTATTCGCCTTTTAGCGGAGAAACTGACTCAAGAGAGAGTTGAACGTCCCGATTATGCTGGGGACATGTTTGAGAGGCTAGCCAAAATTAAACCACCATACTTTAAGGGGCAAGCTTCTCCTACCTTCTTAGAGAACTGGATTAGGGAGTTTGAGGAAATCATTGGGGCTGTGAACTGTCCCGAGAATATGAGAGTAGGTAAGGCTGTGCTGTACCTAAAGGATGAGGCTGGTTTGTGGTGGAGAGAAAACGGGGCTAGGCTGAGTGCTGTTAAGGGATTCAATTGGGATTCTTTTGTTACTGCCTTGAGAGGGAAGTTTTTCCCTGCTTTTATGAGGAAACAGAAAGCCCAAGAGTTTATTAACCTGAGGATGGGGACTATGACCATTTCTGAGTACTATAGCGAATTCATAGCACTGTCGAGGTTTGCACCTGAGGTAGTAGCCATTGAGGAGTTAAAGGCTTTGAGCAAGGTTTAACTGATGAAATCCAGCTGGGGTTAGGTGGTGAAACTTTTTCATCCCTAGATATTGTGTATGGGAGAGCCGCCCACATTTATGGTCTTCAGTCGAGGTGTGATAAGAAAAATGTTGTATCGGGTGAGAAAAGAAAGGATTTTAATGCTGGGGGAATCCAAGGGAACTTTAAGAAGAGTAGAAATGGGAATAGGAATTTCCAAGGGAGGAATAACCAGGGCTACAACAATAAGGGTCAATCTGAGATAGTGTACCACTGTAAGAAGTGCACTATTAACCATTCGGGTAGAGACTGCAAGGGAGAACGAGTGATATGTAATTACTGCCAGAAGAATGGCCATAGGGAGTATGAGTGCTTTGCTAAGCAAAAAAAAAGAGCAAAATGGCAATGGGGGTGGTAATCAAGTGAGGTCTGGATTTAACCAGTCGAGAAATCAGGGTTCGAAGCCTGTAGGGGCACAGAACAACCAATGGAGCAACAACAAGCCTGCTAGTGAGAGCAACAACCAGAACAAAGCTCCGGGTAAACTGTTCGTGATGAGTCGCAATGAAGCTGAACGATCTGCTGACGTAGTGTCTGGTACTTTTTCTATTAACTCCGTGCTAGTTAAAGATTATTTGATTCGGGGGCGACTTATTCTTTTGTTTCGTCATCTGCTATTAAAAGTCTGGGGTTAGTAGATTTTGAGGTGATTGATTTGCCTGTTAGTATATCTACTGGCGAGAGCATAAGCTGTACCAAATTGTTTAAAAATATGCCTCTGAAGATTGGAGGCTGTGTTTTCCCTTCTGATTTGATAGAGTTTAATCTGGGAGGCCTGGATGTAATGAGGATGGATTGGCCAAGTTTATACAAGGCCAAAATAGACTGTGAAGTTCAAAAAGTAGTTTTAAGAAACCCATTGGGGAAGTTGACCTCGTATAGACGTTTTGGGAAGTCTAAGAACTTTGGGATTATTTCTGCAATGCAAGTGAAGAAGTTGATGAAGAAGGGGTGTGATTTATTTTTCTGTATTGTGCAGGATGTTAGTAAAGAAGTTGGGGTAAATATTGAGGATGTTCCAATCGTGAATGAGTTTATAGATGTGTTTCCGAATGAGATTTCGGGTATGCCGCCTGGTAGAGCTGTTGAGTTCACTATAGACTTAGTTCCTGGAACTGCACCTATATCTAAAGCACCCTATAGAATGGCACCTCCGGATATGAGTGAGTTGAAGACGCAGTTGCAAGAGCTGTTCGATAAGGGTTATATTAGGCTTAGTGCATCACCTTGGGGAACTCCTGTGTTGTTTGTTAAGAAGAAAGATGGGAGTATGAGGTTGTGTATCGATTATAGGAAATTGAATAACGTAACCATCAAGAACAAATATCCTTTGCCTAGGATAGATGACCTATTTGATCAATTGAATGGAGCGAGCGTGTTCTCGAAGATTGATTTGCGTTCAGGGTATCACCAGTTGAGGGTTAGGGGTGTTCACAACCGAGTACCCGGTTTTTTGGGTACCTGGATATGCGGTTACCCGCAAAATCGGGCACTTGAAAAGTCGGCCCATGACCCGACCCGGAAAAACAGTGTACCCGATTTCCCGGGTCGGGTCATAGGGTACCCGGCTCGTTTTTTTTTAAAGCTAAAACTGACCTATTGCCAACTAACGCTTCAAACGTGAAACTGTCCCACTGCCAATTAAGTCCATAAAAGTTTTATTTCATACACCTGTTTTGATGATGATAAAAGGCCACCACTGGCCACTGCCTTCTTGTTCTTGATTTGCAAGATCCCAAGATCACTTCATTATTGGGAATAAAACTATAAAAGGGAGGGTGATAAGTGCATATTATAATATATTTATATCCCTTATTTTAATATTATAAGTATGTTTATATTATTGTTTTGATGCATTTTATATACTTTTAATACTATTAGATATAATTTACTATGTTTTTATTTTTTATTACTAATATTACTTAATCATCCAAGTTTAGTCTAATGATTTGGTCCAAGCGGTGAAAAAGAGGTTGACCCATTATCCTTGTGCAAGTTCAACCCAAGCTTCAATGGAAAGTAAGAGAAAGGAGACTCAATTCTCTTTTAAATGTTCAGCCCAACAATCAAGATAGCAAAAGCCAAAGGAAAATAATAGAAGAAGAAAAAAAAGGAAAAAGGAAAACAAAAAAATAAAACAAGAAAACAAAAGAAACAAGAAAAAACACACGTGAAAAAAAAAGAAGGAAATTAGAAGAAGGAAAAGGAAGGACGAAAAGAACAGAGGGACGGCTCCTCGTTCTTCTCTTCGTCGATCATCATCATCCTTCACCACCACACCATATTTCCACCAATCACGAAACCGCCACAACTCATCAACAACTCGCCACCAATCAGACGAAGCACAGCAACTGCGGCGCCGCAATTCACGACCATTCAAAGGCGGTTTTAAGGGCCGAATTCTTGGACGCCAATCCTCTTCTCCAATTGGTTCAAATCTCGCAATTTGAGGCGGCAAATTGGGTATATATACCCAATTAAGGGTTTCGAAAATGGTATGAAAACAATTCCACACAAATTTGAGAGAAAAAAATTAGAAAATTTCGTGAGAGTGCCGAGCCATTTTGGGGGTACTCGAGTTCGACGAAGAAGACAGCCATCGGGTGGAGTCTTAGCACACAACCGAGGAGTGTGAAGTTCAATCTTGAACGTAGGTGCGAAACCCGACATTCAAAGGCGAATTTCCGGGCAAATACATAAGTTCTTCTCTTCTTTCTCTTGTACTTTTAAATTGGTTTGATATCTCCAGATTATATTTTTGAATTTCATACTTGGTTTATATTGATATTGTTATTGTTTAATTTGGATTGAATTGGTTGAATGTTAGTTGAAATTCAAGATTGTTCGATCTTAGATACATTAGTTATATTTGTATGTATGTTTTAGATTTCAATATTATGGCTAGTTTGTTATCTTATTATGTATAAATTTGAAACCTTTGCTAGTTATATGATTAAGCTTAGTCTAAATTGTATAACAACAAGTAGCAACTAGTTTAATTTAGGCCTGCAAAGATGGTTTTAAGTTCAAACTAGAATATAACTTAGACTAGTTATTTAAACATAAAGATATGATATGTTTAGATTAACTAGGGATTAATGATGTACTTCTAATTCTATAATGCTTCTAATTTAATCATTGTAAGTTGCGAAATACTTGTAGTGATTAGATTCGTTTAGAATCAATGTTAGGCTTAGTTCATCGTTGATTAAAAGTAAGGAAGTATAGGGGAGTTTGGTTACTTGAATTCCTACAATTAATCTATCTAATTAAATCTTGGATTTATAAAATTGGAAATATAATCAAGGTTTGAAGTTTGTAGATCTCTAAAAGAAATATGAGCTTAAAAATGGGATTGTTTGTCATCACATGTAAATATTAGGTTAGATTTATCTTTAGTAGCTTTTAAATTCATATAAACGTTTTCCAACCCCTCCAAAACAATGTGAATATGTACATATTAGTCAATGACATGTATATACTAGTTAGATTCTCCTAATTAGTTGAACTTGGATTTTAGGAGTATATAAACCTCTCCGTGGGATCGACCCTTATTTATCACTATACTAAAACAATACTAATGTGAATGAAATAAGGTTTTTAATTTGTACGCATAACGACACGTACCAAATTTTGGCGCCGTTGCCGGGGAGATTTATGATATTTATTCCATAAAGTTTAACTGAGATACTAATTTTTGTTATAGAATTTAGTTGATAAAATGACAAATAGTCCCTATTATCTTGGTATTCTAAAGAAAGCTTGACTAGGTTGAGATTTTTTTTTAGCTTATAGTATGTTTCCTAACTTCTTTTTGCATACTATGTGCTTAGTTAATTCTTTCTCGTTGACTTTTATTTGGATTAATCAAGGTGATAAAGGTAACTTTTAACATTTTAATAGTACTTTCATTGATTTTGTTTCATAATATTGTTTAGTGAATTTCCTATATGTACTTGAGTCTCTGAGTAACTCTTTAATTTAGATGTCATGCTATTACTTGAAGAGAATATCACTTGCTATTACTTGTTATACTCCATGCTATACTATACTAGGCTATGAAATCTACCTAGGCAAGAGTCTAGTGATTCTAATGTAACCTGAACTTACTTTGTTTTGATTTTCATTACGAGTAATCACCTACATGCCAATCTAGTTATATCTTGTTGTATTACATGGAGCTGTCTAACTAGAGTTTATGGAGGCATTACTTGATTTTATCTGAACTATTAGGCCATCCAAAAGTGGCTACAGTATTCTTATTATATCTTTTGTAATGCTATTGGATAAAGTTTCATAGTCACTCTTTTATTATCATTCTCAATGAGCTTTCTTGATATGATTTACTAAATATCTAGAATGATAAAAATTGAATCTACAGGTGTGAGTTAGTAGAGTTGGATCTAAATATATTAGACACATGAACATAGGATTAACTCGGTCATGGACTTGCTTGATTGTGCCTAAATGGCGGGATGAAATTTGTTTTGTAAGTAATCTAGCTGATGGATATAAGTTTGTTCATGTTTAAGCCACGAAAGTTATACTATTTTAGACGACGATCGTATAAGATAAAAACAATCATCACATGAGTGGTTTGCTTAAAGATATTAAATTATATACTTGTTTATTTGGCATCTCTAAGCTTAACCATAGAGCATAACATGTTGACTATTGATCATAATATGAGATTATATATGCTAGTGAAACAAGTAAACAAAGTTTATGACACCATCTCGTGATATTATGTGTTACAATTATGTAGAAAATATGTCATACGATGTGAAAAGCTAATGTTAAATGGATACATGTATGGATTGAAAACATAAATCCCAAGAAAGGAAAGAAATTTGGTTGCATATATCGTATGAGTTTTATATAGCCCTGTTTTGAGCTTAAGATGTTAAGAATGAACTTACTTTGAATATGGAATTTCTAGTGAAATTATGAACTTTAAAGATAGGGCTAAAAAGAGTAGATGATTGGTTTTCTAAAGGTTCCATAGATTTGAACTTTCTTTTCTATAGAGTAATATGGTTTCACTTTTTATACACTTTGATTTACATGCACATCCCATGGGATAAAAAAAGATTAGCTAGAACCATTTTTTTTAGTGAAAAAATAAATAAATAATGAATACATGTTAGAGTTTCTGTTCTAAGCTCATTTTTCTGAATTTCTTTGTTCTGTGGTACAAGTATGGTTTTAGATTGTTAAGTTATTGAGATTTTATTACTTGTCAGATTTCAATTTAGCACTCTTAAATTTCAAAAGGTTTGGAAGTTATGTAAGAAGAGTGATCAACTTCTTACAATCCTATATTTCTATTTTGTGCTAGCTAGTTTGAATATTTGTTAACTCATGATTATAAAAAAAGAACAAGATAATTATTATGAGATGTCAAATTTGGAAAGAAGAAATATACTTGAGTGAGTCTCGGTGAAGAAAACATATATGTCTTACCTAGTTATACATTACTTGAATTTTAAGCTTCAAGTTAGATGGTTTTTATAGCTCAAGTAGTTTTCAAGTGACTGTCCTTATTTATGCTCTATTTGAGAAATTGAATGACTGAGATAACATCTTCTGAAAAGTAGGAAAAATCCGCTCTCGCTAAGAAAAAGAAGAATCACTGAATGTTTGGATTTTTTATATGCAACTGTGTTTTCATATTCTATGATCAAGTTAAGATATTGCAGGTTAAAGAATATATTATGAGGAGCTACATGAAGCTTGTTCTAGAGGTGAAAATGTCGAGCCAACGACGTAAACTAAGGCGCTACTTGGGAGGCAACCCAAGACAATTTCAGATTTGCTTTCTTAAACTCTTTGTTTAGTTTGTTTTTATTTAGAGTGTGTTTTTCATTTTATTTTGAACTTGTGAATTGTTTTTGAGAATTTTCATGATATCTTCCACATTTTCAATGTTACATTGAGGACAATGTAAAGTTTAAGTGTGGGGGAAAGGTTAATGTTTGCTGTTACATAAAGTATGTGGAATTTGATGAAATTTTTTCGAATTGAATTGCTATGGATGATGGAGAATATTGTAGCTGGAGTTGAACGTTGGTATTTTTGAGGAGAATTGTGGATGTTGGTGTTGGAATATTATATGGATAGTATATTGTTCTGAAACAGGTTGAATTGGATGCGTAAAAATTTTTGTTTGTCCATATTATAGGGGAAATGCTGCCGAAATTTCTGTAGAAATTTCTGAATTTGGACAAAAAAATAATTATTGAATTGTTGTTTGCGTTATATAAAAATCATGAGCATGTAGTTTTAGGTGCATTTAATAGTTGTTTATGTGTTTGCATTTTCTAGTAAATAAAACCAACCTCTTAGTTTCTTTTTGAAAAAAAATTGAATAAATGAAGAAGTTCGTCAAGAAACTTTAATCTAACTATGTTTTAAAATAAAATATGTTTTCGAAAATAAAAAAGTTTTGGGAATTGTTAACATTTTTAGTTCAAGAATAGTCAAGTTTGAAGGATTCATAACACGATTAGATAAACAATCTCATGTTTATAGCTAGTTAGTGTAGTCATTCCCTTGGTTGTAATTATGACTAGATGGATAGACCAAAATAACCTGTGAGATTCTGAGCCTAACAAACTGAGATATACATATTAATCTCATATTTTTCTTTCATGTGTGATGTTCTTCCATGGTAATTTCTCTCTAGAACTTGCATTGATACTCTTCAAAATTATATTGACTCATGTTGACATGAAGAAAAAGGTATTTCTTTTGTTATAAACTAAATAGCCAAATAGCCACCCTACATTATATTACATCCTTTCTGAACCCCTTTGAGCCTAAAACACTATTCTTTTGCTTAGCCTTCATTATAAACCATAAAAAACATTAAATAAATTCATGACCCGACATTTTGAGCTGATGGAGCATGGTTGTTGATTGAGTAAAAGCAAAGTGTGGGGTTGTTTCTATAAAAGGTGTGGTTATAGCAGTTGAAGTGTTGATTGCCCATGTTGTATAATATACTGCAAACTTGATAATCTATGATAAAAAAAATGAAAAAAAAAATGAGAAATGATAAAAAAAAATATGTATCAAGTGTGATATGTAGCTACAATTGATGATGTAATGGACGGTTTTGTATATCAAAGTCAAAATACAGTAAACTATGCTGATTCGCAATGACAGAAGGTTGAAGTACAATGTGAGAGTTATTTCCGGGAAGGGATGAGTTATTAAGTTTTTGCTCCACTTAGTTCAAAGCCATCTAGTCCACATATCTTTAAAAATTTCCTACCTTTAAACCATAGCCCTCATATAACCTAAAAAGTCCTTTTGATTTATGTCTGGCATGTTGTCTAATAATAGCGGAGAATTGAGAAGATATGCAAGCTTATGGTAGAGTTTTGCCATCGGAATTGAACCTTGAGTGAAATACATAAACCCTTTCAAACACATGAGTGATGAGTGATTATTTATCCTGTGAGGGTCTATTTATTAAAATCATGGTTCTATCAAGTGAATACTCGCTGGTACTTATCAAATATCGAGAGAGTATATCTATGATGTTTTATGAGTTTTAATTATTTGATTGTTCTAAATTGATAATGTGATGTTAACATCTTACTTGAGTTTTTACTAACTAATATAAAACGTTTTAGTTTCTTGTTCGACTTTTCATTGATTCAGTTTTAGAGTTAAGAAACAAAGAGGTGGTGTTATGTGTTATAGTTGCATGTAGTTAGAGTTTGATCGAGGACGATCAAAGAGCTAAGTGTGGGGGAATTTGATAAGTGCATATTATAATATATTTATATCCCTTATTTTAATATTATAAGTATGTTTATATTATTATTTTGATGCATTTTATATACTTTTAATACTATTAGATATAATTTACTATGTTTTTATTTTTTATTACTAATATTACTTAATCATCCAAGTTTAGTCTAATGATTTGGTCCAAGAGGTGAAAAAGAGGTTGACCCATTATCCTTGTGCAAGTTCAACCCAAGCTTCAATGGAAAGGAAGAGAAAGGAGACTCAATTCTCTTTTAAATGTTCAGCCCAACAATCAAGATAGCAAAAGCCAAAGGAAAATAATAGAAGAAGAAAAAAAAGGAAAAAGGAAAACAAAAAAATAAAACAAGAAAACAAAAGAAACAAGAAAAAACACACGTGAAAAAAAAAAGAAGGAAATTAGAAGAAGGAAAAGGAAGGACGAAAAGAACAGAGGAACGGCTCCTCGTTCTTCTCTTCGTCGATCATCATCATCCTTCACCACCACACCATATTTCCACCAATCACGAAACCGCCACAACTCATCAACAACTCGCCACCAATCAAACGAGGCACAGCAACTGCGGCGCCGCAATTCACGACCATTCAAAGGCGGTTTTAAGGGACGAATTCGTGGACGCCAATCCTCTTCTCCAATTGGTTCAAATCTCGCAATTTGAGGCGGCAAATTGGGTATAAATACCCAATTAAGGGTTTCGAAAATGGTATGAAAACAATTCCACACAAATTTGAGAGAAAAAAATCAGAAAATTTCGTGAGAGTGCCGAGCCATTTTGGGGGTACTCGAGTTCGACGAAGAAGACAGCCATCGGGTGGAGTCTTAGCACACAACCGAGGAGTGTGAAGTTCAATCTTGAACGTAGGTGCGAAACCCGACATTCAAAGGCGAATTTCCGGGCAAATACATAAGTTCTTCTCTTCTTTCTCTTGTACTTTTAAATTGGTTTGATATCTCCAGATTATATTTTTGAATTTTATACTTGGTTTGTATTGATATTGCTATTGTTTAATTTGGATTGAATTGGTTGAATGTTAGTTGAAATTCAAGATTGTTCGATCTTAGATACATTAGTTATATTTGTATGTATGTTTTAGATTTCAATATTATGCCTAGTTTGTTATCTTATTATGTATAAATTTGAAACCTTTGCTAGTTGTATGATTAAGCTTAGTCTAAATTGTAAAACAACAAGTAGCAACTAGTTTAATTTAGGCATGCAAAAATGGTTTTAAGTTCAAACTAGAATATAACTTGGACTAGTTATTTAAACATAAAGATATGATATGTTTAGATTAACTAGGGATTAATGATGTACTTCTAATTCTATAATGCTTCTAGTTTAATCATTGTAAGTTGCGAAATACTTGTAGTGATTAGATTCGTTTAGAATCAATGTTAGGCTTAGTTCAACGTTGATTAAAAGTAAGGAAGTATAGGGGAGTTTGGTTACTTGAATTCCTACAATTAATCTATCTAATTAAATCTTGGATTTATAAAATTGGAAATATAATCAAGGTTTGAAGTTTGTAAATCTCTAAAAGAAATATGAGCTTAAAAATGGGATTGTTTGTCATCACATGTAAATATTAGGTTAGATTTATCTTTAGTAGCTTTTAAATTCATATAAACGTTTTCCAACCCCCCCAAAACAATGTGAATATGTACATATTAGTCAATGACATGTATATACTAGTTAGATTCTCCTAATTAGTTGAACTTGGATTTTAGGAGTATATAAACCTCTCCGTGGGATCGACCCTTATTTATCACCGTACTAAACTTAAACAATACTAATGTGAATGAAATAAGGTTTTTAATTTGTACGCATAACGACACGTACCAGAGGGATATTAAAGTAATCAACAATATATGCTTGGTGGTGCGGTGGACGTGGTGCGGTGCTCGACGGCCTAGACGTGGTGGTGCGGTGGATGTGGCTGCGACTTGCGAGTGAGACGTGGCTGCGACTTGCGAGTGAGTCTAAGAGAGAGGCAGTGAGGGCTGAGGCTGAGGCAGAGTGTCGTGTGACTGGTGAGGGTTTTGCTTTCCTAATGGAGACTATGGAGTAATGGGCTATGAAAATCTTTTTCATCTCTCCCTCTCCTGTTGCTCCCACTTGTGTTAATTATATCTCTCAGCACTTCTTCGACAAGACACCATTTAAAAAAAGCCAAAAAGTGTGCTACCATGAAGTATAAGATGCAAAATACATACTGCTGGTGAGGTGATTGATGATAAGGAGAATAACCTGTCTTCAGGCTGAAACTTCCTGGATCTCTACAACCTAAACAAAGAATCTAGAAAAATAACCCGCTTTTAGACAAAATATTTCCATCAGATTTCCAAGTTTAGCCGGGTACCGGGTACCCGAATGTCTGATATCTCCGGCCCATTACCGACCCGGATTTCATTGTTTTTACTGGGTCGGGTACCCGACCCGATAAAATCCCAAAAAACCAGATTTTGACCCGGCATTTTTTTGCCGTGTCAGCGGATTTTCGGGCCGGGTTTTGCGGATCGGGTTTCCTGAACACCCCTATTGAGGGTAGCTGATAAGGATATACCTAAGACTGCATTTAGGACTCGTTATGGTCACTATGAGTTCACTGTAATGCCTTTTGGGTTAACCAATGCACCTACCATATTTATGGACTTGATGAATAGGATTTTCCATGAGTTCTTAGATAAGTTCGTTGTTGTATTCATTGATGATATTCTGATCTATTCGAAGAATGAAAAAGAGCATGATCAGCACTTGAGGATTATATTGGAGACGCTTAGGAAGAATCAATTGTACGCCAAGTTTTCTAAGTGTGAGTTCCGTTTGGAGAAAGTAGCATTATTGGGTCACTATGTGTTTAAGGAAGGAGTCTCTATAGATCCTGCTAAGATTCAAGCTGTGAGTGAGTGGCCAACTCCAAAGAATGTGTCTGATATTCGAGGTTTCCTAGGTCTAGCTGGCTATTATAAGAGATTTGTGAGAGATTTCTCGAAGATAGCGAGGCCAATGACCAATTTGATGAAAAAGGAGTCAAAATTTGAGTGGAGTGAGAAGTGTGAGGAAGCTTTTCAGATTTCAAAAGAGCGTTTGACCTCCGCACCTGTTTTGACCCTGCCTGATGGGAACGAGGGATTTGAGGTATATAGTGATGCTTCAAAGAATGGTTTGGGATGTGTGTTACAACAAAATGGGAAGGTGACCCTACCCATGATCTAGAGTTAGCTGCTATTGTGTTCACCTTGAAGATTTGGATACATTACCTTTATGGGGTAACCTGTAAGATCTTAACTGACCATAAAAGTTTGAAGTATATTTTCACCCAGAAAGACCTCAATATGAGGCAGAGAAGATTGTTAGAGTTGATAAAGGATTATGACCTAGACATCCAATATCATGAGGGGAAAGCAAATGTAGTTGTTGATGCGTTGAGTAGGAAGTCGAGTCATAGCATGAATGCCTTGGTAGTCCATGAAGAGTTGTGTCGAGATATGCAAAGATTTAGCCTGGAAATCTTAAATCCTGGGGAGATCGAGGTAAGATTGAGCGCTTTATCATTGGGGTTGTCGATTTTCGACGAGATCAAAGAGGGACAAATTGGGGATGAGTACCTAGAGAAGATTAAGGAGAAGATGAGACAAGGAAACGAGGATGATTTTAAGATCCAGGATGATGGTAGTTTGAGGTTTAAGGGAAGGTGGTGTGTACCACAAAAATGTGATGAGCTTAAGCGACGTCTTATGGATGAGGGGCATAATACGCCGTATTCTGTGCACCCTGGGGGTGACAAGCTGTATAAGGACCTTAAGCAGATCTATTGGTGGCCAAACATGAAGCGTGAGGTTGCCGAGTTCGTGTCTAAGTGTCTAACCTGTTAGAAAGTCAAGATAGATCATAAGCGACCCATGGGAAAAGTTCAATCCTTAGAGGTTCCGGGATGGAAGTGGGATTCCATTTCAATGGATTTTGTGACTGCTTTGCCTAGAACAAGGAATGACAATGATACTATTTGGGTTATTGTGGACCGTCTGATGAAGTCGGCCGTGTTCATTCCAATTAAAGAGACATGGAAAAAGAAGCAACTTGCGAAGACGTATGTTAAGCACGTAGTGAGATTGCATGGGGTTTCAACCGATATTATTTCAGATCGTGATTTGAGATTCCTCTCGAAATTTTGGCAAAAGGTCCAGTTAAATCTTGGGACAACATTGAAAATGAGTACTGCCTTTCACCCTGCGACCGATGGTCAGACTGAGAGGACTAACCAAACGATGGAGGATATGTTGAGAGCCTGTGCTATTGACTTTCAGGGTAGTTGGGAAGACCAATTAGATTTGATTGAGTTTTCATACAACAATAGTTATCATGCGAGTATTAAGATGGCGCCTTTTGAGGCGTTATATGGAAGGAAGTGTAGAAGTCCCATTTGTTGGAATGATTTTAGTGAGAACATAGTATTGGGGACAGAATTGGTTGAGGAGACCGTCAAGAATGTGAAGTTGATTCAGGCTAGAATTCAAGCTGCTCAAGATAGGCATAAGAGATGCCGATCTGAAGAGAAGAGAAAATGAGTTCGAAGTAGGTGATAAAGTGTTTCTGAAAGTATCACCAACTAAGGGTGTGATGAGATTTGGGAAAAAAGGCAAATTAAGTGCCAAATATGTAGGTCCATATGAGATCCTGCAAAGAATTGGAAAGGTAGCTTATAGGTTGGCTTTGTCAATGGAATTTGAGAAGATGCATGATGTGTTTCATATTTCTCAACTCAAGTGTTATATCCCTGATGAGCGTCATGTCTTGGAGCCTGAGATGATCCAGATTGATAGGAGCCTCACATATGAGGAAAGACCTGTGAAAAGTCTTGATAAGAAGGTGCGTAGTACGCGCAATAAGGATGTCAATATCGTGAAAGTGCTTTGGTCGAACCATGAGTCCGAAGAGGCAACGTGGGAAGCCGAAGCTAAAATGAAGAAGAAGTATACAGAGTTATTCCTTGAGGTGAGTTACGAGGGCGTAACTCGTTTTCTTTAAGGAGGGTAGAATGGATAGAATTTCGCGTTTTTTTACCTATTTTTATGGTATTTTTGTGCATTTTTATGCTCATTTTGGCGATTTGCACATGTTGGTGCAAAATAAATAGATTCTCCACATAAGAAAACGTGTTCATGAGTAACACAAGTGTTTTTGAGTTGATAAAAGTGTGCACATGAGTGGCACAAGTATTTCTCAAATGAAAGTTGAGTTGAAAAACTTTTGAAAATGTGTGAGTTTTCATGACAAGTTTCGGGACGAAACTTCTTTTAAGAGGGGTAGATTGTAATCCCCCGTAATTTTATGAATCTTATAAATATATTTTAATATATAGTTATTTATATTTTGATATACTTTAGCATTATAATGATTTATTTCTTCAAAGGTTGACTATTTGAAAGTCAAAGGAATTGTTTTAATAATTTATTCAAGTCAAATATTTATTAAAGTCATGCTTTGAAAGTACTTGAAATGTTTGAAATACCTTTTTGGATTTGAAAAAGGAGTTTAAATGGGCTTGAGGAACCCAAATAATAATTCTAGTGATGTTAGGAGCTCAATCATCATTCATATTCATCATTAAACTCTATTTAAAGCTCAATTGCCTTTTCCTAAGCCCAAAGAGGGAAACACCCATATAAATACCTTGAACCCAAATATTTTACCCACACATTATTTTCTCTCTCTTTACTCCTCAAAACCGGCGCCCTCTCTTCTTTCTCCCTCTCGGTTTTTCTTTCTTCTCTTCCAAGAAACGATTTCTTCTTCAACAAGAAACCTTCCTCCTTCACTTCGAACCACCGCCGACCACCGTGAGTGCTGCCTGCTGCTGCCACGTCAACCAGCCGACGCCTTTTTTCCTCTTCTTCTTTGTGTTGGTTTGATTACTTTTCTTCCTCCTCAAGTTTTAATTACAGATTATGTTTTTATGATTTGTTTTAGTACTAATTAGGATTAAAAGCTTTAATTTACTGTTTTAATGATGAATCTATGATTGTATAAATTATGGGTTGAAAGAATAAAAATTCAGATTTGATTATTATATTTAAAATAGGGTTTTAAAGTATCAAAGCATGGTTTTTTAGGGTTTTAGAGATCGAAAAATCATAGTAGCATGTTATAAACTATGAAATTGATTTAAATTATGAATTTAAGCATGTTTAAGTACGTTTAAAGGGAGTTTTAATAATTTATAAGTTGCTGGAATTTTAGAAAGGTTGTTATTAATGGAGTTTTATGGATTTTCATGACTAGTATAGTGGTACTATACTAGGAAGTACAGGTGATTGAAGTTTTAATGATAAAAACAACCTTTAGATATTTTTAAAGGGGATTTAAAGTATTTTTAAGTTGTTGGAATTTATTTGGAGTATTGATTATAAATTCTATTGGTTGTGTTAGGCGGAGAATTCTCTCTAGGCGACTTGTAAGATCGTTAAAATGGCCTATTAGTTAGTTTACACAAGGTACGTGCATACCTATGGGTTGTTGATGTAGTATCATGATTTTAGGAAGGAAAAGTTATGTAGTATCATGTATAGGGACTATGTGAGTTCACATATGATTGCTATTATAATTGGATTTTACATGATTTTACATGATTATGCCTGTGTGCGAACATGTTGAGTATGAGATTTAACTGTGAGAATTATATAATGTTTGTATGGAATATTGATGCAAGCATGTTGGTTGGGAACTTTATTTATTAATTCACATGGAGGAATTAATATATTTATTATATGGATCATGATTGAGTCATGTGTTCCCTTATATTATTATTTTCACTACTCTATAAGGACTGTGGGCCTTATTTGGTAATTTGATATTTCTATAGGTTCAACAAGTAAGAAAGATTGGATTAAAAAGGAATTAATCTTGCGTTGTAAGTTGTATGATCACTTATATAATCCTAAGATAAAAAGGAATAACGTTGTGAATGTGTGATTATATTATTTGTATTGCTTGTGTGTCATAACAAGTAATAACTGGTAAATCATGTAAAGTGAAATTGGATAGCAATAGCTTTAGACTGGTGCACGTCTGAAGTGTTGGACAATTAGGAGTTGGGGTACATGTGAGCGGGCCATGGCCTTTTCTGGGGCCGAATTGATCACCATGTCCTATTTTTTTTATTTAAAAAGGTTCCTCGATATCGTCGGTCATGGGAATACGGAGTCGCGCCCGTATTTCGTCTTCCGAAGGGAAGGCTGGTTTTAGTTAGACAACTCGGTCCATTGACTATTCCATTTAAAGTAATAAGAATGTTGTTAAAGTTTAGTTCAGTAAAAGTTGACTGCAAGTTATTATGTTATTACTTATTCCTGCCTACTATTTATTAGTATTATGTTAGGATTGTTTACTTGTTTAGTATATAGTACTCAGCTTTGCTGATTATGTGCTTTGTTTGTGTATGTCGATCATGGCTATGCCTTATTGATCCTGTGATGACCCATTTTGGTCAGCAGTCTCTAGGGATCAATAGTGCATTGTCCATCTACCGGTTTGAAGATGATGCATCATTGGGATCAGGATTTTGGAGAGCTTGTGTAGTATTACAGTACTTTTGAGTTTATACATTTCATTCTTGGTTTGGTTTTAAGTTTGACTTTGATTTTGTTGGTTGGTTTTGGAAGTTGACTTTGTTGTTGACTAAGTCTTATTTATAAAGTTTATTATATTATTTTCCGCTGCAAAATTCTAAATAAGCCGATACGTTTTCACACGGGCGATAATACTTTGATAATTCTCTATGTTTTATATTAAAAAGGTATTTTAGAAAAGAGAGAATTGTCGAGGTGTTACAATATGTCCACTTTCTATAGAAGCTTTTGCAAAAATCACCGTATCATCAGTAAAAGTTAGAAAAGGAACCTTCATCCTAGAGTGACCTAAAGTAACTCCAATGACTTGGGAATCACTAATGCTAGCTTTCTGGAGTTGCCTGGCTAAAATCTCTGCAAACAAAATAAATATATATAAGGTGATAAAGGATCCCCTTGCCGGATTCCTCTAGATGGGAGAAAAGTATCCCCCGGTATCCCATTGACTAAAACTGAAAAAGACACAGTAGTTATGCACTGCTTCAACCATTCAACCCATTTTTAACAAAACCCTATTTTTTTCAAACGTAGCAAAAATAAAATTCCATTCAAGTCTATCATAAGCTTTCTCCATATCCAATTTAATAGCAAACCATCCTTGATGACCTTTTTTATTTTTAAAGGAATGGAAAACTTTATGTGCTAATAGAATATTATCCTGGATTAGTCTTTCAGGGACAAAAGCACCCTGGAGTGGATGAACAATTTTCCCCATAACTACACACAATCTATTTGCCATTATTTTTGAAATAATCATATAAATAGTAGAACATAGACTAATAGGTCTAAAATGGTTAGGATTAGAAGGCGAGTCAATTTTAGGAATTAAAGTTATAAATGTGTGATTGATCTCTTTTAAAATTTTACCCGAATGGAAAAAAGCTTTCACAGCTCTAAAAACATATTTCCCTACTAGCGTCCAGTATTTTTGGAAAAAGAAAGGTGGATAACCACCTAGCCCCGGGGATTTATCTGGAGCTAGATTAAAAACGGCCTCCTTAACTTCCTCAAATGTAATATCCCGACACAAGAAATTATTATCCTCTTCTGAGATTATAGATTCCATTAACTCGAAATCCTTATGAATATCAAATTCACAAGCAGGATTAGATTTGAATCTATAGCAAAAAGCTTTAGAAATACATTCTTCTATTAACTTTGGATGAGTAATAGGGTGATTAGAAGCAGCATTAATAGAGGAGATAAGATTACGATTTTTCCTAATCGTAGCACAAGCATGATAATATTTAGTATTAGCATCCCCCAAGCTAACATGGTTAGATTTAGCTTTAACCTTCCGGTATGAATCTTGAAATTCAAGTAATTTCATTTGCTTTGCGAGGAGAATATCTTGGGAACGAATAAGATTAGGGCAATCATTTGTAATTATTAGTTTATTTTGAACAATTTTGATCTTTTCTTCCACCAACCTTAGTTGTCTAAAGATATTACCAAAACGAGTTAGGGCCCAATTTTTAGCATTTTCTTTCAACAACTTACTTTTTTTAGTTAGACAAAACATATTAGAACCATCAAATCTAGTACTCCAAGATTTCTTGACTAATATATCGAAGTCCTTTCTAGTAGTCCATAATTTATCAAATTTAAACGGTGGGGCTTTTAAAGCATTAATCACTTTTAAATTTAAAGAGATCGGACAATGATCGGAAGAAGAAAAATTATGATTGAAGCCGGAAACATGCTTAGCCATTCAATACTAGCCGCTCCTTTATCTAACCGCTCCATAATATTATTTGGTCCATGTCTCTTTCTTCGCCAAGTATAGCAATCTCTTTCATAAGGTAATTCTACACGATTAACCGAAGAATACAATAGATTCATAAAAAACAACCTTGAAAATTTAAACTTAGCTCATCCTAATTCATCTAGATGGGAGCTTAACTCATTAAGGTCTCCTAAGATTACGTAGGGGATTGAAACAGAATTGATATATTGTATAATTTCCTCCCAAAATTCATACTTGTGGATATAATTAGGAGCGGCATACACAAAGATAATAAGGAAATGTAAATTAGAAGACATGATAGTAATATCACAAGTTATAAATCGATCATATTTCTTAACAACAGTTAAACTAAAAGGGTTGCTTGCATTAACTTTCCAAAACAACCATATACCAACTGCTTTCCCCATGGAAGGGAGAAAATCACTTTGTGTGAAACCACAGTTCTTAACACAACTCTCCAAAGGAGGAGTAGGAACTTTGGTTTCACACATCATCATAATCTGAGTCTTACTACATTTACAAAAATCTATAACTTCTTTCATGATCAAGGGTCTTTTACACCCTCTTACATTCCAAAAACTAACATTCATAATACAGGTGGTATGAAACTACTTTAGCTGATTTAATTCATGCCCCTGTTCAGCCTTGAAGAGGCTGAATCTTGCTCAATACTATTCTTCCTTCTCTTAGCAGAGCTAGAATGAGAATCCTGACCAACTAGGCTAGTTCCTTCAACCTCCATCCCTTCAATGTGCTTAATTATGGAAGTCTCATAATTGATTGAATGAAATGAGTTATCTGGTTGTGATAAATAATCATCCAACATCTCATCATCATACAATTCATCCACAATATAGGTATCATCTTCCACATCAGACTTACCCAGCTTATCATAGTAAAATATATCATCACCAGGTAACTCATCATTACCAGCAGCAGGCAAAAATCCAGAAGCAAACAAATTTTCAGGGTAAACTACCCTGAGAGGGACTGGTGAAATCAATTCATCATGGACATTGGGAGGGGGGAGGATCATAGCATTAGTCACCTGTTGGGGCACATCAATGTGCACAACCAACTAGGAGGAAACTAAACTAGCAGCAAAGGGCAAAATAGGAGGTTCAACCTTAGAATAAAGCTCATCCTCAGAGGAGGAGACTACTTTTTATATCAGGAACTAAGGAAGCAATTCCTTTACCTTTCTCAGCCTTCTTTGGCAATGACATAGCAGCAACCTGAGTATGGGGCTTATCAACAGCTTCATTGATCACAATACCTTTCTCTTTTCTATGAGCATCAGTACCACCATAGAATTTTGCAGGGAACTTTTTCTTATAAGCACTAGAATTAACACCAGAAGGAGGAACAAATTTAGGTCTAGCAACATGTCTAGGCCTTGCCTCTACCACTTTAGCTGGCTCAACTGTAAAAGAAGGTTGGGCTTGCCTAGTTGCATTGCCTAAGAAATCAGCAAGCCATTTCTTCCTTGGACGTTTCAAAATTTTCACCTTCAAATCATTCTTAGGAGGACACAATAACCCACAGTTTTCAATCACATGTTCTTCACAGCCACAAAAGGAACAACCAGTTGAAAAATCTTCATACCATATCAAATAACTAGAGGTAATACCACCAGCACGTATTATTTCAGCATACTCATGCAAAGGTTTAGTAATATCAACCCTTATACAGGCACGGGCAAACCTGATCTTATGCCCAAGTAAATACCTTGAATCAAGTTTAATTAAAGACCCAACTTGGTTACTAGCCAGCAGGTTAGCTACAGAATCAAAATTCAATAGCTCTGTTGGGAGCCTTAGAATTCTAACCCACAAATCCACCAGGGTCTCTTAGACCAAACTAAAAAGAGATCACCAGGATTAGTAAATTTGATTAAAACCCATCCATTTCCCATTTCCCAATTCAAGATAAAATATATCCCCTTTGCAGAATTTTCAATCTGTCTTGGCTCTTGCTATAATAGTTCTAAAGTCAACAGATTCTCCTAACATCTTACCAACAAGACAAGATTTAGACAAATCTTCAAGTACTGAAAAAATAGTTATCAAAGTCAAAATAATTGCATAATTATTTCCCTTCAAAAAAAATTTGCATAATTATTTTCGTCAAAAAAATAAAATTAATTGCATAATTACAACTAGTAATAATTTGTAAGAAAAATTATGTACAAAGTTTTGTTAAAGAAAAAACGTTTTCATAGTGCAACAATGTGGTATTTAAGAAAGTAAATGAACATCTAAAATATTGTTTTTCACTTGCGTAATTTGCTTTCATGGTGTTTGCCTAACCACATGCACTCCTCCGCCCAATCGACATACAACACATAGCTAATGAGAAATTTTTGAATTGAACTTTTCAATCGGTGGAGGTAAAAACCTAGTTGTATCCAAGTTTTTTGAATACTTTTTTCCATGACTCGAGTGCGACCATTTGGCTGCATTAACGCAAACAATTATCAATTTTTGTCTTTTGTTGTGTTTTTTATCTTTCGCGTTTATTCATTATGGAACTACACATACCAATTTTAATGTTCTTATTTTTGGGTATTATTGTGACATTAGTAGTCTGTTTAAGTGTAATTTTGTACCTAGAAAATGTGTTTGCTTATTTTATTTAGTACGTAATATAAACACCTACATATTTCTATCTTATTTTACCTATCATTTTTAAGGTTTAATAACTTTACTTCTAATTTATATTTAACAATGATTAACCATAATGATAATAATTATAATATTTTTTATTTTTTATCTTCTAATCTAACTATAACTTTCTTTTACAAGAGTTGCAACTAAACTAGAACAAATAAATCAAGGAGAAGAACGATAAAACCTATAAGTCATGAGCATCTTGAACTTGGTTTCTGGAGACCTTACAAACCATACATAAAGAAAGGGAAGCTGCCAAGTTGATAATATGTTGAATCGTCCATCTGAAATCCGCAATAGTATTACCTTTGTCTTTTAGTAGTTGAATACTTCCTTTAGAATCCGTTGAGAGTTTAACGGAGCTTAAATGATTTTGAATGATCCATTGTAGACAAAGGAGAAGAGTTTGCACCTCAGCTTGCAAAGTGCTTTTGGCAATAAAATGCCCATTACCAAAGAACTGCTGATGTGGATCCGTTGAAGCTATAACCCAACTAGCTCCCGCACGCTTTGTTTTTTTTTCCCAAGAGCCATCCATTTGAATGATATTAGAAGTATCCACTGAGGATGATCGTCCCAGATGCGGAAACATAAAACCTGGAGGAGACGCATGCGGATGTTCTGGAGGATGAAGAAATCTAAGTTGTTTTTGCAATAACTCAACATATCTCAAATGTTGAGCATTTGCCACAACAATATAAACTCGAATCTGAATCTTCGAAGAATTATCACCTCGAAAGATGGTATTATTCCGTGCAATCCAAATACCCCATAAGTGAGCCACAAAATTAGAGATTTTGTCACTCCCTTGACCATTTCGACTGTGAACAGGTGGATATAAGAACAAATCCAATCTATCATCGAAATGGATTCGTCAACATATGATTGAATAGCAAGATTGCTATTCATCTATAAATTTTGGATTTTAGGACACAAACGAAACAAATGTATGTCATCTTCATCATCATTTTCGCAAAAAGGACAAGAAAAGCTTGAGATGCTATAACTTTTAAGGACTAATAAAACTACAATTGATATATTTAACAATGATTAATAACCGTATGTTATGGGTTCTTATTCGGATTGACGTCTTTTACACTAAATCAGTTCCGAGCATTGTTGTTGTTTATGTTTTATTCTGTTTATATTATAATAGATTAGAGATATCAATATAATTACCCAATGATGATTTATATTTTAATATATTTTTATATTCTAATCTAATAGAACTTTCGTGGACTAATAAAACTACTTTTAATTTAGGAAAAATTGTCAAGAATAAGTCAATCTTTGGCCGGTCTTCTGAAAATAAGTTAACCTTTTGATTATCTTATAATAAGTGTAACTTTTATACCCCTAAGTTTTAAACAAGTCAAATGACCGGTGACCGGTTCTACAAGTAAGGACCTAATTATTTTTGTACTTTTGTTCGTATTTTTATATGTTTTTGTATTTTTGTATTTTTTTAAGTTGGTAAGATGAATGACCCTACCGAACCCAAGCCTCGCACGCGTACAACCAGCAAGTTTGCGAGGTCGACTCTTTTGGAGGGAGGGCAGTAAGGAAAACCTCACCCCCAAAGAGCTCCTAGTGGGATTTGATCCTACGACCTCAAGTCGTGAGCCAAATCTTTACTGCACTGCGCCTTCGCTTTGGTTTTGTATTTTTGTATTGTTTTGCATAGATTTTGTTTGTATTTTTTTGTATTTTTGTATTTTAACAATTTTTACAAATTTTCTTCTCCCTCCCTTACCCACCAGTCCGTCACAACCCAATACGGGCACGGCAATACCCCGGCTACCTTCTCCACCCATCTCTTACCCAGCTCTCTTTCAAGTTTCAATGTCTTCTTTCAAATCCTCATTTCTCCCAATTCTCCATTTCATTTTCTCCAGAAATACTTCAATTATCCAACCTAACACCACTAGAGTTCCAAATCATTCACAAATCAACTCCACAATTCTCAGATAAGTTCCTAAACCATAATTTTCTTTCTCTTCAATTTTTTTTTTTTTAGCAGTGATAAAACATCAAAGCAAAATCATAATAGAAATACTATTTAAATAAATATAGATGCACATTAATGCTGAAATTGGTACTGCATCAAATGGAGTCATGTATAAAACCATTAAAACAGGTCAATATCTATAATCTATGCCGGTCAATCTGACGCGAAATTCGATTGCGGCGATACTCGACGACGATGTCAACTCCAAACCTCTGGTCCAAGTTCTGGATATCAAGCTCATTGGTTCTAAGTTAGAATGGTACATTTTCGTCTTAGCAGGCGAAGATTGCAACACAGCCAATGGTGAGAGGCGATGGTTCTGAAAGAGATAGGAGGAGGAGGAAGAGATAGTAAAAGAAAAGAAGAGTTTAGAGCAGCACCGATAGTGAGGGAGGAGCAGAGTTTTGTATAAAAAAATAAATTAGAAATTATAATAACCATAAAAAATAAAAGGAAAATAAGAAATTATAATAACCAATGAAAGAGTCACACGTGACGTCTTTTGTTCTAACTTTGTTTCGAGCTAATAATAATGTTTTTACATACGTGTAATCTGTTTATAATTCGTTTAGGTAAAAGAATTTAAAACATGATTATTTCAAGTTTAAAAAGGTCATGGAATAATTCAGATCACGAAAAGCATAATATTTCAAAAAAATGCCAATTGTAAAATACACAGACGATCAAAGTGTGAACAACACTAATAATAAGCTCATTATTAGGTACATATGATAATAACATTGAATTAATTTAAAACGCAATTTCCCACCGTCAGAATCTGTATAATTTAGCAATGTAATTTATTTCTACGAAGATTTTAAAGGAGAATGTAATGATTGATAAAAATACATCATTATTTTTTTCATGAATATATCTCTAATACATCATTATAATCCTTATCGCTTCTAACACATCACCTTGACCCATTGCTTCTCTCCCTCTCCTCCTATCCATCTCCTCCAACGACATGGCCGACGAAGTGGGCTCTTTCTCTCTCCTGGGCAAGGCTTGCCGGCTACGTTATCGGCGCCGATGACGCCTTCTCTATATCTTCTGTTTCTCTTCCATGTGACCCCTTTTTCTATATGGTAGTTGTCGCCGCCGTATGCTTCCCTATGAAGGATTTTGTCCTCGATCAAGTGTAACAAACTAAATGTATATGGACAAATTATAAAGATAATATATTCAATAATATTAGGTGACCGCAACGTTTTGCTAGAAGCTAATTGCGGTTGGTTGGGCTAGTATATTTAGGCCAACTACTAATATGTATTGGGTCCTATGAGGTCACACAATATGACAACCCTTGGATATTACCCAAATCCATTTGTGAAATGGGTTGGGCGGTTTTTATGATTGATGGAAGAGTTGTAACTCATGAGTTTATTAGGCTCATAATGTATGACATTATGAGGCAAAATAAAGCCTCATGAATCATCTCTTTGTAACCACCCTATATAATCATATGGGGGTTACAAAGGAGATGGAAGTACATCACTTTTGGCAAGAGAAAATCTGATTTTCTTTTGCTCTCCTCTCTCTCATTCATTTGGCCATCATACACCTCAAAAGCAAGAGGATTCTACACTCTTCCGTACTAGCATACGTGGTGATCTAAGGGTTGTTCGTGGACCAACACTAGAGGAACGGCGATTGACGTTCTAAGGATCTCTACTAGAAGGCTAGAGGTGAAAGTGGAATTCACGCATCAAGAGGTATATTCTACACTCTTTATAGATTCATGTTAGTTTATGCAAAGATCTTGGTGTTAGATGTTTGAGTATGTGATACTCGTTTTCCGCATTAAGCATCTAAATTCCTACACCCTACCCATCTCACTCATGTCTTATTGACTTTGGCTATTTTCATTCACTAAACTAAGTTATATTTTGTGTTATCATTTCAAAGTATAATATTAGTAAATAAATATAATTACCCGGGGTGTAACCCTAGCCTAAAATCTAGTTTCATATTATTAGCCATACTGTCGTAGAAAACTTGATTGTTTTGAGGAAAAGTATATCATCAATTTCACACCTTCAAAAAATCAAAACTAAGTATTTCCAAAATTACCCTTTGTTCACTCCTAAAAATTTATTCATCAACACTTGAATACAATAAAGAGAAGTGCCACATCTTAGTAGGCTCCACCAACCTACAAGGCTACAAGCATTATTTATAAGTGGAACCCGACGTCTAATAAGATGAAGCACCGTTACCTTCTTTCATAGTCACAAGCACTAACACAACTTTGCATAATAGCAACCACTAACTCTACCATCATCAGACCAAAAAGCAGGAACAAAACCATATCAGTAATTAAAAAAAAAGGAAGAAGCATAACCAAATTCATCTTTAACATTCCATCCTACACATCTCTCCCTGTTTCTTACAAAACTAGACCACCATCATTTTGTTTTTCGAATCAAAAATCGGGTTCATTCAGGTATAATGTCACGTACATTCGCAGCTTTTCGAGAACACATTCTCACCAAAAGAAAGAGCCCAAAAGTTGCTGATGAGACGATGTTTGCCAATGGCATAGGTGCAAGAATGCCTACATATGGTGAAGAAGTTGATCACAGCAGACAACCTTGGAATGGATTTTTGATAATTTACACCATTGTTCGTATCCCTTTCTCTATCCTTTCCTGCTTCTCTAATAGCCGTGAAAACACAGCTGATAGGACATGGGTTACAGGAGATCCCATGAGAACATCTGAAATCGATCATCTTATGGTAAGTGACAGTATGCGCTACGCAATCTTGATGTAGTAGTTTCCACCTTTTACAGTAGTGAGCTTGCTAGAGATGTATTTCCAGAACAAGATCAAAGCATACTACCACATGTAATGATAAACCACCCGTTATGTGTAGCAAAGTCTGTATATTTCAGCATACAGCATATAGTCATGTGAAATAAGAACAGAGTGAAGCCTCCTCTATTGGCTTTTCGATGGTCACAGTAATCCCGTTATGGGGAGTTTCTCTGTGGGAATTTGTAGAGTTGTAGGGTAACGAGTTTACAATTTTAAGTGGTCGTTTGGTTGTATATAGAAAGTGTTACACTTCTAAGGAAAGTGCGAGTCCATGAATTTTCACCTCCGGAGATAATGTAAAAAGTTGTTTGATTGACTACAAGTAGATAGAATTTCTCACAAGCTTGCTTTACCTAAGGAGACCGGATAAACATCTTCCTCTATTTTGCGAGAGGTAGAGAAATTTCCCGTGTTTTTCTCAGCCAAATAGAACTATAATATTTTACTTTTCCAGAAGTGAAACTTTATGTTTTATATTAAGTCCACGAAATAACCACTAAAATCCTTCAATTGTTCAATCAGTCACAACAACAAAAGTAAAAGAATATTTAAGCAAACTGTTATGAACAATTATAAAAAAAAATCTTGCACTTACCAAGCAGAGTATTTGGCGAAATTTACTTTAGCTGTCCCCGAGCTGAGAATGACATTTAAAATTATGACATGATTCCATGACCTGGGGCATCCACTGTTTTCTTTTAGATAGAAAGTAAAAAAAAATGCTTTAAGACAAAGCTAATAATACTTCAATCAAAAACAAAACATATTGAAATAAAGTAAACAAATGAATCATATAACTCACCCGTGAACTACATGTAACTGGGACAAAGTGCTTCATGCTTTCATTCAAAGATTCTCTTAAATGCTTAAATATGAAGATAAGCAAGGAAATATATCTATGCTTCAAAGTGCAAATATCTATATATCCTTGTTACAATAATTGGAAAAAAGAAAAATAAAGCTGAAACATTAAACATGTTTGAAAAAAGTATTATAAACAAGAGGAAGTGCAAGGAGAAATGATTTGATATGAAAGAATGAGCATATTATCACTGCTTGAGATAAAAAATCAATCAAGAAAAAGATGCTTCAGATAAAGTACTAAACACAAATCAGAAGAGAATCCAGCATTATGATTTATGCTTTACACTATTTTCAAATCAATAAAACAGACATATTCTTTTGTATCCCACTGTAAAAGAGATAAGCATCATGTAATAAGTATGTATAAGGGGAACCAATAAAGGAAGAATGGAAAAAAGAAATGCAAGCAGGTTCATCCAAAGTAGTTCAAGCAAAATAAAAAGCAGGTGTTCCTACTGGTTCTACATATATCAATGGTACAAGTTTGGCTTCTTTGAGGAAAAGAAGTCTCAGCAGTCCTCCAATCATGGAGGCCATTGAAGACTTCAATGTGACAGCACAATATGCTTGTACACGTCAGAATGGCATGCTATAAGAATCACTGCATGTCTGCATCACCAAAACTTGAAGACATTTGTCAAATAAAACTTGTGTTACTCGGACTGAGGTACTCGTGTTGGACACTGGTACGTGTCCAAGTGTCTGACCAGGCTATTTTATGAGATTTCTACATAATTTTGGTCCAAAATGAAGTGTCAAAGTGTTCATATCTATGGAGCAGTCCTCAGGATTCGACACACATACTTAGGTAAAATGATGAGCCCGGTATATATAGAACAATACATTATTTAGCACTCGCGCTAAGACAGCAAGAAAGGAAAAGCGCAGATACTATTTCTCAAGATCCTCTTTTACTCTCACGGCCCGTTTGGTAGTCGTTAATAATTTGAGGTAATGGGAATGAATTTAAGTGTAGATTACAAGGAAAGACCCTTAAAATCTCCATGGGAGGCAATTTCAACCCCCAAGTTTGTGTTTTTCTCCATTGGAGAATCTCACCCCTAATTTTCATTACCACTCATTACCACCTAACAAGGTGGTATTGGATGGGAATGACAATTCAAGAAGAAAAATACACTTTAGGATAAATTAACATTACCATGGGAATGAACAATGATTTTCTTCACAAATTTACATACAAATTCATTCCTATTACCACAATTTATAACCAACTACCAAACGGGCCGTGAGGGTGAGGCACAAGAGAATGGTTCCCTTATAAATCTGATTTGCAGGTGATCAAGATGCCCCTGGGAGTTCAAGAAACTCACTTCGTTGCAGCTCAGGCACAGAGCCAGAAGCAGCGAATGCTATACCTACGCGAGCAAGCCTAATCTACAATAAATCAGCCTTTATAGGCACTTGCAAAGTTCTAAAACCGATCATGACCACTAAGGAAGCCAGTCTGCTAGTCCAAACATTCATCGAACCATGGCCATGTTGCCATATCATTATCAACATTTCATTTCTTCACTTTTCCAAGATAAAATTAGAAGAGATAAAAGTTTGGACTGCAGTATTTGAGAACAATATACTGGACTTGACGTCTTGATTCTATTCAAAGACGAGCGATGATACTATGCACCTAATTTGGCCTGCTGACTCGAATCAAACAAATGCAAAGATAAATAAACATAACAGCAAGTAGACTAAAAATAGCACTTCACTTGTACTACCAACATTTACACATCCTCTCAGCAGATAGCTAGGCTAGCTCCTGCAGCCATTTGCAATTTAGAGGTATAAACTTTACACACTATATTCAGGTCACAACCAGAATTTACTCATTAGTACAGTTAAGATCCTCACATAGACACATTAGAAGGCTAATTTTACGTTACGTTACACCTTGGGGTCGAAACATAGACGGTCAATCTCGGATTCCTGCCAACCATATCCATAGGCCTTTAGGGAAAGCAAATGTAAGCCTCAAAGTACAATAGCACTAAGGAAACCATGGTTCCATCAAAAACCACTGAGGAAAATGTGAGGCAACTTTCAAGCTTTGATTCTTCTACCTTTTTCTTTAAAGGTGAGTTTCCAAATGTTAAATCTGATACTCTTTACTTCACATCATCAGCTACATGCCCGAAAATGACAGTTAATAAAGTACTTCAACATGTATAACAGTATAAGTGGCAATAAGGAGGCCTTTAGACTGATCAGTTCTACTTATTTCTTGTCTTCTCTCTAGAAGAAGGGTGTTGGAAGGATAGGGATACCTAAAATTCTACTCTCCACCAAGAAGAGGAAAGAAATAAACAAGTGGAACCTTTATAAAGAAAAACTTAATAGATCCGTACTTACCTCAAAATATCATAAAAAAAGGAAACTCCAAAATGATGCCATGACTAAACTGAAAATCAATACGAATATAAATCAAAAGATACTATTCTCTTCGTCCCAATATTTTCTTCACATTTGGGATTCGAACATAGACTAAGAATAGTTGTTACATTTAGAATAAATATCAAAAATGGGTATAGAGAAAAAATGTAGGGAAAGGGAGAGAACTGAGAAAAGTAAGTGTGAAGACTGTGAAGTTCTTTCTAGGACACCCCAAAATGGAATATGCTAGAGTTAGATTTTAACAGGAACGAACTAAATTTAACATGGGCATACCAATGCACACTAGGAAAAGGAAGGAAAAAAATGAGCATTGAAGATAATATACTGATTGAACTCAGGCTACTGAGCTATTGTTCAAAGTTAAAAAAGTTGTTCTAGTCTAGTAATGTGTGTGGCTATAGTAAAGGGTACATTTAGTTACAGCCTTACAGGGGTGCTACATGAATTTGCATGAATCATTTGCTAATACTAAACATACAAAACCATAATAGCAGAAATAACTGTGGTTACACAATAGCAACAAAGATATGTAGCCCAATACTATGGGGTTACAGATCCTATTGGGTCTCCGCAGACCCTGAATGCCCAGGGATCAAGGGTTCAAATCATCACATTCCTTTGGAAGAGGATAGCAGATATCCTAACAAGAGAAATGCAGAGTTCGTCACCTTTTCAGACATGTTCCTTACTGTACAATCCCCAGTATCTACTAGATCTCAAGACAGTGGAAGCACACTCATATGTTCAGACACGCACATGCAATTACTTCCCTAGCATCTTAATAGTCACACACACACACACACACACACACACACAGAGGCAAAATCCCCAGCATCTATTACATTAGAAGGGTGCGTGAAAGAAGATTATGTATTCATTTACACACACAGACACACGCGCAAAATACCAAATATTCAAGGAAGGCGAAATCAGCTTCATTATCGAGTTGCTGGATTCTCAAAGTTGGAAGGACTCAGGTTAAACACGCACATGAAGTGGCAAGAAGCCAAAATCTACAAAAATTTCTCTTTTGCTTTTACTAATAATCTGTAATTTCTTTTAGTTTAGCCAGTGTCCCAAAAAACAACACTTTTAGACACTGGAACATTAAAGATTACAAGAAGTCACATGAAAAATTACACTTTTCTGCTACTTTTACCCTAATTTTTCGCATTGAATGCCCCTATAATTTTCCATAACCTATACAAAATTATGGAGGAAACAGACAACCATTCATATTTTCAATTTATGTTATAGATATAGAATGCCAAGTAAAACTAATATTAGCTTATGCATTCAGAGTGATAGAAGCTCCTTTCCATATTAAACTAAGATGGACTTTCAATTATAACAAGAAATAAGAAAAACAATATAATCGCACTCATTCAAATGTCCACAAAAAGAATGTAAAAAGACATCAATTTCTACTAGATGCCATGGTAAAGAGGTATTGGATGCAAGTAAGGAGGAAAAAGATTATTTAGAGAACGAAAAAAGGGGGTGGGGAAATAAATGAACATACAAGCCCCATCTTCCTCTTGGACTAATTCAAGTGACCAATAATTGCCACACAAATATCACTCCTCATCTTAAAGCACTGATGCAATATTACTTGCCAATTATATATAATGAATAGCTAACATCTCATTGTTATGGGTGCATACTGCATAGTTTTAAAAGGCACTAATCTTAAGATGGATGTATTTTTTCACCCATTATAGAAATTAGAATAAATTTAACTTTAATATATCTGGTCCCTCAACACAAACTACAGGATTAACAGTATAGCTTTAGGATGCTTGAACATACGTTCTGCTATGTCTGTGTCTCTAAAAAGATTGATAAATAAAAGACGTGATCACATAAACCAACCCACAGGTCCAAAACCTGAAGTAAAAAAATAAAGCTGTCTTAGAGAAAAGAAAGGCATTATATCGACCAAAGATCAAATGTGCATTATAAGTTCAATTATTAAAAGCAAGTTTAGCTAGCTGTTATAAGAGACCATCCTCTCCTAAGGTCGAAGCACAATAAACTATGACATGATTCAGAATGTAATATGTGCCGAAACAAGCATAACCTTATTATACTATGTGACATGTGCACTTGAAGCTCATCCAATCCGATATAGATGCTTAAAGTTCCAATAGTAATTCATTACCCGCTTCAAAATAGACAGCCGCCAAGAATCCAGTTTATGAATCCAGATCAAGAAGCCTATAGGCTTCGGGAAGATCGCATAGCAGCCACATGCTAAGCTATCTGTAGCACATATATAGCAGTGCACCTCCCAAGCTCTTGCAATACGCATCTTCACAAGCTAATAAGCATTGCAGGACGTAGATTTAGTTGAGGACAAATAACGAATATAATGCAATTAGCCAGTGACAAAGCTTTTGAATTTCACGCTCAAACTACTTGCTCCTTACAATTAAAGCTGATGTTCTAGTAACAATGAAGACAGTCTCCAAAAGGACAGCCAACAAGAGAAAAAGTACTAAGGTTGAAATGCTGCTCGATGAGGCTTCGGAGCATTAAGATTACCACGTTGATAGAAGATTTTGAAAAGAGAAATTGCTTCTGGTGCCCTTATTCCTCCAGAGCATTTTAAACCAGCTATGCCAGCATTATTAGATTGTATGCAGCTGGTTTCATGCAATGAAAGAATTGAACCACATCCCCCAAACTAATCATTGGTACATCCAAAGTAAACTTCCTTCAAACCAAAATACGACAAGGCGCTTGCACACATTATGCATGGCTCACATGTAACAAAAAGGGTGCACTCTGAAATCCTTTTCACAACTTCAGATTGTGAAAGTCCATCTCTGTGCCATTTATGTAAAAGGCCATTAATAGCTTCCATTTCTGCATGCCTAGTAGCATTACGTGTCTCATTAGTACGATTGCTACCTGCTGCAATCACCTTCCTGTTCTCGACGATTACACAACCAACTGGCACTTCAAGTCTGTGAAGAGCAACTTTCGCTTCCTGTATTGCCAGCTCCATAAATGCATCAGAATTGAGAGAATCTTCAGACTCAATCAAACCCATCAGGAAGAGGTACTTTGAGATTGAGTTCTGAGTTCTGACAACTTTAACTCCAAAAAGACGGATAAATTTAAGCAAGAGCCCTTTGATTAAGAAGCATCATTTTATTGCAGGAACTTGCTTCACTCAGGAAAAAGAGAGGAGGGATTAAGCTTCTGCATCCAAAGAACAAAACATGAGTTGGACCAGGAAACAATGAAGAAATAGTAAAACATTAGAGAAAAGATCTTCCTTTGATAGGCAGCACAAGTCAAGAAAAATATCTTTCTCTGTTCAATAATCAATCCTTCCGAGTTTTCCATACAGGGTTGAACACTAAGGCCCAAAAAGGAGTGACCCTGCTTTCTTAAGGAATCCATATAGATAAGTAAGGCCAGAAAAAGCCCTTGGCCGAGCGACCTCAAAAAGTCATTAAATGCACCTATAAATAGCCAAAGGAGTGGAGATCCAAAATATGTTCTTTTTCGCACTTGTACACCAACTATCTGTAGCAAAAGATTTACACACTTCAAGGCTAACTTAGGCATCACAGCAGGCGTTCCTCATAATCCCACCGAGGTTAGCTAATCCACATTGTGTGGAGATGCAACAAGACAGTAAAATTTGACATCTTCACCACCTAATCAAATAACCTCATTAGATGATTGTTTCATCTCGAAACATTAGTGATCTCCGCATTAATGTGCATATTGATCCAATACACAGAAATAAAGGAAGATAATTACAACTTCCATTCGCCATTAAAGGGTCAATAATATGTAATTTAATGAATTTTGACACATCAACACTTCATCTTCTAAGATCTTAACATGCTTATACAATCATACACTCGCAAATCATTAATACTTACAACTTTAAAAAATAAAGAGCATCCAAAGACTACATAAACCAATGCCCTACCTAGCATGATTTTAAGATTCGCTAATTAGCATTCAAAGACTAATTATGAAATCAGCTGAAAGATAATACAACTAGGAATCACATACATAAAAGCTAAGTACAGAACACAGAAAATCACACTGATTGTTGATGCTTAAAAAACACAGATAAATTTAAGCAAGAGCCCTTTGATTAAGAAGCATAGTTTTAAATTTTAATGCAGGAACTTGCTTCACTCAGGAAAAAGAGAGGAGGGATTAAGCTTCTGCATCCAAAGAACAAAACATGAGTCGGACCAGGAAACAATGAAGAAATAGTGAAATACATATTAGAGAAAATATCTTTCTTTGATAGGCAGCACACTTGCGCCTAAAATTCCTTTAGCCGGAGTTGCTACCGCTTTTCTCCCTCTGCTGTGCACCTTCAAGCGGGGCGGAATTTCTTGAATATAAATCCGCCGAAAGGCTTCTTTTCATATGGAATCTCTAGGGTCTTTCTGCATGCAAACTGGAACAAGATCTCAAAATCCAATGATCAAAAAGGTCACAAGAGTGACTTCTTATTCCTGTGTTTGATCTGTCCATTAAGCGCCAAAACTCCGCGAGTTCATGTAAGAACTTCAGGTTCATGGACGACTCTTCTTCACCTTCCCGTCTTGCTTTCGTGACCAGCTTTTGGCGATTACAGGTGCAATCGTAGCTTCCTTCGGTTCTAGAGGTTGCTTTCAAAGTCAAGAAAAATATCTTTCTCTGTTCAATAATCAATCCTTCCGAATTTTCCATGCAAGGTTGAACACTAAGGTCCAAAAACGAGTGACCCTGCTTTCTTAAGGAATCCAAATCGAGAAGTAAGGCCAGAAAAAAGCCCTTGGCCGAGCCACCTCACAAAGTCATTAAATGCACCTATAAATAGCCAAAGGAGTGGAGATCCCAAAATATGTTCTCTTTGCCACTTGTACACCAACTAGTTGCCAAAAGAGTGGAGATCCCAAAATATGTTCTTTTTTGTACACCAACTATCTGTAGCAAAAGATTTACACAAACTTCAAGGCTAACTTAGGCATCAGAGTGGGCGTTCCTCGAAAACCCACCGAGGTAAGCTAATCCACATTGTGTGGAGATGCAACAAGACAGTAAAATTTGACATCTACCACCTAATCAAATAACCTCATTAGGTGATTGTTTTATCTCGAAACATTAGTGATCTCCGCATTAATGTGCATATTGATCCAATACACAAAAATAAAGGACGATAATTACAACTTCCATTCGCTAATAAAGGGTCAATAATATGTAATTTAATGAATTTTGACACATCAACACTTTATCTTCTAAGATCTTAACATGCTTATACGATCATACACCCATAAATCATTTATACTTGCAACTTCAAAAAATAAAGAGCATCCAAAGACTACCTAAACCAATGCCCTACCTAGCATGATTTTAAGATTCGCTAATTAGCATTTAAAGACTAATTATGAAATCAGTGCAAAGATAATACAACTAGGAATCACATACATAAAGGCTAAGTTCAGAACACACAAAATCACACTGATTTTTGATGCCTAACTCCTCAAATAGAACGCTTACTTGAATACTGAAGCAGACGACAATAGGCCAACCAGTACAAAAAAGTGTAGGCAATAGTTGCAATTTGGAATCATCTTACCCACATCATTTCAAGAACTCCCTAAGAAGATCCTTAGATGAATCACTTAAGTTACCAGACGACAATAGGCCAACCAGTAACGAGAAAGTGTCAGCATCACCTTTGAATCCCTTGCTAACCATAAGATCACAATAGTACAATGCATTTGATGAGTCATTGTTGAGAATATATCCTCTGATAATCGTATTATAAGTACGATCATTGGGTGAGCAACTGTCTTCCTCCATTTTCCTCGACAATTGGGCAGCCTCATCCATGAGCCCTTTCTTGCACAAACCTTTAATCATTATATTATATGTTTTAGAGTCGGGTTGCGAGCCCTTGAATGCAAGATCGAGATAAAATTTTTGCTTGCATCTTCAAGTTGCCCAGCCTCACACAAACTATCCATTAGGATATTGTAGATGACAACATTAGGCTTAACACGATTATCCTCCATTTCTTCAAGTAACGCCACTGCCTCATCAAGTAGCGCATTTTTGCATAAGCTATCAAGCAATGAACCATATGTGACAACATCAGGAGTAATTCCATGACCTTGCATATCCTTGAACATCTGGCGTGCAAGGGAAAGTCTATTGGCTTTGCACAGTCCATCAACAAGAGTGTTATAGGTAACAACATCAGGTGTCATCCCATTCTGAAGTATTTCGTGGAATGAATTGAGTGCCTTGTCAATGGTTCTTGCCTTGCAGTATCCATTAATGATGGTGTTGAAACTTACGATATTAGGCTCACAACTATTTTGGGCCATGAGATCAAGTAGCTTTTCGGCATCCTCCATCTCGACCACGCAAACAATAACCATCAAGTAAAGCACTATAAGTAATGACATGTGGCACCTCACCTCTCTAATAGCTTGTGCTTCATCAATATTCCCATCTTTACAAAACATGTCAACAAGCATACTGAAGGTGGTAACATCTGGTGCTATGTTACACTCCAACATCTCAGCTAGCATATCTTTAGCCTCGACCTTGGAGCCGGAGTTGTAGAGACCTCTAATCAAGGAGTTGTAAGTGACAACGTTAGGTATGATGCCCTCACTTTTCATGACGGTGAATAGGTCCAGGGCCTCTTTCAACAGCCTATCCTTACAAAGACTATCAATAATGGTACTATATATGACAAGGTCGGGCTTATAAGGACCAGATTGCATTTTGGTAAGCAAGTGGAGGGCGCCAGTGTTGTCACCAATCCGACAAAGACCTTTGAAAATAGCACCATAGGTAACAATGTTGGGTTGGAAACCTAGCTTAACAATTTGATCGAGCAATTGAATAGCTTGAGGGAGCTTATCACAGTGGATAAAAGCCATTGATCAAGGTGTTAAAGGTATAGCAGTTGGGGGAGTATCCAAGTTTAAGGCATTTTCCCATAAGAGAGAGACCGAAATCGACACGGCCCAAATGGCAGTAACAATTGGCAAGAATACCAACAGAATGCTTATCGGGTCGAATACCAGACAATTCAAGCTTATTGAGGAGAGAGATAATGGTGGAGTGAGGGTGAAGGCGTTTCAATTTAGACATGGCAGTGAAGAGTTGAGTGAAAACAATGATAGAAGGGTGGGGATGCAAAGAGATTAATTGATGGAAGAGAGAAAGGGGAAAATTGAGATTTGAAAACCCTAATTTGCAGTGTTCTTTAACTGATTGGATAAGCAACATACGATCTTGAATAACAGCATCAGTTGCAATGGAGTAATAATTGCGTGAATGAAAATGAAAAGGTAAAGAAGGAAAAGGAGTAATACCAGTACCGCCATGAAAGAAGGCAGCAAAAGCTTTAGGAGTAAACTTCATCTTCATCCCTGCTTTCTTTCTGGGTTCAAATTTCAGAAAATTCAACATATAGTAGCTTCTAATCCAGAATAAATTAACTGAGAGCCAAATAGTATTACTATAATACTACCAATTACTCACCATGAAGTTTTCTTTATTCCCGGATGTGTTTGCCCATTTTTCCTACTTTCAACTTCATATTCCGTTGACCGTTGTTTGTGCGTCTTCCTTACTAGACAACCAGGGAATTTGCTATTTGGGAACATGCTATATTAGTTAGATAATTAGATTACTTAGATCCTTAGATGACTCGATTTCTCACACTTATTTAGCACTTATAAACATTGAAATGTGCATTATATAAGATTCGATCCCGTGACTTCAATTTTTTATACTAATGTCTTAACTACTAAATTAAGTGATATATTCTATTTCTCACACTTTAAAAAATATATCACTTAATATTAATTCATAACTACTAATGTCACTTAATATTAAAATAAATTTTTAAGTGATATATCAATTTATTAATAAGAAGTCATACGACATCTACAATAGAAGTCGTAAACGAAGAAATACAGGTCAACTTGAAAGAAACTTAATCTGGCAAAAGCTCGATCATTGAGCAGAGATAACCCGTCTAAATACCCTCTTTTCACATGATGGTACGCGAAGTACTAACCTTCATTACAATCCCGCACAAAATCCTATCAACAAATCAACCTTCAACAGCAGTAAGGGTCAAAACCTCGCTAACACACAAAGAAATCAAACTAAAACACTCACCGTGAAGGGGGTGACTACAAAACCCATAAAGGGGACTAAAGTCATCACACGGATGAGACTTATTAAAAACAACGAACAAAACAAGAAAACAAACTACAAAATGCAAAAAGGAGACAAAGAAGGGCTTATCATGTATGAAAACATTAATCGCAATTGGCAACCCTCTAGATGGTTTTCTAAGAAAAGAGGATAGAGAAAAAGAGGGGAGATGAGAAGATAGCGGCTAGGCTTTTTAGGTTACTATAGCCATTTACAATGGGATTGCAATTGTTCTCAGAGACAATATGGCTACGTACTTGGGTGGAAGGGTTGAGTATAAATACATTTTATTTTTTTTATTTTTATTTTTTTATTAGGAGATTAAGTCAGCCCAAGGGCTAACCCCTACAAGGCTACTAGCCTGTAGGAAACACCAACACATTGGCTGGTAAGGCATGCATAGCATGCTAAAGAAACACCCCAGCATAATGCTGGGGGTAAGGATCGAACCCCTGACCTCAAGGGCCAAGGGGGAGTGCTCTATCCACTTGAGCTAACTCCTATCCTTGTATAAATACATTTTATTAAGGTAAGATGAAGTCCCTTGTAAGGAGGGGGGGAAATTGGGGATCCCTCCTTACAAGGGGGAGACTCGACCCCAATATCTCTCGTATTGAAGGTGATGCTAACACCACTAGGCTATCACCTGCTACTTAGAGTATGAATGCACATGCTAGCTCGGTTTTTGAAGCAGAATTACTATGTATAAGGGGTTTGGGCCTGTATGTAGCCATGGATCTTAATATTTGCAATATGGTGCTTATGTCTGATTGTAGAAATGCTATTCAAGCACTTATTCTTCTTTTGCAAATATTCTTCATGAATGTAAGGAGTTATGCAAACAAGCTGGTTGATGTGATGGCAAGACAATCTATGAAGTACTATAATTGTATGAATATATGGTAACTGTATGGATATTTCATATTTATGTATTACATTGTAATGACTCTTTAATATTTAAGCTATGATTATCCCAAGTTAATCCAATAAAAAAAAGACAAGATGTTAACGAAGTATTTTTTTTAAAGTATTCCAAGTCATTGCATTTGCATCCCTCCATAAAAAAAAGGTATTATATCTGGCAACACTTGATATTGTTCTTTTTTTATTGAAAATAAAAACATTATAGAGATAAGACTAACTATACTACACTTCTATGCTGCACCTAGCTAATACTTTGATGCATCTTGTCTTATTTTGTTTATTTGTACATATTAGTCGATACCTATCATGGACAAAATGTTAGGACTCTATTTATGTTATGTATTAGGAATAGGTTTGTTATACCTAATTAGTGTTGAAGTAGGACTCTACTTTAGAATGTACAAATATCATTGATTGATGAATGAGAAAGGTGATTGAAATTAAACTAAGCTTAACACGGTATCAAGAGCCTAAAACCTGAAAATCTCTCTACCAAAAATCTGAAAATTTTGAACCCCACAACAGATCTAAAAACCGAACTAAGACTTGATTTTTTTCGAGTTCTTTGACAGACGAACCAAGATCATCTTCTTTGCTTCGATTTTTTTCACTCTTCATCATAGATTCCCCGCTTCGAACATATACTCGCGGATCTCGTAGAGTGATAATGACGGAAAATACCAAAACTAATCCCCCAAAACCGGACCCAACCTATTTTCTAAGCTCTAATGACAATCCTGGCAACGTTATCACTCCGATTCAGTTGAAAGATGATAACTTTGATGAATGGGCACGCGCGATTCGCATGTCTTTGAATGCAAAACGGAAGCTTGGCTTCTTGGATGGAACTATTCCTAAGCCTAATACTCCGGAAAAATTGGCAGATTGGAGCACGATTCATTCAATGCTGTGTTCCTGGCTATTGATTACGATCTCCCCGACGGTGCGTACATCCGTGTCGTTCTTCGAAGGCGCTCATGATTTGTGGGATCATCTGAAGGAACGTTATTGTGTGTCTAATGGCACACAGATTTGTCAACTCAAATCTCAGATTAGTGATTGTAAGCAGCAAAAGACCGAATCTGTGGCTGACTATTTTGGACATTTGACTCGTTTGTGGGACGAGTTAGCATCCCAAGAAGTGGCGCCTACTTGCTCTAAGGGTGGCGCTGATTGCGAAGTCATTCGTTTTCTTGAACAACAACGTTCCGACGATCGTTTGCATCGTTTCTTGATTGGCCTTGATGATTGTTATGGCCCGCTTCGATCACATCTTCTCGCACAAGCACCTTTGCCCACGGTGGCTCGCACATATCAGATCATCGCTCAAGAAGAGCGCCTTCGAGGCCCCACCGCCTCTTCTTTGCCTTCGCCGGGTGAGACTTTGGCTTTCAAGGTAGAATCTAGACCAAAAACTCGTTCTTTTAATGACTCTGTGGTTTGTCCTCACTGTAATCTTGAGGGCCATGATATTTCTAGCTGTTTTGAATTAATTGGATACCCCGAGTGGTGGGGGGACCGCCCTCGTGGTCGGCGTGGAAGTGCGGCGAACCGGGGTGGTCGATCTGGCCGCGGACGCAGCGGCAGGGGCACGCCACCAGCACGCGCCAACAAAGCTGTGGCTGGTGGTGGTGCGTCGCATGACAAACCGAGTGGGGGGGGGCTTCGGCTTCCCAACATCGTGATCCCGTGAGTGCCGGGCTCGCAGGCATCACAACTGAACAGTGGCAGAATCTTTTGGATTTGCTTAACTTGCCAAAATCAAAAGATCGTTTGAACGGTGATTCTTTATGGATTATTGATACCGGTGCGACACATCATGTGACAGGAAAGTTTTCACTATTGTGTGCTGCTCGGAAAATCAAAGGTTGTCCGGTAGGTTTGCCGGATGGTAGTTCTGCAGAAGCTACTCATGAGGGAGATGTGATTTTTCCTGGAAATCTAAAACTCCATAATGTTTTATTTGTGCCTCATCTTGATTGTAATCTGATTTCTATTCCGCAATTATTAGATTCTGCGAATTGCATCGTTCAGTTCACTAAACACATTATGTGTATTACAGGACCGCAGGACGAGGATGATGATTGGAGCGGGTGAGCGGGATGATGGACTTTTCTTTTTCCGGGGCGTTCCCAAGGTGAAGATCAATGTTGTGGATGGCATGGCATCTATGGATATTTGGCATAAACTTTTGGGTCACCCTTCGGAGAAAGTTTTACGTCATTTACCCTGTGTGAGTCCTTCTAGTATTAGTAATTGCAATAACGATGGGTGCGATGTTTGTTTTCGTGCTCATCAACCTAGAACTAGTTTTCCTAAGAGTAATAGTCGAGCTAGTAGGATTTTTGAGTTAATTTATCGTGATTTATAGGGGCCATATCGAACAAAGTCAAATTGTGGTGCTTCATATTTTTTAACTATAGTGGATGATTTTTCTCATTCTGTTTGGACGTATTTATTATATAATAAATTGGAAGTTCAGATGATGTTCATGCATTTTGTGGCTTTGATTGATCGCCAATTTGAACAGAATATCAAACATGTCCGCAGTGATAATGGAACTGAATTTAATTGCCTGAAACCATGCTTTGTGCAACAGGGAATTATTTTTTAAACTTCTTGTGTTAAAACTCCACAACAGAATGGTAAAGTTGAGAGAAAACATGGCCATATTTTAAATGTTGCCCGTGCTTTGAGGTTCCAGGCTAATCTACCTTTGAAACTTTGGGGGGATTGTGTGCAGGCAGCTTGCCATTTGATAAATAGAACTCCCTCTGTTGTTCTTGATTATAAGACCCCCTATGAGTGTTTATTTGGTAAGCCCCCTACGATGACGGATATAAAGATTTTTGGTTGTTTGTGTTATGCCTATAATATTTCTCATGGGGGTGATAAATTTGCTTGTAGGAGCCGACGTTGTGTCTTTGTTGGTTATTCTTATACTCAAAAGGGATGGAAACTATATGATTTAGAGACCAAGAAATACTTTGTTTCCTGGGATGTGAAATTTATTGAATATCGGTACCCCTTTGGTGCGTCTGACCCATTGCCAGTCTCGAATGATGCCTCTCATATTGTGGAATATTGTGAGGAGGAGATGCCTATGCCCCTTGTTGAAGTTCCCGTGACGGTTGAAGGGGAACTTGGTGCAACGGAGGGTGGGCCGCAGGACGTGGAGTTGCTAGTGGGTCCCGATGATGGCCCACAACGTGTAGTCGAAGGGGCGGCCGAGGCGGTGGTGCCTCGTGTGACGCCAGGCGTGGCCCCGGGCCATAGGGTGCCGAGTGGGGAGCTGCCTAGTGGGGCGCAGATGGCGGAAGGGAGTAGAGAGGAAAGTGTTGAGATGTTGGGAAGGGGGAAACGAACCAAAATCCCCAATAAAAAAGTTGCAAGATTTTGTGACTCATACTGTAGTGAAAAAGAAAAGTTCATCAACTCAGGCACTTGTTTCAACATCGTCCTCAGGTACTCCCTATCCTATTACACATTATGTTAGTTGTGAAAAGTTTTCTGATAAACATCGCATATTTCTAGCAACTATAATTGCAGGGCACCCTCTAAAGTCATTTAAAGAAGCAATGAAGTATGAAGGGTGGCGTGAAGCCATGGGAGCTGAGATTAAAGCTCTGGAGGATCAAGGCACATGGGAATTGCAACCACTTCCTCCAGGCAAGAAGGCCTTAGGGAGTAAGTGGGTGTATACAGAGAAATTTGATGAGCAGGGAAAACTGCAGCGGTTGAAGGCTAGATTGGTTATATTTGGTCATTATCAGGTAGAAGGAATAGACTATAATGAAACTTTTGCTCCTGTAGCAAAAATGACAACTGTTCGCACTTTCCTGGCTATTGCAGCAGTGAAGAAATGGGATATTCATTAGATGGATGTCCACAATGCATTTTTACATGGTGATTTGGAGGAAGAAGTGTATATGAAAATTCCTCCTAGTTTTCAGGGAGGGAATACTGATTTGGTGTGCAGGACGAAAAAATCATTGTATGGTTTGAAGCAAGCACCTAGATGTTGGTTTGCCAAATTGGCTACTGCTTTGAAAGCCTATGGGTTTAAGCAGTCTTATTCTGACTATTCCTTGTTCACTTTGACCAGGAAAAACATTCAGTTGAACGTTCTTAGCTATGTGGATGATATGATTATTACGGGGAATGATCAGGAAGCTTTACTGAACTTCAAATCTTACCTTGGTAAATGTTTTAAAATGAAGGATTTAGGTGCTCTGAAATATTTCCTAGGCCTTGAGATTGCCAGGGGGCCGCAGGGAATTTTTATGAGTCAACGAAAGTATGCCTTGGATATCATTTCTGAGGCCGGTTTGCTTGGTGCCAAGCCAGCCGAGTTTCCTATGGAGCAGCACCATCAGCTCGCTTTGGCGAATGGTCCTTTGTTTGATGATCTAGATAAGTATCGCATATTGATGGGCAGGTTGATTTATCTTGCTGTTACTAGGCCTGATCTGACATATTCTGTTCACGTTTTGTCACGGTTTATGCAGGCTCCTAAGGTGGCTCATTGGGAGGCAGCTTTGAGAGTAGTCCGATATTTGAAGAAAAATCCAGGACAGGGTATTTTATTTCGCTCTGATAGTGATCTCCGCCTTGAAGGGTGGTGTGATTCTAATTGGGCTAGTTGTCTTATTACTCGGCGATCCCTGAGTGGGTGGTTTGTGTTGTTGGGATATTCTCCTGTTTCCTGAAAGACTAAGAAGCAACCTACAATGTCTCGATCGTTTGCAGAGGCTGAATATCTATCTATGGCTGCTATAGTATGTGAATTGAATTGGCTTAAGCAGCTACTAGGTGATCTTGGAGTTCAGCATCCCGCAGGGATGAGATTATATTATGATAGTCAATATGCGTTATATATTGCCAAAAATCCAGTGTTTCACGAACGTACTAAACATATTGAGGCTGATTGCCATTTTGTTCGGGATGCAGTGACTGAAGGTCTTGTGAGTCCGTCATATGTTCCTACTAAGTTTGAGTTGGTAGATATTTTTACAAAAGCACTTGGTAGGACTCAATTTGAATTTTTGTTGTCCAAGTTGGGCGTTCGCAATTTGCACGCTCCAACTTGAGGGAGCGTGTTAGGACTCTATTTATGTTATGTATTAGGAATAGGTTTGTTATACCTAATTAGTGTTGAAGTAGGACTCTACTTTAGGATGTATAAATATCCTTGATTGATGAATGAGAAAGGTGATTGAAATTGAACTAAACTTAACACAAAAACACAACATTCCACGACTTTAAATCTGAAATAAACAATGATGAAAATCACCAAACATACCATGTGTTATGTTGTCTATTCCATGATATTGTAGAGATATACTCGAATCATATAAGCATTATATTTCCTTATGAACCTTATTGTATTCTATATATTTAAATCATGACCATAATTTTCACAGTCTTGTGCACACAAAATTTAAGAAATTTTATTACAACTCAACCTTAAGTATTATCATTCAATTTGACTATATGATGTCTTAGGTGGCATGATTTGGTTGCATGACATGTTAGGAGGTTCTCACTTGACTTTGGATACATCGGTCCAATATCACAACCTTGTGCATTGGCTTGGGAATCAAGTCTGTAAAAAAGAATCAAGTTTCAAAGTCGTGCAAGCATAAATTATGGTCAACCAAAAACTTAACCAATTTCTTGAGTAGGTAACAAGAAACAAAAATAGGCATTGAAAAGCTCCAAGGGCCAAAAATAGGAACACAATAACAAATTTAATGCTCAAGCAAGCCAAAAATATTATTAAAAGACTCGATCAATTGCAAAGGAGATACCCAGATGTCGTTGTACGTGTCTCTCAAGTTATTGTGTAACACCCCGACAATTCTCTATTTTCCAAAATGCTTTTCAATATAAAACTTAGAGAATCATCAAAGTATTATCGCCCGTGTAATAACGTATCGGCTTATTTAGAATTTTGCAGCGGAAATAATAACAATAAATAACATTGAAAATAAAACTTAGTCAACCAAAAGTCAACTCTAAAAGTCAAACCAACACAAAGTCAAAAGTCAACCACAAAAGTAAAAGTCAACTATAAAATAATAAAGTCAACACAAGCTCTACAACTTCTCGAACCCATGATGCATCATCTTCAAACCTGTAATAGACGATGCTCTATTGATCCCGATAGACTGCTTACCAAATGGGTCATCACAGGATCAATAAGGCATGACCATGATCAACACATACGCACAAAGCACGTAATCAGCAAAGCTGAGTACTACATAGTAAATAAATATAAATCCTAACATGATACTAATAAACATTAAGCAGGGATAAATAATAATATAATAACATAACATACTACTTTTACTGAACTAGACTCCACAACTAATAAGTTAATTAATTTAGATGGAATAGGCAATGGAAAGAGTTGTCCAAACTAAACCATGTCTTCAATTTAGAAGACGAAGTACAGGCGCGACTCCACACTCCCCTAACCTATGATATCGAGGAACCTTATAAATAAAAATAGAACACGATGATCAATCTGGTCCCAAGAAAAGCTATGGGCTACCACCATGTACTCCAACTCATACTAGTACAACACTTCAGACGTGCACAAGTCTAAAGTTATTGCTATTCACTTTCCACTTTAAGTGATTAGTAAATTATTTACTTGTTATGACTTACAAAGTAAATCAAACAATATAATCATCAAGGACACATAAACTTCCTTAGGATTAGATAAGGTGATCATCAACTTAACAACCCAAGAATAATTCCAATATTAAATTCCAATACCATTATTTATTTGTTGATCCAAGTCAACAACCAACCAACCTTTCATAGGTGAATAACCAACTTACCATATAAGGTCATCGGTCCTAATAAAGTAATTAAAGTAATCCAAAGGGAACAACATGATCCAATACTAACATAATTATTAATCCCTCATTTGAATTAATAAAATAAAGTTCTCAATTCCATATGCTTGCATCAATCATCCATACAAACATAATATAGTCATCATAACCAACATGCTTCACACAACGGTATAAAACATGCAAATTCACTTGAATATAAATCACATATGAAATATAAATAGTTCCCTATACATGATACTACATATATCCCATCCTTAGGACATGATACTAAACCAACCCACACATAGGTATGTACGTACCTTGTGTAGACAAAATTCGAGACCACCTTAACAACATTAAAAGTCGCCTAAAATGAATTCTCCGCCTACCAATAATCAACATAACCACAAATCAATACTCTATAAATTTCCAGCAATACTAAAACACTTTAAACCCTATTTAAAAGTGTTTAAAAATCTTTCCCATCATTAAAACTTCAATTATGAATACTTCTTAGTATAGTACTACTATACTGGTCATTAAAAACCCTTAAAAACTCATAATTTGATAATTAAAACTCCATCATAAGCATACTAATAAAAATCATAAGAGTACTCAATTTCATAAACTATAATATACTACTATGATTTTCCAACTCATAAAACACTAAAAATCCATGCTTTGATACTTAAAACCTTAATTTAAACATAATAATTAAATCTGAAATTTAATTACTTCACTATATAAATTACATAATTTGAAATTTATATTTAAATCATCAAACTATAAACTTTAATCATGAAAATATCAAACACAATCTTTAAAAATATAAACTTTAACATTAAATAAAAATAGAGGAAGAAATAACCAAAAGAGGAAGAAGGAGGAGAAGGACGGCGGTGCACGTCTAGCGGCGGTCCGGTGCAGTGGTCGCCGGCGGCGGTCCGGTGCGGTGGTCGTCGGCGACGACGAAGGAGAGAGAAAGAAAACCGGTGGGGAGGAGAGAGAGAAAAAAAGAGGAGGGAGGCCGAAAATAGAGGAGAAGGAAGAGAGAGAAAATAAGTGGGGAAAAGTTTGGGGTTTTGGGTTTATATAATTATCCCTTTTTGAACTTAGGAAATTGTGTTTGGGCTTTAATAATATTTAATAATTTGGTGTTTTTGCATAGTTGGGTTCCTCTAATCCAATTTAGAATCCTTTTTACTAAACCCAAAGATGTTTTAAGCTATTTAAATAATTTTAAAAGTATAGCTATATAAAATATTTGATTACTTAAAATCATTAAATAATTCTTTTGACTTTCAAATAGCCAACATTTCAAGAAATAAACCATTAAACATTAAAATATATATATAATATACATTAAAATGCATTTATAACATTCATAACGCCCATTTATTATTATAAAACAACAATAGAAGTATTAAAGGGATCATACATCGGTGAATAGTAGGGATATGATTTGATTCCTTTAATTTCACATAAGTCAAGATCATTATAAACCTAATAATGATAATCTAATAAAAGCATAAAAAAATTGTTTGCATGATTACTCCTACACGTAGCTGAAAGATCAATACCACATTAATCAAATGGTCGACGAGATGATTTAATTAACTATTCGGCAAACAAACAAAAATAAAGCAAATCCATCAAAGGCAAATAAAGCAATTTCATTCATATCATACTTCTATTGTTGTTTGTTTTTCTTCTTCGCAAAATTACATAGATGAGAGAAGAAGAGGTCGTCAGTTTTAAAGTTAGAGTTCTTTGAAAACTCAGAACATCAAAAAGAATATAAGAGAAAAGACCAAATAACATAACACAAAATATGAGAGAATACATTAGAGAAACTAAGAGAAGCAGGGCTGTCTTAATCAATTTAGAGGCCCTGTGCAGTTTTTATTATGAGGCCTAATAACTAGAGAAAAAAATTAATATGGAGTGTTAAGCATATTTTTACTATTTAGAATCTTATATAAATAAAATTATACGGTTTGATTTATCACCACAAATACTTTGAGAGTATCAAATCATTCTGACTTTTTTTTATTATGATAATCAATTAGTTAAATTAAAGGTCAAAGATGTGTATTTGCAAACGTGTTAAAATAGTAAAAATAAAAAATATAGATGATTAGTTTGTAAGTGGCAAGGAAAAAGGAGATGGGAGTATTAATATCATAAATTAGATGATAAAGATACGTAAAGGAAATGAGAATAACAAAAAAATGTGGAAATAACATTTGGTTGTACAGATGTAACAGATCATTATGTTGAATATTTACTTGTAAAACTAGATGGATAAGAGTGTTAGAAAATTTCTATAGCTACGGAGAATAAGAAAACATCATACCAAGATGGCAAGATTCCAAATATTGCATATTGCCAAATGCCAATATTAATTAAACAGGGGAAAAGGTTTGAGGGCAGAAAAGCAAACTAAAAAAAGAGGAATTGAAGATTTGAACTCGCAACCTATCCACTTGAGAAGAGTTTTAGAGCACACGACGAAAACCACTCAACTATATCCATTTTGACAAGGTTTTTGCAAGAGGTCATTTATGAGAATGATTCAAGCGAAAATGGGCCCCCCAAAATTGGAGGCCCCTGTCTTTGTCGCTCACCTTGCCGGCTAATAGCCCGGGCTTTGAAGAGAAGTAGGGCATGAATTTAAAATTTAGGGTTCTTAGTTAGTAATTTATGGTTCTTAAAAGCATCTAGATGAAGAGGAAGATTACGAGACTTGTGGGATAATATGGGGGGGGGGGATTAGGAGACTGATGTGGGGAAGGGGTAAAAAAGGAAGAAAATCATAAATGAAATGAATGAGAGTTAGTCAAATTAAGTGAGAATATTTAATGTATATTGGGTAGGTGAAAATATTAAGTAGTGGCATAATGTATATAGTGAGAAGCTTTTTTGCCACTTAAAGCTATGTGCCACCTATTGTGACATTTTCCTAAAATGAAAGGGGGTCACCTTAAAGAAGTGGAGGAAGTGTTTAACTATATTAAGAACAAGACCATAGAAATCCGACTTCTTAACAAATGAAGATAGATATATAGAGTAAAGAAAAGGGGAAGGGAAGGGAGGGGAGGGGAGGAGGAGCAATGAACCCAAGGTTCATAAAAATGCTAAAGAGAACTAAGCACTATACACTTTTTTCTCTCTAGTTGCTACCATATTATCCACTCATCATATATATGATTCTCGTTGCCACCCCTACTCCGGAAAGGATTTGCTTGTGCACCTATATTAGATTATTCTACGTAACGATGAAGAATACGATCTCCGCATCTAAACTTATTGGACCTAATTAGATAAATCAACCTTAATTTCACCAAATATTAACACCCTATACTGAGTAAACTTGAAACTTATTTATTTGACAAAGTTAAAAGAACACACCTTTAGTAGACACTTCTTCATAGGAACCTGTAAGAAAAAAATCATACATTGTCTCTGTTTAGGGAAACATTTTCTTTATCTTAAAAGATAAGGTGCTAAATTAGTAATATTTGGAGAGTACCTAAATTTCAGGTGCTTACAAGTTAAATTTTGTAACTCTATAAAATCGAGTAACTTAAATTTTGAAAAATCGTTTTAAAATTTTGATAAGTACTGATTTTGCCAAAATAATTTATCAACTTAACCAACTAAATTTACAAACAGTCAAGCTAATTAACTACCTTATCAACTCCAACACATTATAAGTTTCATCTTTACATTATCAGTTTCAAGTTTCAACTAACTTATCAATATCAGTATATTTTCAACTAATATTGTCAAACAGATCCATTCACACTTGTCCAATTTCTTCACAAAACTTTACTACTTGTACAAGTCTTTCCTTGTAAGCCGACAAGTTGCACAAAAGAAGCGCAATCCCCATCCCACCCAGCATCCCCGGCTCCAAACTCCAAACCATCAAAATCAAAACCCGTCTGTTTTTCTCCTAATTTTCTCTCTCCTCCATTTCTCTCCAAAATTCCATTCCTTCTCCTTCACTCTTCAACGCAATTTTGATCTTCATCACTCCAAATCCACTGCGATCTGCAAGCAACAGCATTCATCAATGGCGAGGGCAAGCACTGGCCCCGCTTACCCCGAGCGCTTCTACGCGGCCGCTTCTTACGTTGGTTTCGCCGGATCTCCCGATTCTTCCTCCTCAAACGCCGTCGTTTCTAAGTTCAACAACGAAGCTGCTCTTCTACTCTATGCTCTCTATCAACAGGTCAATTCTCTATTCTATATACTTTTTATGTACTATTTTTGTATTTTAGTGGATCCACCTGCAATTTGAATTATTATTATTGTGTAATGTTGGAATTCTAAGTGGATCTGATTTGAATTTCAGTTCTTTATTTACTGTTTGATACATCTTTTGTGTTGAGATCATTTTTTTTTTTTTGATAAAATTCTGCTACGATCTTAATTATGCAAGTATTTTAGGTTTGACATTCGGTTGTTTTTTTTTTTTATTAAAGGTAGATTGAAATGTCACAATGTACGAGCGCGTTCGTGTTTTTTTTGCTGTTAATTGAGTATTGACCATTAAGTGGAGGTCAATTATTTGAGATGTTTGATGTTAGAATGCCGAGCTGACGAATTGCGCCAATGGTGATTGATTTGGATTTTCGGATGTGTTTGAGGTTAAACAGATCAGATGTGTTTGCGTGATTGCGAGGTCAACAGAGAAATGAATTGTTCGATTGGATTAAGATTTTGGCAAATTATAGTAGGCTAGTATCTCAATTATGAGCTTATGACTTTATACTAATATAATATATTAACGTATAACAGTTGCATCCGTTAACGTGTAGAGGATATAGAGTGGCTTGTCACTTGTGGAATTTTGGCTCGGTCTTTGGGTGTTAGTGTCTTGTGTTTGTTGGTTGAATTATGTGTCTATGTTCTGTCATAGGTATCTGGTTTCTGAATTCTGATCAACTTGGCTTTAGTGAGGAGTCAATTTTGGTTTTAATTTAGCTTGTTCTGGTTACAGGCTACTGTTGGATCATGTAACATTCCAAAGCCAAGTGCTTGGAATCCTGTTGAACAAAGCAAATGGAAAAGGTTTGTCCTAACCGTGTCTTGTTGCTTTCTTGGCTTGTGAAGTGCATGCTTTATATTATATATTTACATATCTAATTGAGGAAGCCATATAAAAGGCGTAGGTCTATCCAAGCCGATTGTGTTTACATCTTTGATGTGCACATCATTCCAATAGCAGTTACCTTTTGTTGCTTCTGACGTTGCTTGTGATATATAATATAGGAAACCATATAATTGACTAGGATCCGTTCATACGTTCTTCTAATGCACTTTTATCTGTTTCTTTTTTCTTTTCTATCTTTCAGTTGGAGTGGCCTAGGAAACATGGCGCCTGCTGAAGCCATGCGTTTATTTGTGAAGATTTTAGAGGTTTCAAAGTGCTTAAAGTTTCTATGTTGTAGCTTCCAATTGATAGCGAGATTTTAATATGTTTGTCTTATTTGTTCTTTTTGCTAATAGGAAGAGGACCCAGGATGGTATTCAAGAGCTGATGTGGTGTCAGATGCAGTTGTTGACGTGCAAATGAATGTGAGTTTGCTAGATCTGTATAGTGTCTATATGCCGAATGCCGTATTTTTGATACTAAGCATATCTCATTTGTCTCCTGTTGGATTTGAGTTTGTTGTTTGATAAGTAAATACAAATCTTTTAATATTTGACTATAAGTAATTTTAAAAGATATGTAGACACCAAACATGCAAATACTCATAATTTATGGATTTGTTCAGAGAAGCATATTCATAATACACAAATATCTTTTGTTTCATAAAGTGAATTTTACTATTATAACATTCATGATGGGTCAAAATGTGTACTTAGAAGACCAAAAAAAATCAAAATGAGATGCTCATTATAACAGTCCTAATGTACCATGGTCTACACCCACCCTCAGTTGTCTTGACTAGTAGTCAATTGAAGTCAAAACTTTATGCCTTTTCAAGTTTTTATGTTCTACATACTATACGGATTTGGTGTAAGTGGATTTGTTGGTTGATGGAAGTGATGTTGCTTGATCAAAAAGGAAAACAAAACATCGCTAACTAAGAGGTTAATGGCTTGGCAATCAAGTGGGATGCTAATTTGGTTAAGTGAATTTTTTTTTTTCCTTATTTTGATGAAAGTAGAGGCAAAAGTGGGTCAATGGTTCAATTCATGAATGATCATGATATAGGATTTTAGATGAGTATAGTTTTTTTCGCTCTTGGTGTTTGATAGTGTGTATACAGTTTGCAACTAAGATGTACTTTAGCGGTTAGCTGTAATTCTATAAACCAAATGGGTCTATGCACAATATCTATTGAATAGATTCAATTCTAGATCTGCCTTGTTTAGGCCTTATTTAAGGAGTTACCCTGGAATTTTTTTCATGAATTTACAGCAATTTAAAGTAATAGACTTTCTTTGAAGGTTGGAACTACCATTAGAGTGCTAGGGGATTGATAAAATTTTATGAATAATTGAAAGTTTAACATGTTTGTGGACCATTATTTATGGCACTGTTGGCATCTATTGATTGTTTGATGTGCCTCTATGCATACGACCATGAATACATATACCAACAGACTCTTTTACATATTATACACACTGAACAAGAAACAAAGTCCCTTCTTTAGTTCTTACAATGTAGCCAATGTATTAGTCAGAGCCTTTCAATTTATCATTGAGTTAGATTGTTATCTTGGTGCTAGTTAGGCATGCATTACATTGTTCCCCTGTGTTTTATAAAAAATTGTTACCGTAGTGATCTCTTTAGTATTTACTTCAATGCTCCATCTGCAATATATTATTGATGTAATTCTTCCTCTGAATTTCTTTGGCTTAGCATAATCCAAAGAGTGAGGTAGTTGCCGAGAATGGCCATGCTTTTCCGGAGACAAAGGCAGTTTCTGCTGAAAATGGAGCAGCAATGGAATCTCAGGATAAGGATGTTGTTTCTGAAGGTCTTGGTTCAATCAGTGTCTACGACCAATGGGTTGCACCTCCAGTTTCTGGTCCACAGCCTAAACCTCGATATGAGGTATTGGAATATCATTGTGGCCTTTTTTTGTCATTCTTATTGCGTGCTTTTCCTTCTATTTAGATGGTTGGCTATACAAGGGTAGGCGTTCCTTCCTTTTCTTTGTGTAATGCTGTTGTTAAGGTTGATTCTGAATTTGCAGCATGGAGCAGCTGTTATAGGAGAGAAGATGTATGTTTATGGTGGAAATCACAATGGTCGTTATCTTAGTGATCTTCAGGTAATTTATAAAGATGAATTATGGAAGATCTTGGAGTACTGCAAGTATTTGGGTCTCCTCTATTTTTACTAGTTGATATGAGGTTGAAATTCTCTGTTTTGTGTGTGATCCACCCCCATTGTATTGTGTTAACCTGACAAATATTGTAGGTTTTAGATTTGAGAGCTTGGACCTGGTCTAGAGTTGAGGTCAAGACTGGGGCTGAGATGCCAGAAGTGCAATCTTCTATTCCATCGATCCCTTGTGCCGGTCATACGTTGGTCAGTATTGGAACTGTTTCCTATTGATGATGTGATGCTAAATTGTTAATGCAAAATGAATCAATGCCAGCTGTTAAATTATGCAGATACCATGGGAAAACAAGCTTCTCTCAGTTGCTGGGCATACGAAGGATCCTTCTGAGACAATCCAAGGTTCTATTTATATTGAAATGTTCTGGGATATAAATCCCATAAATGTCTTGACTCTTTTCATGTTTATTGCAAATTTATAATCTTTTGAAAACTGCCTAAAATGATTGGTTTTAGTTGTAAATCATGACGCTGAAACCAAAAAATAGAGAATCCCCACTCCTAAAGGAAAAAACCCTTCTGATTTTCTATTTCCTGTCTCGCTGTTTATAAATCATAGATTAGTCAAGCACTCCATAAAGTTACAGAAAGCTTGTGGTGACCACCTTGGTCTTTTGTTGGAATATTGTAGCGAGAAAGAGAAATATTTGAAGTTTGAACTATAATTGTAATATGGCAGAGCTTTGGGGTTGGGGATATGCAGTGGAAAGGGAAGTTAGTGATTAGTGAGTTGTAATCATATTGTAGATCAGCCATAAAAGATGCTGAGAAGCAATATTTCAAATAAAGGTGCTAAAACAGAAAACTGATATTAATACTTCCTCTGTTTTTTTTAGATGCAACATTTGCATTTTTGGTGAGTGTATTAAAATAATAAAATGTTGCAACTAAAAAAAAACAGAGGTAGTATATTTCATCTGAAGCCATGCTTCGGAAAAGTATTTTATACCATACAGCACCAGCAACACATTTACTGTGAAAGCATTATGCCAGAAAATCTACTCTTTGTCTCCACCAAAATGATTTATCTAACTAGGCAATGCTTTAATATTATGGCCTGCCGGTTCTCAATAGGGATTTTCTATCCCGTATGGTGTCTGATCGAGTGTCCCAATTAAATTTCGCTGTGCAACCTCATCCGCTTCATTATTGAAGGTAGTTTGTCTTATACTGGTAAGATGGCAAAATTAGAAGAGAGTTGGATACAAGATGTGACACTAAATGGGAACACAAGATCTCAACTCGATTGTTCTAGTTTTTACCATTTAACTTGATCTTCAGTGTGATGAATAGGATGCAAGCTCACATGTGATAATAGACCTCTTGTCACTCTCTCCATTTCCTTTAAGTTTGGACTCCAGGTTCATAGTTTTTATCAGTTTTCTTTTATCCTCTCCTGCAATCAAAGAAGAGTTTATACCTATGGGGAACTTTGGAATGCCAACTAGCACGTATGAAGGATTTAGATATGGTGATTTTGTTGGTGACTGTCAAAAGATCATCTAGATAAGATAGTGAAATAACCTTCCAGCACAAAGTTAAACTCTTTTCCTCTTAATCTTTTTGTGGGTGTCTCCTTAAGCTGGTGAGACTTGTCTGCAGATTTGTAGGCCATATTGAGGAATCTTTTTATGTTCGTTTAATGTGCTACAGTGGCTTTACTAGGCCACTTTCTCTTGGACTCTTGTGAGTGTTTTTGTGGAAATGTCTCTGGCATGAGGAGGGCTGCCGATATGCTCTGATATCAAATTTGAGAACAGAGATTTGATTTTGGAGCTGAGATGCAGAAGATCAACTAGAGGTGTGTGTGTGTGTGTGTGTGTAGCAGTGATGGAGGTTTGATGGCTTGGGAAGAATGGTTGTATAAGGATTAAAGGGACTCTCTCCTTCCGGATGGTACTTACTCTTAGATTGACTTCAGGTGTATGTGTGTGTAGCAGTGATGGAGGTTTGATGGCTTGGGGAAGAATGGTTGTATAAGGATTAAAGGGACTCTTAAGCTCTTCTTCCAGATGATACTTTTTCTTAGCTTGACTTCAGGTCCATGCTTCAATGAAATTCAATGGTGTTGGTACTCACTTTACCACAAATAATTTTTGGCAACCTTTTCTGCTCATAATTATTTTCTTTTGTTCAGCTTTTTGTGGTTAATCTTATAAAGCAGCTTTTTTTGGCAAACTAGTCTGTTAAATAAGAGACATATAAAAAGACTTCTAACACATGCATGAAAGTTTCAAGCTTCCCTAATTGTCGATCTTGATTAGTTTCATAATGATATAAAATTGATAGACCTTGTGATATATGCTTCTGTTTGCAGTGAGATATGATGTGTGCATGATAATTGATAAGTGCTCTAAGAGCTAGCAACTAAAGTCTTTTCTTAAATTGAGAACATATTTATTTTCCAATGATTTGTGTAAGCCTTAAAATTTTGTTCTTTTACATTTTATTGGATAATGTACATGACTTGTTTCATTTTGATCACAGTGAGGGTTTTTGATCCGCAAACATCTACTTGGTCAATCCTGAAGACCTATGGAAAGTCACCGGTACATATAATCCTCTTATTCTATTTGTTGCGAGAGATATGTGGCTTATGGAATATTATCAAATAAATTGGTAATTAGGGGCCTTGAGGATAGTATTTTTTTTCTTTGTTGGTCTTATTCTTTATAACGGGAAGCTTTTGAGCTCGTTTTTCCTATGCGTGTATCTCACTCCATCCAAGTCAATGATCTCTAGAATGGGAAATCTAACGGGTTGTTGCACTTGTTACCCCAATTCCTTGATGAGTTTCCCCTGAGCTCATTTCTTGGTAGTTTAGTGTTTTTATGTGTTATTCTTTTAAAGTTTGGATGTTGAAGATAGAGAAAACTTGTGCTGTTTTAGGCATTAAAAGCCTATAACTGTGAATATTTGGATTTTCATGCATACTAATGAACTAATGTCTCCTTAAAATTGAGGTGACTGGCAGGATGAAGTAGGTTTTACCTTTGCTTGATTGTTGTATTGCTTGTGCTTTTTCTTGCTTACTTCTAACACTACGTATAATGTATGTGTTGCAGGTATCACGTGGGGGTCATACGGTCAACCTTGTAAGCTCCAGCTTAGTTATCTTTGGTGGTCAAAATGCAAACAGAACTCTCTTAAACGATCTTCACATTCTTGACTTGGAAACCATGACGTGGGATGACTTTGATGCTGTGTAAGTGGATGTTTTTATATATACTTATTAGAGCAAGCCTATTCTCCTTAGTTGTCAGTTTGTTTATACTAATATATCTGCAAATGATGTCAAAGTCATTAATGAGATGTATATGTGAAATATTGGTTGATTTTGGTTTAAGACACTCAATTTTTGAAAGACCTGATACATTTTCTGATATTCAAAATCTCATTGTACTGGATGCTTGATCTGCATTTCACATATTTATTGCTCTTTACTCTTTAGTATCGTAACAAGTTTGATAAGGTTATTCTGGCTGTTTTACTAGCTTGATACATATTTTGATTTTATTCTAGGGGTGTGCCTCCTTCTCCAAGGTCTGATCATGCTGCTGCAGTACATGCAGAACGTTATCTCCTTATTTTCGGTGGAGGTTCTCATGCTGCTTGCTTTAATGATCTGCATGTTCTTGATTTGCAAGCTGTAAGCCTTCACTTCTCTGATAGCCGGTGTGTTGCATGATTTTGTTTCTTTGTATCTTTATCCTCTTTGCTTCTGTAGATGGAGTGGTCGAGACCCATCCAGCAAGGCGATATACCTACTCCACGTGCTGGACATGCAGGTGTGACTGTCGGAGAAAATTGGTTTATTGTCGGAGGAGGTGATAATAAAAGTGGTATGTATATGTTAAGTTCTTTATTTAGACTTTTATTTTCGGAAGAATTCATCAATTTTTTATAATCTAATTGACTGGGTCTACCTTTCTTTTTCCCTAACGGCCTTTTATTTTTCTATGGCACATGCACATACTGTTCTATTTCTATTTGTTTTATGGTTCATGCACAAACTTATTATTATCTCCAAGAATAACTACATTAGTGGAAAGTATGATCTCACATCAATCAAGTATGTCTCTGTGTGTGTGGATGTAATCTTGTTCATCTGAGGTAAAAAAAAGGCTTTCTTACTTGGAAGTAGTTGTCTAAGTAAAAGTTGTTTCTACCTCTTTCAGAAGTTACTATTGAAACAGTTGTTGCATTTGTCTTACCTTCTTTGGTCTATCTTCTTTATTCAAAATGAGAATATTATGTTTGACATCACCCATAGTCTTTAAGCATGTTCTTGCTGTATTTGGCAGGTGCCTCTGAGACTGTTGTCCTCAATATGTCGACACTTGTCTGGTCAGTTGTTACATCAGTCCAAGGACGTGTTTCCCTTGCTAGTGAGGTAAGCTGCTTACTGTGTGAGTGGAAATCATAACTGACATCACACTGTCCACTGCGCTACTTTTTTTTTTTTTTTTTTGGTCATGTTTACAAAAGAACCTACCATATCTTGTATAAATATAGGTGGGCAAACTCTGATGTGGACAATTCACAATCTTACTCGTACATCGTTAGATTTGCTAATCCTGTTTATCCCATTATTGGATCTAATGGAGCATCTTTAGAAAGAAAAGGTAGTATAGTGGGAAGTCACCTTGAAGGCTAGAATGGTGCACCAGTAAGGGTACTGTAGCGGAAAGTTGGGTTAATCTGACGGAGGTTCTTAATAGGAGTCGCCGGAGACCAAGTATGACATGGCTAGAGGGCCCTAAGAATGGTTTGAAGAAATTAAGTTTGCTGGAGGATTATAGCACTTGATAAAAGGAAATGGAGGTGGATGAATCTATGCAGGCAACCATTGGAGATAAATTCTCGACTCATGTAGTCGACCCGATCCTACGAGATTAAGGCTTTGGCAATGCTGTCGTGTGGTGTTGATGTGGATGGGAGGACTCTTTGTAAATCAGATGTATATAATAGCGATATATAGGGGTGCTAATCGAGTTGAGCTCGAACTTGACTCGGTCAAAGCTTGACTCGATTGAGCTCGAAACTCAATAACCTTGCACATAACTCAATTGTTTTCAATAAATTTCTCTTTGAAATAAAGAAATATATTAACACTCATTAAAAATAAATTGATAGAGTATAAAACGAAAAAAATTGTAAAGAAAAGAAGATATGAGAATTAAATGCCGAGAATTCAAGGTGAACCGAAACTTTAAACGAGCTGCTCGTGAACGACTAGACTCGACTCAAAACTTAGCGACCACGAGTCGAGCAACCCTCTGCTTGTGATCGACTCGCTCGATTAGCACCCCTAGCTATATATGTTGGGTGACCTTTATACTGCCTTAATAGCAGAATATATTTCACCTTTTGGGTTTGGCGCATAGTTTAGGACTGGGAATAAGAGTATTAATGAGAATATTGAGATGTAGAAAGTGAGTAGAAAAAGAAAAATTATGCGAAAATTATGTCCTGAAGAGAGAAAAAGGGTTAATGTGATATATAGAAAATTTGTTTTTCATTCAGGTCTCAGACGATTTGGGACATCCATATATAAGAACTGTGAGAAAATAGTGGGGTGGGGAAGTACCTTATAGGATTGGCTTTTACTTATTTGCAAGGTGGTTTTTGATTGCACCAGGTGCATTTTTATCTGTAGGTGGATAGCTTTTCTATTTGATGACGTGACTTCATCTCATTAATGGGTTAATGTTTAGTCCATCTCATATAATACACCCTTTTTATCCGAAAATTGCGATGGATGTTTATATGTGTGTTGCTATAGATCAGCCTATTTTTGAAGTTGTCCTTGTTCTGAGTCTTCTGACCATGTTGCTTTGATGAGTACAATTCTCATTGCTACAGGCCTGCACTAATACAGCCACTAGGGGTGAAAGTTATTCGGATAAAATCCAAAATCCAATCCAATCCAATCCGAATTAGTAATTCGGATCGGATTTAAACGGTGTTTGGATTGGATTCGGATTGAGATTTTTTGAAAAATTGGATTTTCGGATCGGATTGGATTGAGGGTAATTGGATCTAAAAATCCAATATAACCGAATAGTAATATGCCTTGTATTAAGTGCTTAATTGATTTTTTTTTAAAAAAAAATGCCTAGTCCATAGCCCAATAGGCGTAGCACTTCAACCCTTGTCCTAAAACCCTAACATCACTTAATTACTCATTTCCTAAATCTGATAGGCTGCTGTTGTGCTTAATTTATTTCATCGAAAAACTAGAGTTTTAAAAAATCGGATTTTCGGATCGGATCCAATCTAGAGTATGAAAATTCGGATTGGATTGGATCGGATTCAAACTGTAATTGGTTTGGATTCGGATTGGAAAATTAAAATCCAAATTTTCTTCGGATCGGATTGGAATAGGCCGTAATCCAAACCGTACACCGAACTTTCACCCCTAACAGCCACTGTCAGGGTTGTTCTGTGGAGAACTGCTCTTATTTACATGCTTCTTTATTAGAGCATTGTATCATAATTTTTCTTTTATTTCAGGGCGTAAGTTTGGTTGTGGGCTCATACAATGGGGAAGATATCCTGGTTGCTTTTGGAGGTTATAATGGGCGTTACAACAATGAGGTCGTCATGTTCCCAACCTCTTAAATTGTTCCATTCTGTACAGAATGAATTTGTATTATTCTTCATATGCTTATCTTGATATCATGTGTTTTTGGCAGGTTCATGTTCTCAGACCTAGCCACAAATCCACTCTGCAGTCAAAGATGATAGGAACACCTGAACCCGACAATATTTCTGCTGTGCATAATGCCACAAATGCCACTAGAGATTTGGAATCTGAACCCGATGCAGGGCCAGATGGAAAAATTAGGGAAATAGTAGTGGACAATATTGACAGGGAGGTAATTTAACAATGCCATTATGTTAGTTATTTTCTGGGACCAAAGAGATAAATACTAAATAGTCATAATAGTTGTCATATGCACCAGCACGGATTAATATTCTCAATGCTAAATTTTGCACTTTCTTCATAGTTTTTGTAGCCAAGTCATTCTATTGAATCTTCTGCTGTCTTTCATCTCAACATGCATTTTGCCTTTTGTGCAGAAGATTAGAAGCAAAGAGGGGGAAGAAGGTTTTAGAACTCTGAAGAAAGAAAAGGAAGAGCTGGAATCTGAACTAAGTAGAGAAAGTTTACAGAATCAACAGTTGAAGCAAGAGTTAGCAGAAGCTGAAAATCGAAATGCAGACCTTGTAAAGGTTATATCTCGCCATTATCACAATTTATGTCATCTGCAATCTATTGATTGTTTATTTACTAATGATTATGAAATATGTGGGGCTTGCAATCAACTTAGAGAAGAGGGAGTGTAATAAGTTGTTATTGTTTCATAGAGTGCTGGATGAAATAGTGTAATGATGTTCCAGCTATTTGGTAAGTGGGCGTTGTCAAAATGTCTAGTTCATTACATATGGGTGGATTGATGGAGGAAGGTGCTCTCAAACTTATTCCCCCAATTAAATATAAAACTCAAGCTTTCCTGTAATATCCGAAGTTCCTGGAGCTCAGTTGTGCTCTATTATGTTGGTGTGTTTATTTATATATAGCGTTGCTAGAGCTCCTTTAAATCTATTTTAACACATTTATTTAAAACAGTTAAATGGAAAGAGCTTTTGTTTGGGGCAGCTCTCTGGTCTGCTAGAGTTCCATTTCTGGGGTTTTGTCTCCCACCAGCTCAACCAACATTATATTTCTGGGGGGTTCCAGTTGTTAATTGGGATTTAACATATGGACTTATCCTGACAATTCAAGTGAATGGCCAAAAGCACCCTAGAGATCTTATACTATCCTATGAAGCACGGGTACTCCTCCCGGACACCGAATCCCGTACCGGGTACGGCCAGGATTCGTCCCCAAAACGAATCGGGTTGGCTGGGTACGTGGGTTTGGTTTGGGTACAGATGGGGCCATGGGCTGAATCCAGGTACGTGGTGGGGACAAATTCAAAGTGAGAGAGACGTACCCAGCTACTTTTAATGAAATATAAAGGGCCAAAAATCAGATCTAGGGTTTTCTTGGAAAATTTGAAAATGTCTCACTCTCAGCTCAGCTACTTCGAAGTGCACCCCTTTGTCTCTTTCCCAAGTGGTCGGCACCTGGCCCACCTTCGCCGGCAGCCACCAATCTCTCCGGCAGCCTCTTTTGCTGCTCATGCTTCGAAGTTCCTTCGTTGGACATTCTTCAAAGTTCGAAGTAGCTTCGTCGCTTCTCCTTCCAATCTTCGTCGCTTCTCCTTCCAATCTTCCGGTCGCTCCTCTTCAATCTTCGTTTGCTCATTTCGTTATTCTTCTTAAGGGTTAAGATAAGTCTAGAATGCAGATAGGCACTAGGCAGTAGAGCATAAAGCACGTGAAAGAGGAGAGTGGAGTACAGGTGTACACCATCTTTAAAAAAAATAGATGTAGTGTCGTTTAAGATTTTTGTACAAAAACTAACTAAATTACAAGACCTTTTTCTAATGACTTCTCCATTGTTCTTTAAATCTTTACCTAAACTAACCCCATATAGTCATATAGAAGTACTATTTACTTTATTCTAGGGAGGAAGAAAGCTTATTTTTATATATTTACATGTATGTCGTGTAATATTTTTGTACAAAAATTAAATGGATATTATATCTAATAAAAATTTAAGGTAATATTATTCATAAAAATATTATTTTTAATTATTCTTTTCCGAATCCAAGCCGTACCCGTTTTTGGAAATTTTAATTTTGCCGTTTTCCGTCCCCGTATGCATCCCCGTATCCGTATCGGTACTACATAATTACTATCTAGTTGTATAATAGAAGTAGACCAAGACATAGTTTTTATAAAACAGAATGTATTTGACGTACATTCTTGTGAGAAGGAACGTTTGTTTTTGTCTCTTTATCGTAAATTGTGTATACAGGATTTTTTTTTATTGAAACCTCGTGCCAGTCAATCTATAGTACAAGTATAATATTTGCCTTGGTTTAGTGTGCCATTTTGCGCCTGAGAGCAATGCACATGACATCAGACATGAGTTTAAAACTTCAAACCACGTTTGTTTTCAAATTTAAGTTGGATCTTTTCCCCTTTGCAGGAGCTCCAATCCGTACGTGGTCAGCTTGCTGCAGAGCAGTCAAGATGTTTTAAACTTGAGGTATGTGTTGCCAGACTTGATATGGTTCTATTGTACTTTTCCCGAAAGTCTCATTGGACACCTCTGTTGATCCAAATTCCAAACTTTAGATTATATCAGAATGCTGTTTGCTTGATTTTTTAATATCTTTTAAGTTCCGTATGGACTTGGATGGATTGTCGAACCATGTTTAAATGGTTTGTGGCCATCTCTTGTTGATTGTTGGCTGAGAATTCCAGAAAAAGGAGGATTTTGGAGATATGGTTTTGTGCCCATTTAATGTAGGAATTAATGGCTGACCTTTAACATCAGTTTTAACTTTTAAGTATTTGAAAACATTTCAATTGGGGGAAAAGGGGAAAAAACCAATGAAATGTTGACATTGGAAATGATAATTCTACCCGCACGTCGTAGATATTAGTCCACCACCAAACCCAGAGGTGATGATAAACCATGCACGGTCTCACGGTATGTGAACTTAGTATTCTCTCCAAAACACCTTCTATTTTGTCTGGGGAATACCTAATGGGCTACTCTACACCTATCTGCTGTGCATGGGTTATCATCACTAGGATATATGTATCTTCCCTCCTGAACCTAGTGAGGCCAAGCAGATGATACATATTAATCAGTTTAAACTTGGTCTTCTTGGTGTCTTGACAATTTTTAAATCATAAGAATCAGTGCTGAGGATTATCAATTATAGATCCATGAGACAAGATCACCTTGAGCCTCAACTGATGCCTATGCTATGAGCTTTCCCTGAAATTTACCAAGAGCTCGCAAAATTGAACACATTCAACTATGTTTTTGTGTGTCAATACTAAAGTTGATTGCTGATCATTACTTGATTGGCAGGTCGATGTTGCCGAGTTACGGCAAAAGCTACAAACGATGGAGCAATTGGAAAAAGAACTAGAACTCCTGCGTAGACAGAAGGCGGCCTCTGAGCAAGCAGCCCTAAATGCAAAGCAGAAGCAAGGTTCTGGTGGTGTATGGGGTTGGCTTGCAGGGTCCCCCCCTCAAACAGAGAATGATGCCTGATTCAAAGTAGAGAATGTTACTTTGTTTGTGATTGATTTTGTTTCTCAGTGAAATTCATTAAGTTTTGCTTTATCTACCAGTTTTAATTTTTTGGTCCGAGGATAATAATCAATTTTATTTTTCCTAGTCCTAATTTTAAGGCATCAAAGGGGAATACAAATTGGAAAACCCTGTATAAAATAGTCATGTAGTATTTTCCGGCTCACCATACCTCTTGTATTTTTTTCCCCAGTTTATACTTTTGGTAGTATGTAATTTTAAAAAAGGTGTAAAGACTACACTTAAGATTGAGGGGTATAGATTTTTGTTTTTGTTGGGATCTCTTTTTTATTTCTAATTTAAGATAAGATTTTGAGTACTACTGTCATTTTAGTTATTTTCAAATGCTATAGCAAGTTATTTTGGTGGTCATCGAAGCCAAAACATGGGGAAAGTTCAAAAATTCCAAAGTTAATTCAAGGAATTTCCCACGGCAAAAACAATTGTCTTTTGGCAATGAATGGATGGGTTATTTAATTCGTAAAATCATTGATGGAAGGCATGAAGAATTAATGGAACTCGTGAAAAGGTGAGGACTTCTTCCATAGAATGTTGAAGTTGTACGGTACCCATTATACAGCTCTACGATAATATTCCTATAGAGCATTATGTTATAGATATTGAATTTTTCTTATTGAAAATTGTATTCTTCATGCTTTACTTATTATAGTTTTAAAACTGAGGTTATTACATGCAAAAACTTTATCATGCACCCGGGTGTACCGTGAGCATAGTACACTTAAGGTTATTGTTTTGCTCATTAACTCTTTTAAAATCTTCCAAATGAGTAAAATGTACTAAAAAGCAAGAGTTCTAAATAAGCAAATGAGCAAAAATTAGTCTTTGGTGTACCATGCACATGGTACACCCGGGTGTACTGTGCACATGGTATACCCGGGTGTATAATGAATTAACTCTATTACATGCGGGGGTTGGGGACTTGGGGTTAAAGAGGCAACGTAAGTGTTACTTTTAATCGGCTTCAACTTTATCTTTTTAATTTTAAGTAAATCCAATTATAAAAATCGGAACTCGTCTTTTTGGGAGAGTATTAATTAAGACTATATCCTTTATCCCACAATTTATCTAATATTTGTGAACTACTTTTTGCACATTACACACAAGCAAAATTAGACGATGTGATGTGTGGGAGAGGAATATATTGTTATGGGTGTAGTGCTCTATATTTTTTTGTGTTTAATATTTGTATGCATAATGAGAGTGACTATTATTAAGCTAAATGGCACTGTAAAGTGTAAGTAGTGATGTCAATTGGGCGCGGTGGATGTAGAGGTGGTTCCTCCACACCCACACTCCCTTAAACTTTTTATCCCTATCTCTGCCCCACCACCCATTGTGGGAAAAATTTCCAAACCCATCCCCACCCCCAACGCGTGCGTATTTAAAACCATCCTAGCCCCACCACCGGCGTGGGTACCCACACATACTTCTTCGTACCAGCCCCACCTATCCTCCCAAATACATTCTGTCGGTACTGCCACAACATAGAAATATTAAAAGAAAAAATTATATCTAATCAGAACTAAATCTTATATTAAAAGAGAATAATTAACAATTGGGTAATTAAGAAATGCAATAAAAAAGAGTGATTTAAGATGAAAACTACCTTCAATATAGCAAATTTAAGATGAAAATCAAAAGTGTATATCGTGAAACATATTGTATTCTTCAACGAGAAGTCTATGGGGCGGGCGTGGATGAGGGCGGGTGGATGGGCGGGTATAACAGAATATCCACTCTCGTTCCACCACCCATTACGAGTACGATTTTCATCTCCATCCGATTCCCACTCCACCCCGCCCCTTCCCCCGCCAAACTTAGTCTCATCCCACCCCAGTTGGGCGGGGATGGGACAAATCTCCTACTTGATCCGCCCCACTGACATCTCTAAGTGTCAGGCATTAGAACCATGAAGGATGTATGCTTATAATTTGATATCAAATCTAAATATGTATTACCTTATTCATTTTTTTTATAAAAAAAAACTAGTACCTTATATGGAATTGTGAACCTATTAGCCCTCAATTTGCTATTACTTGCTTATATTTGGTAAGTAACACCATTGACTCTCATGTGGCATGCACCGATGCACGAGGTTTCACTTCTTCCAATATGATATGGCAATGTTTAATTCGAGAGTGAAAGTATTACTATGATATGACCATATTGTGTTATGATCTGGAAACATTGTTTATGAGTTTGAAAGACTTCGACTTACTATCCTTATAGAGAAAAATAATCCCCACAAATTACTCACCAACTCTTATCCATCATAATTTTGTGTAGGTTTGTAAATGAGTCGAGGCAACTCATGAGCTACCTGAGATCGACTTGGTTAAAGCTCGACCTGAATCATCTCGAATCGAAAGCTCGAGGTGCTGGTGAGTCGAGTTAAGCAACTCGGTACTTGACTTGAAAACTTGTGAGAAGTTTGAATACCAAATTATCTATAGCAAAATACCTAAATTCCACATACTTTCTACCTCATAGTTACTTTTAATAAAGACACTTGTAAGCTACTCGAGATCTACTCAGCGAAAACTCGACTCGAGTAAGCTAAGCTCGGCTTGAGTTGTTAACGAGTCTAAACGAGATAGCTCAAACTCGAACTCGACTCACATAATTTACACCCCCTAATTATGTGGGCTCGAGGGGAGGATCCTGTGGGGGGGGGGGCATGACACTTATATAAAATCTAATATATATACATACCACCTTTTGTTTCTTAATATTTGCAACGCTGCACACATAATAAGGAGAAAGCCCACCTCATAGCCATGAGGTATAGGGATCAAAGCTCATGGGACTCATTTGAGGAATTCCCTTTATCCACTCTCAAGTGAGCCTCCTTTATCTTACCTTAAATGTATATACATGTATGTATTAAGGAGAAAGAGAGACATAGCCCAATAGAGTAAGACTTTCCTTATATAAAAATTTATCCTTAAGAGAAATGTTGAAAGTATCTATACTAATATATTAAAAGGTGTTTCTAAGAAAGTTTGTGTGCCACGTGGCACTCTCCTCTAAGGCTCTAATGGAAATGCTTTATTTTGAAGTAAAACCCTCAAATTAAAAAATAATGTTGTGTAGTTACAAGGTATTGAACACGTGACCTTTGAAACGAAAAATGAAAGCTTAACCATTAATCCACCATAACACCATCGTTTAGTATTTCAAAATAAAATATCATAAGGTCTTATAATTATATCTCATTAAAAGATTTGCACAAGTAGTTAGATACCTAACTTTTTTATGATAATAACAAGAGACTATTATAGAGATAAACTCTTACTCCAATTCCTTGTAGAAAGTTAAGCTATTACTTTCATCCCCAAACTTTTAAGGGTTTATTTTTCAAAAATCATGCAATTACTTATCATGTCATTATGTCAATTTTTCCTCACTTGACAATACGAAAAGTAACAACTCGGGGCATCTCCAGAGACACTCACTAGCTAAGAAACAAAAGTAGTATTTAGGTTGCAAGACTCTCTAATAAGGGAAACAAAGAAACTAGTAATTCAAAAGAAAAAAGAAAGTCTTACAGTTGCTCGAAAGGATAATATTGTTGGGAAAAAGTATCGTAGGCACTAACAAATTGAGCAAGTGAAGTATAACAAACCTGAATAAAGAAATTAAAGCAACAAAGAAGACACGAGATTTAATGTGGAAACCCTTATTGAAAATCACAACACTACACTTGGTTTTTTAATTTGTGATCGAGATGATGATTGCAAAAAGATAATTAAATCTCTCTAAACTCTCTAATATGTCTTTAGAAGTCTCTCTAGATTAATTTTTCTCTTGCCTTTCTAATTTGTCTTTAGAAGTCTCTCTAGATTAATTATTCTCTCTCGCCTATCTATGAATTGAATTTATAATAAGATATAAAATGACTTGCATATTTATACTAAGGGAACAATTAGATACCTAATAGAAGAAGAAGACCAAGCTTGGCGATGAAGCCCATATCCTGCAGGTTGGCAGGGACGACAAGCATCATGGTGCACAACATCCTACGGGTGCGGGCTCCAAGGCTGAGGGCTACTAGCTCTCCACGCTTCCTCATGTCTCGTTTCCCATCATCATGCTTTGTCGTTGAGTACGCAAGCACATCATCGTAAACTCATCGATATTCCTTCGCCTTTGCCGCAAGCACACCATGCTTCCACACCTTCTTCATCGGTGTACACTTGTCGACTACACTCGCCGACTTTTACTCGCTTCTGCGACGATATTCAACACCATATCCGACAAATATTAGCCCCTAGATTGATAAAGAAAACTAGACATTTAAAAGAGTAATTAAAGTGACAAAACAAAAGGAGGGAAGCCATAAATTGTTTGAATATTATTATTTCTTTTTATGTTTGTTAATTCGATTTTTGTCTCTCCCCGTATTATCCATGCGCGACTATACCTAACCAATAAAAACCTTGACCTATTTATGCGCGAAAGTGGTGATTAAACCCCATAAGTTTGATCAAATGTGAGATTAGGCCCCTTAAATTTCACTTGTGGTGATTAACCCCCACAACTTTACCCAAATGTGAGATTACACACTTTTTATAATATTCAACCATTTTCTCAATAATAAATAATTTTTTTAATACTAAGATATTTGATTATAAGTATTTTTATACAACTTATTCTTCCTGGCAAGGCTATGAGGAAGATGAGAATAATTGCATAGTGATAGGGCATAATCTGGCAAGGCTATGAGGAATAAAAGATGCACGTTCAGTGAAGAATTTTTTTTTTTTGTTTATGTATGTTTGTACTTAATATGTATAATTTATGTATTTAACATATTTTATATCATCATAAATTATTTTTGAATTTTTTCTCAGGTATTTTTCCTACAAAAAATAAATTGTAAAGAAAAAATGGTTATATATACTAATAAGTGTGTAATCTCACACTTGGGTAAAGTTGTGAGGGTTAATCACCACAAGTGAAACTTGAGGGGCCTAATCTCACTTTTGAGCAAACCTAAGGGGCCTAACCTATTATTATGAGACCTTATAAAATCAATTGTTTCCATTTTCCAATCTAACAAAGGCACCCTCTATAATTATTATAAATCGGTATGAGAAAACTCATCACATGATTATTCAGAATCGTTTCCCAATCTAGTGTTAGAAATTAAACAAATTCCCAATTTGGTGCTTGCTCAAAACTTATTCCATAATCTAGTGTCCATGTAGGCTTGGAATTACAAACCTAATATTTTTAGTTTAACAACACTCCAACCCTTTTTTTTTTTTTTTGGTGAAACTCCAACCCTCCTTATCATCTTGTAAATTGAAGAAAATAAATACCTGCTATTCCTCCTTCCTTCATCCCCACGCCAGTTTGAATTTTTTTTTGTTTTTAAAAAAATTTCCTCCAAAAAAAAGAAAGAATACTACTATTCATTTAGGACCAAATTACAAACAATCTTCACATTACTAATTTAATCAAGCTGGTTGTCAAAATTGAGACAAATACATAGTGCCACCAAAATAATTAATTCTTCATCCTTCTCTGTCTACTCCATCAGCATCAACATTATTACGACTCAAAGACACAAACTCAAGCTCATCTAATCCTATTGGTTCATTTTGTTGTTGGTTGACCATAATGGATGTAGAAGTCCTTAACTGACTGTTATATTGAGTTTCATATTCAATATTCATTTGATCGATAAAATTGGTCATCGTTGAGCATCCGTGTGAATGACCAAATTAATGGGTAATCTGAATTTTCCATTTCTGCAAATGATAAAGGAAATGGGTGTATGAATACTAGTGGCATACAAAGATAAATCAAATTCAAATGGACTTTTTTTTTTTTTTTTATTTGTAATATGAGTTTTTCAACTATATTCAAAAGCAGGGACTATCCATTTCTGCAAATGATAAAGGAATTGACTTTTTCTTTTTGTCCTCTAAAATAAGATCAGGTAGTGCAACACATTGCAAGGAAACCATGGAAAACGAAAACCATCACTTCGATGTTCAATTTGACAAAAAACCAATTGACTTTGCAAGATAAATAAAATAAGAAATTCAAGATTCCTAAACTTAATTCAAGAAACCATTCGAAGACCATTACTTTGATGTTCAATTTTTTTCCCCAAAATTAAAATTCCACACCAATGTTTTTAAGAATTAATTGAAAAAACAGGACATGAGTTTTTTCAATATATTGGGAAAGCATGGAAGACGAAAAACGTACCTGGAAGGGGAGGGGCTGTGACGGGTTGAGGAGATGTGCCACTGCGGTGGCCGGTGGATGGTGCGGTGTAAACTACGGTGGGTGCAGCTGTAGAAGAGTGTAAGGAACTGTAGTGACAGTGAAATCAGACTTTTCAATTTTTACTGGAGAGAAAATGGTAGAGGGCAGTAAAAACAATAGGTTTGGGATTCCAAGCCTATGTGGACACCAGAATAGGGAATTAGTTTTAGAAAAGCACCAGATTTGAAATTTCTTTTATTTCCAACACTACTTTGGGAAAACATTCGATTATTCTAGAGCTGATCAACTCCAGCCCGGCCCGGCTCGATTTTTGGGCGGGCTTGGGCAGTTTTTTTGGGCCCGACCATTTTTTTTTTTTTTTTTGGGCGGGCTTTGGACAAGCCAAAAAACACTTTTTAGTCTAAATTTTGGCCCGGCCCGGCCCGTACAATTGGCAAATATTTTTTACCCGGCCCGGCCCGTACAATGGGCAAATTTTTTTTACCCGGCCCGGCCCGAACCCGGCCCATGATCACCTCTAGATTATTCATGTGAATTTATGATGACGATTTTTTTTTTCTTTTTAAGTTATCCAGTGTGGCCTCAAAAATTGAGTGAAATTGCCACTTGTGTAATAGAGGTCCCTGTGTAATACTACCAGCAAAATTACAAAATTCCCCTAAATCAAAATGATAGCAGACCATTAAACCAGAAACTTTCTCTCACTAATCTTCTGACCTAGAAAACTCCCCCATTTTCTCTCTCCTCTTTCTCCCACCATTTTCGAAGTTTCAATTCACTCAAATTCCAGCATAAAAAACCCCCGCTTTCACTCGTCGTTTCTCTCTCTTTCTTCCAGGTTCTTCAGATAATTTCCTCCATTTCTCTCTCTCTCTCTCGCATTTTCTCGTTACTTGTTGATATGACATTGATTGAGGTTTGTTTTGCAATTTCTGTATCTATGTATGTATTTTCGTGTTGATTTTTGTTTAAATTGGAATTTGTAATCAGTATAGTATGGTATCAGTGATGAACAATGATTTCGATTTGGAAAGGGGGAAAACAGCATCTGCTTCGGAAGCGGAAGAGTTTAGGGTTTCGAATGATGGGGATGTTGTTGATAATAGTAGAGATGAAGGGGTAAGTGATTTGCATTTGAATGATGAAATTAGGGTTTCGAATGGGCGAGATTTAGGTGCCTGGAAAAATGAAGTTGATGAAATTAGGGTTTTGGAGGGGAATGAGCGGGAGAAAGCTAGGGTTTTGCGTGGGGACATTGATTGTGATACGAATGGCGATTCTGGGAATTCGGGCGAGGTGGAGGGAGATAGGGTTGCATTAGGAAATGATGGGGTTGATAGTGGTGGAGAAATTGAGGTTAGGGTTCAAAAAATGGAGTCTGGAAATGAAGAAGATGAGGTTGTGAGTCCTGAAGGAGGGTTTAGTAGTACTTCTAATGGCGTAAGACCTGCGGATGATGACGGAATGAGGGAGAAGGTTGTAAAAGAAGAGACCTCAAAGATGGATAGTAGACATGGTGATTTTAAGTCGGAGACACGTGGTTATATGCAGGCTTCAATTAGTAAAGATGCTAGTGCTAGTGCTAGTGATGTGGATGATGAAATGAGTGCTGGGTCGTTGAAAGTTATGGGTTCTAAGTTTGAAATGGGCGACATGGTTTGGGGCAAGGTGAAGTCTCATCCATGGTGGCCAGGTCATCTGTTTAATGAAGCTTTTGCTACTTCTTCAGTTCGACGGACAAGGAGGCATGGGCATATATTGGTTGCGTTCTTTGGTGACAGTAGTTATGGTTGGTTTGACCTCACAGAACTTGTCCCATATGACCCCCATTATGCTGAGAAATCGCAGCAGACAACTTCAAGGACTTTTACTAGGGCCGTTGAAGAATCTGTTGATGAGGCAAGTCGAAGGAGTGCTCTTGGTGTAACCTGTTGCTGTCGCAATCCAAACAATTTCCGTCCAGCAAATGTGCCTGGTTATGTGGCTGTCGATGTTGTAGATTATGAACCTGGTGCCATTTATTCACTGTCTCAAATTCGGAAGGCAAGGGACAGTTTTCGCCCTGTTGATACTCTTTCGTTTATAAAACAGATGGCTGTGACACCGATGAGTGGTGAAAGTAAGAATCTTGATATTATCAAAAACAAGGCTACCACCCTTGCTTACCGCAGATCAGTATTCGAAGAGTTCGATGAGACTTATGCCCAGGCTTTTAGTCAGCAACCAGTACGGCCCTCTGAATCGCCAGCATTTTCTGGTAAACAACCATCACGAGGTATAACTGCCTTCAGCCTTCTTTTATAAAATGTGCCTTTTTGTCTTATTAACTTGATATCTAAATGTTCTCTTGTATTTAGACTTATGAGTTTACTTTTACCAAAGTCAATATAATGTCGTTCATAGGGTAAAGAAGTGATTTTGTATGTTGAATCAGTTTGCCTTTGAATTTTCTGGCTGGTATGTATATTATATTTATAGAACGATCAGAGTAAGTCACTGTCCTTTAAGTTACATTGCAAAATGGATTTACTTTTAGATGGCAGAAGACATCTTAATCATGAATGGAGTACAGTATTCCGTAAAACATGAAATTTAGAAACTGAAATTTGAAATTAAATCTTGAAGAAAACTGTATATCAGTTATTTGCGGAAAATTAGACCAAAATAATAGGTAAAAGGACATTCTTGTCCCCTGAACGTTTTTTTCAAGATTGTCTCCAAAAAATTTGAACATTATTTACCTTCACCTATTTGAATGATTGGTCTCAACTCAGGTAGTTGCTAAAGTTGATTCATTAGCTGCTTTGCCCCATATGCATGGTTTATAGCTGTGTTTTAGGAGTAAATATAATGGCGTAGCTGGAATCTCAGTTCAATATCTGGGCTCTTTGCATGTAAAAGCAGAGGATAAGAGAATATTTATAGTTAGATCTGGTCTGCATTAGGAGATTTGTTATTCCAATGTATTTGGTTAATGAGTACAGTCAGAATGCATAATGATGTTATTTTTATGTAATAAGCGTCATTTATGGTGGTAGTATTACTCTTTTTATTATCCTGCATTTTGTGATGAAGTAAATTTGTGAAAAGTGCAGCAAAGGAATCTATGGATACGGTTTTATTCCAACTTAAGCTTACTGCTAAATAAGACCTCTTGATTATCTCATAGAGATGTTTGTAACTAGTATATCTTTACACCATCCACAGAGTGAGAAAAAAAGAACATATTGAGTTAACATTTATGAAAAGGCATTGATGATGATGCTGTCTTAGTAATCTATTTTGTTGCATATATTCAATAAATGAATCGAGGTGATGCATGTAAGTTTTGGGAATTATTGTTTGTAAGACTCTGGTGGTTATTCTATTAAGTATTATCATGTCTGTCAACATAACTTTGATATATGTTCCAAGTTCACTCGCACTTGTATAATCATGGTTGCATCATGTGTGCACAGCTCCCAGTATCAGGTCAGGTGTTATCAATTATCATCACCTGTAGAATTGAAAATGGAATGAAATTCGTCTTGATGTCTATCGATCTGATTAACTGAATAGAGAGGATAATAGACATACAAGAATGACCTGGGTATTACTGGTAGACAATGGGAATTGCACGTAATAGGTATAAAGATGTGTCAATTAGGGGTTTGGCGTTTGCAGTGCCTATTGTATGAACCATAAGCTCAGTGTGATGACAGTAAAATAGGAGTTATTATGTAGAACTGTATGATCAAAACGAACAAGCTCTCGTTTCTTTGACAGAATTGTAATTGTAATTTACTTACTCTATCAGAAGGTTATATTAGTGCTTAAAGGTTAGATTGGTTTTTGTTGTGGCTGTGAAATAATTACTGATGGGTTTTAGGTGGCATTTTCATGCAACACTCCCTTATACTATCTACTTATTGTTGGGGGGTAGTTGATGGCATTTGTCAAAGTGTTGTCAGTGTATTTTACTAGTGTTACTCTGGGTTGGCCAAGTAACTTCGTGCAAGTCTGCTGTTTTTTTGTAACATCTAACATGATGCAAGTAAAGGGAAGAACATTGAGTGTAAAGTGGTTTTTGAGTAATAGAATCTCTTACATGATAAATCTGCAAGTGCTTTCTAGATTATGTTGAGGGGCCTGATATAAGTTATGAGTTTAAGCTCCCTTGCTTCCGTTGCTCACAGGCAATCACTGCGTCAAATTTTATTTGGACTTCCATCTGATTTTGCTTTTGCCTTCATGCTTCAGATTGGGTGTCTCCATAATGATGCTGATCAGGCACCACTTTTATAGTGTGACATGTTTTTATATGTTGATACATGTAAAAATTCTATGAATTAGTCTTCCATATGTGTTGATTTAGTTGAATCTTTTAGCTATCTGCATTAGCTTCTATTTGTTGGCTATGTTAATATTATACATTATTCAGGGTCTCTAAACAAGCTTATCTAAAAGCTTGTGTGTTTGGTTTGGGGTTGTTGACTTACCTGTTAGTGTTTGGTTCTGTATTGTTGCTTTCTCCAGCTCCTTTAAGTGGTCCTTTAGTCATGGCGGAGACTCTTGGTGGTCGAAAGAGCTCCACTAAAGCTACCAAAACCAAGGAGCAGTCTAAAAAGGACAGATACCTTTTTAAGCGCAGAGACGAAGCTGTTGAGTTAAAGGCAAAACAGAGCATTCAAGGTCATGCAAGCTCCTCTTTGTCTTCTGCATTGGAGGACGGAATATCCAGTACAGCTGCAGCTGCTTACGTGCTCCAGGAAAGGGATATAGCTGATTCCAATAATGAACCGAGTGGATTTCCCACAAAAGAGGCTCTCACTGCAGGCAAGGAATACTCATATTTTATATCTTGCCTTGTAGGGAATGGGATGATACTACTTGTGCTGTGAAACTCAACGTTTGATATTCTGTTCTGCAGGTCTTGGAGTTATGGCACCTTCTGGATTACAAGCATCGGATTCTAGTGATACTGTGATGGCTAGTTCAGGCGATGTGCATGATAAGGTTCAGGACAAGCACATCGGCATCAGTACTTCTATTGATGCAGGCCATCTTGGTGTGAGAGATGGCACGTTGAAGAAGAAGAAAAAAAAGCTAATAAACGCTCTGCAGGGGAACAGAGCTCTGAAAGATCTGATCGACCAGAGAAGAAGTTGAAACGGAAGAAAATAGATGCTCGTAAAAGCATAGAGCATGTGGAGAGAGATTCAGTTGCATCTGGAGGGGCAGTTAAATCTGCAGGGATATCTACTGAGATTGCTGCCTCGTCCATAGAGGACTTTCAAGTAAACCAGTGGAGGAAGGACAATGAAGCAAACAATTCTGATCCTCTGGAAGTGGGGATGGTGTCACCGGGGGTAGGAAGCAAGGATGCTGAGCTGTCACAGATGCTGGCTGATCTACGAGGTCTTGCCCTAAACCCTGTCCACGGTATTGAAAGGAATGTACCTGCAATTACGCGGCAGTTTTTCCTGAAATTTCGGTCCTCTGTTTTTGTGAAGAGCTCCACTGCTTTACTTCCTGCTGAATCTGAACCCAATGAGGCTCGGGCCAGTAAATATACCACTACTTCTGAATCTGCTGATAAACCTTCAAGTGAGAGCACTAAAGCTGTGAAAGTGCAGAAGCTCTCAGCCAGAAATGAAGATCCTGTAAAAGGGAGAAAACGCAACCCATCTGAACGTCAGGAGGAAAATGCTGTTAAGAGGGCTAAGAAAATAACCGAAGTAAAATCCTTGAGTGCTGAGAAGCGGGCCCTACTAAAGAATCCTGAAATACAGCAGCGGCCAGAGGGAAAAGCCAAGGTAGCTGCTGCACAAATCCCACAATCAAAACCCATGAAGGCAGAGAAGCATGAGAAGAAAGTGGACCGTCCACCTAAAGTTGAGGAACCAACATATCTCATTATGAAGTTTCCATCTGGATCCTCGCTCCCTTCCCTTGTAGAGCTGAAGGCAAGATTTGCCCGATTTGGCCCGCTGGATACAACGCTCAGTCGTGTCTTCTACACAACAAACACCTGCAGGGTTGCTTTCCTCTATAAACAAGATGCAAATGTCGCTCATCGCTATGCCATGGGAAGTAAATCTGTCTTTTCAAATGTGAGGTTCTTGTTGAAGCCGGTAGCAGCACCTGACCCTCAACAACCAAGCAGTGGCAGGGTAGAAGATGTGCAGAGTGAGTCTACAGCAAACAGGGATTCAGCGGCAGCAGAGTCAAGACATGTGGTCCCCATTGCAACACCACAGCATCCTGCACAACAGCTGAAGTCTTGTTTGAAGAAGCCTTCTGGAGGCGATGAGACTGGTGGGCCCAACAATGGTGGAGGCAACTCGAGAACACCTAGAGTGAGGTTCAATATGGGTGAGGTCAAAAGTATTACTGATGATATTGATAATAGGGGAGGTCTTGAAGGCCAAAAGATGGAGTCTAGGAATTCAATGTTGTCCTCTTATGAAGGTTCTTCATCATCTTCATCGTCGTCTGTTGCTATGGATGTTAGTAACAATCAAAGGTTCAACGTTTCTTCACATCCGTTGCAACCCCCTCTCCTTCCCCACCCTCCCCAGATTATTAGGCCTCCAATGAATCACCAATATCATATGGCTGAATTATCTCCAAGAAATAATTTGCATGATAATCCCAGAGTAATTCCACCACCACCTTTGCCGGAAAATCAAGTCCCTCCACTGCCCACCAGAGACATCTCACAGCAGATGATGAATCTCTTGACAAGGTGCCACGACGTGGTGACCAACGTTAAGAGTATGTTAGGGTATGTGCCCTACCATCCTCTATGAGGGAATGATGGTGCACATATCATATATTGAGAAATGCATTGGACCATCCAAGCATCAAGGACCCACCTTTTGAACCGGAGGACTGATACGAGCCAGGAACCTGTTGCATTGTAAAGAACAAAGAAGTTTCAGCTTGGGTTAAAGGCCCAAGTAGGTGTAAAATTGCTACGTAAAAAACCCAATCACAGAGAGAATGAGCTGAAAAATGGTACAATATTTATTGTACAAAAATGTTGCTTGGGCTGTTTTCGGGGAAAGGGGATTAGAGGTGTGACTTGGAGTCAAGGGTACTTGAAATCAGCTGAATTGTACTAGAAGAGGTTGAATACTTTGTGTAGCTCGTGGTGCAACGGGAACATAAAATGTGTATCTGATTTGAGGCTGCGGATTGCTTTCCCCCCTCTCCCTTTCTCTTTCTCTCGCTTTCATGACTAATTTTTTCGCTTTAGTCTCAGTTTAGGATTTATATTTGTAGTTGTTTCAGATTGAAATTGCATGTTTGGACCCTCAAAAAAGTTGTTTTGCTCCAATTTAAATTAAGAGTGACTATCTTGTCGAAAAAAAAAAAAAATTTAAGAGTGACTAGTGAGTGACTCATATGATATGATGTATTGAGTCGCTACATAGTATTATGCATTTTATTTATTGAAAAAATTTAATATGGTAAGTATAAAAAAAAAAGAAGAAAATTTGAATCAGTTTTAAAATGACAGAAATAGCTAATATTTGATTAAATATCTTTTGGTAACTGCGGTAAGCAAATGAAATTGTAGTATCATTTTGTTATCGTCATCAAGGGGTGTAGGTTTAGTAATTTTTGAGATCCTTTTAAAGGAGGTATAAATTATAAGGTTGACATTGGCTTGATGGATAAGTTCTTATCTTTTACGGGTTTTTCACCAAGTACCTCCGAGTTTTCAGAAAATTCACGAGTTACCCCCAACTTTTCAAAATACACAGGGTATCCCTAAGTTTCATAATAATACACCCAAATACCCTTCATGACTAACTCCTAATTAAACCCTAATTAACCTAACTAAATCCTAAAACCTAACTTCTAACTAACCCTAACCTCTAACTTCTAACTCTAACCCTAACCCCCTCCCCTACCCATCCCACCACCCTAGTAGCCCCCCTCCTCCACTCCTCCCACCACCCCAGCCAGCCCACCCTCCCCCACCCCCAGCCCCCCCCCCCCCACCACCCCGTCGAATTCCCCGTCCCCTAACCCCGGTCGAAACCCCCGTCCCCTAACCCCGGTCGAAACCCCCTCCCCTAACCCTCGTCGACCTGCGACTCCGACCCACCCACAAAACCTGAGCTCGCGTCAATTTCTGGGCTTGCAAGGAACATCCTGGGCTCGCGTGGATCGTCAATATTTTTCGTGGGAGGCTGCGGGGGTACGGGAGGGCGTTGCTGGGGTGGGACTGCTGGGAGGGTAAGGGAGGGTGTAACACCCCCTAAATCCATACACGTCTAAACTACGTTGCATCGACTTTGAGAGTGTTACCGCCGCGGTGAAACGCAAAGCTTTTTGAAATTAAAACATTAACTTACTCCTTATAATGAAAACTAAATTGCAGTGGAGATAAAATGTAAACTACAACTCGGGAATCACTATTGACCCCTTTTTATTTAAAAACAAATAACTAAACAATTCATAAACTCTCAAAGGTTCAATAAAAACACTTTAAAAGTTCGTAATAAAAAATATTCCCTGTATGCCCAAAACTCATGCAGCATCACCAGCATACCTAATCTGCTCCCCATTGAAATATCAATGGTTCATCACAGGTCAACAAACATCACAAATAACAAACAATCAGCTATGCTGAGTACGTACATAATCACTTAAATAATACATTAAACATAAACAGAATAATAATAAACATTCCTAGACATGATACTACAAGAATATTACATTTCATTTTTATAGTTTAATTGGCATCGAACTGGCACCGTCATATTTCTAGAATCATACGGGCTACTTAATCCTTAATAGACAACTTGGTCTATTAGATGGAATGTAAATACGGTTTCGTTATGTTCCACATCCATCACCTTAGTATGCATACCCCCAAGATTGTATGGAACCTTTCGCCTACTTGAATTATCAAAAATTATATGGACACTAATATCGTCACAGTAAGCCTGCTTAGGAGTGTAGAACAAGTCCCACACTCCCCCCATTGTTCATTACTTGTAGGGAGCCCGACTACAAGTTTATTGCCAACTATCCTTTTTAGTGATACTCATTCTTACAACATTAAACATATGATTTTTGTAACATCATATAAAATCCTTTAGTTTCAGCAACCTCTTAAAAATCCTTGCTACACTCATTAGTCATAGCATTCCAATCCAAAACTTATTTCATGCTTGTGATACGATAGAATTACGCATACCAATAATAATTCATTCCAACTCACAAGTCATACAACAAGGAAATACATACAGATTTTCAATCGATTTCATGTTACCAAACAATCTCATCAATCATAACTATACAATTGTTCCCTATCATGATTCTAGGTTCCAATGAAAGAATTCATAACCTAAACATGATACTAACATATCTAATTGAACTAGTACGCGTACGTACCTTGTAACAGATAATATTTGCTGACTACTTAAAACGTTCCGCTTATGGAATTGGGACCTAATCGAATAATAAAATATTTCAGTGCTAAGTCCTTGATATTATTAATAGAAAAAAACAGCTTAACTAACTATGTAAAATATGATGTTTTGAAGATTAAAATAATCAAACTCGTTGTTTACTTTCTTTTCATGAACTTTATTGAAACTAACATATTTAGGACTTAATAGTATGCTTGTAAATCTGATTTTTGTTAACTTAGTTTATACTTGGTTGATAATAACAAAACTTACACAAATATACATAAGTGTAATAAAATCAGAATTGAGAATTAAAATCATCCTAAGAACTAATAGTATAATCAAAAATTTGATTTCCTTTAACTTTACTATACTTTATTTACGAAACCAACTTAAACCATTATATACACAAGTATTATAAAAAAAATCAGATTTGAGAAATAGAATTATCATAAGAATTACAACATAATTATAAATATGATTTCTTTTACCAATTCTATACTTTATTTACAATACAAACTTAATCAAAGATACATAAGAATTATGAAATCAGAATTTAAAATTAAATTAAGTAAAAAGGAAAGAGAATGACCACCGATTACCATCAACGACCTCATGCCGACGCCGACCACCACACGACTGAACACCACCGGCGAGCCACGTACTCGACTCACAGCACCTCCCGCAACACGAATCGCGGCTGACAAGCACCCCGAACTGCGAATCACGAGCAGCAGCAGCGAGCCACGTTCGACCTTTGACAGCAAGCACGAATGCGACCTCCGAACAGCCAGCACGAACCACCGGCGAGTGAAAGCCTCAGGCGCAGGGAAAGGAGAGAGAAAAGTCGTGCAGGAGGAAAGAAGAGAAAAGAAAAAGAACGCAGGAGGGAGAATGAAAGTGACGAAGAGGAGAAAATAGGAGGAGAGAGAAACCTTTTGGGAAAACACACGGCTGATTTAGTAAAAGTTAGGGTTTTAATTCCCCTTTTTTTTCTTCTCTTATTTATAGCATGAGAGACCTACGTCTAATGGGATTTGTTTCCAAATCAAATTCCGATTTCTTATTTTATTTATTTGGAAAATAAAACAAAACCGAATTAAAATATAGTCAGGTACAAAAAAGTAGTTTGTATTTTCTTATTTGTAAAAATTACTTCGAAAAATACGGAGTATTACAGAGGGGGCGCTGCTGGGGTGAGGGAGGGGGTTGCTGGGAGGGTGGGGTAGGGGGTGGGGGCTGCTGGGAGGGTGGGGTAGGGGGTGGTGGGAAGGTGGGTTAGGGTTAGGGTTTAGGGTTAGGGATAGAAGTTAGGATTTAGTTAGGTTAATTAGGGATAATTAGGGTTTAATTAGGGTTAAGACTAACGACTTTTAGCGCCGTTAGTCATTAAGGGCATTTGGGTGTATTATCTTAAAACTTAGGGGTACCCTATGTATTTTAAAAAAATATGAGGGTACCTCGTGAATTTTCTGAAAACTCGGGGGTATTTGGTGAAAAAACCGTATTTTTTATACCAAAGGTTATGTATTCGAGACTTGTGGTTATGAATCTAGAACTTTGCATAAAAAAAGAGGACCATGTGAAAGACTGAACTTTCTTGACAATGTCTTTAAATATAATAGAGATATTATTAGTTAACATAACCATGCGTTTACGAGAAAACAATTTGATTGTCCCCATCATAAGTTCAATTTATTTGCTTAGAAGCTTTATGAGACAAGAATTTCTATGTCTGGGAGGTGTCCGAAATTTGGTTGTTGATGGGTCTTGTTATGCAAATTTGTATAGTAAGGTTATTATTCGAGTCATTCTAGGATTGTTTTTAATTTTTAAGGTAGACGATCGAATTGAACTATGTGTTGTATAATTGTTTTGAAATTTGATTCTCTTATAAGTAATGACTCTAATTATAGGTCAAGACGACAAACACAACTATATAATGTTAAAATGAATTAACTTTTATACTTTTTAGATCGTTCAGCCAAATGGTTATGATTTGGCCAAGTAACTATTTTCACATTTTATTTAATTTTTGAGCATATTTGTATGACGTTGTAACTTAAAGTTGATTGCATAACCTATCATTAATCATGACTATATTGTATTTCATAATTTTTTTTCTTAACTATAGTTCATATTCCTTGATAAGTATTACTCCCTCCGTTTCTTTTTAATCTACACACTTTCCTTTTTGGTCCGTTTCTTTTTAATCTACACACTGTTGCTTTTTCTATTTTTGGTAACATGTCACATCTACTTTCTCATCTTTTTCCACTCATGTCATCCACTTTTTAATATCGGTTTTTTCACCAGTTACCCCTGAGGTTTCACAATATTCACCTGGTACCCTCGCGTTTTCAATAATTCACCTGGTGTCCCTGAGGTTTTGAAAAATCACCAGAATACCCTTAATGATTAACGGACGTCAACTCCGTTAGTCATTAGGGCTAAATCAACGAAATTAACCCCTACCTAACCTAATTAATACTAATTAATCCTAATTAACTATAATTAAACCTAATTAATACTTTTACACCCTAATTAACCCATCTCTCTCCCTAACCCCTAACCCCCACCACCCTCCCACCATCCCACCACCACTCCCCCACCCTCCCACAACCCCCGGCCCCCCTTCCCAACCCCTCCACCCAGCGGCCCCCCATCCCCGCCAAGCGGCGCCACCCTCTCCCCTCCCCACCACCCCAAAGACGCATCCCCCTCTCCCGCATCCCCCCCTCCCCTTCGAAACAATACTCGCCGGCAAAATCCTTCGAAGCGTAGACATGGTAAAGATGTCGGAATTCCCCACCCTCCCCCCCATCCCCGTCGATTCGAACCCGTGACCGCCAAATTCTCCGGATTCATACATTCGATGCCGTCGATTCATACGATTAGATTCATACACTCGAGATACCGCAATTCATCTTCGTTTTGGATCGAAATTCAAGTCGATGGGTACTGCGAGGGGTGGGGGGGGGAGGGTCTGCGGGTTGGGGGGGGGGGGGAGGGCCGCGAGGTGGTGGGGAAGAGGGCCGGGGTGGGGGGGGAGGGCCGAGGGGTGGTGGGGAAGGGGCCGGGGGTAGGGTGGGGGAAGGGGCATGGGGGGGTGGAGGAGGGGGCTGCTGTGGTGAGAGGGTTGGGGGAGGGTGGTGGGAGGGTTAGGGTTTAGAATTAGGGTAGGGTTAGAAGTTAGGGTTAAATTAGGTTAATTAAGTTTTTTTAGGGTCATAGTTAACGGAAAGTTGACGGTAGGGTCACGTCAGAGATTTTTCAAAACCTCATGGGCACCAGGTGAATTATTGAAAACGCGAGGGTACCAGGTGAATATTGTGAAACCTTAGGGGTACCTGGTGAAAAATCCGTTTTAATATTTTAACCCACTTTTTAATTTCTCTCTCTCACTTTTCAATTTCTTTCTCCACCTTTTCAGTTTCTCTCTCATACGTTTGCACTTTATCCTAAAGTGAGTAAATTAAAATGAAACGGAGGGAGTATATTATTACTAGCTAGTAACACACCATATTTACCCTTAAACACGTGAAATCTTCTTTAAATGGAATCCAACCAACATTGGCTTCAATTTATTAGGAACCTCTAAAGTTGGTTCCTTCCTCTTTTTAACTTTTTTATTAGAAATCTCCTCACCTTCCCAAATATTTTCCATAATAGATAGCCATAGTTTCCTCTCATCCAACCATTTTCGTCCTTATATAATCATCCATCTCTTCTAATTTTCTCTCTCCTAAATCTTCTTCGATTTTCCCCCATTACCTTTTCCTCACAAACAAATTTTCATTTCCCTATGAACGTGGGAATTACAAACAAAAATCCCACAACAAGGGGGAAGAACCCATATTAAAATAAAAAAAACTCAAAAGAAGAAGAAAATGGAGCATAGACCAATTGATGTGAAGTTATTATGTGCCAAGGATTTGAAGGACGTAAATGTGTTTTCCACAATGGATGTTTATGTAGTCGGTTCAGTCTCAGGAGACCCACGGTCCATGCAACGAACCGCTGTTGATAAAGATGGTGGGACCAACCCAAAGTGGAACCATGACATGAAATTTACATTTGATGAATCAGCCGCCCGGTTGAACCGGCTCGGTCTAGTTTTTCAGATTATGTCGGACCGGACTCTTGGAGATAAAGAAATAGGCCGGGTTTATGTACCCCTCAAGGAGCTTTTTGATGCTACCGATCCTATTGACCAGGAGAGGCACGTAGTGTACCAAGTTCAAACCCCAACCGGAAAATTTAGAGGTAAAATGGAGTTTTCTTTCAAATTTGGAGAAATATTCACCCTTAAATTGGAACCAAAACATGATGAACCAGTTATAGCCTATCCTCCTGCATTGGGTTCAACTACTTTACCAGAATTGGACCCCACCTTAGCATGTGGCCCCACACTTAAATCTGGGCCTAGTATGTATTCATGTCCAAATGTAGGTGGGCCCATGCCGTATAGTCATAGTGCACCTCAACTTGGATACCAGCCCCAAGGATATGGATATGGATATGGATATGGATGCGGATATGGGTACCAAGCACAAAACGTGTCTGTGCCCGTGCCTATGCCCGTGCCGCCTCCCAATCCTCATATGGGATATGGGTACGGGTTTACAGGCGGGTACGGGTGCATGGGACAAACACCAACATGTTATGTGCAACAACCAATGTCAAATAAACCGAAAAAGAGTAAATTCGGGATAGGGGCGGCGGCAGGGGTTGGAGCCGGGTTGTTAGGAGGGTTGTTGATGGGGGAGATGGTGGAGGATGTAGCCGAATCAGTAGCCTTTGATGATACGTTAGATTTTTAGTTCTTTTGTTCAAATGCAAATTAAAATATAGTGGAGACGAAGAACTAATTTTGAATGATATTCTTATGGCTGATACGTGGTAAACTTTGTAAATTTATAAATGATTATCTCCCAACTTGCTATAATGCAAGCAAAATTAAGAAAATCCTCCAACCATATAACTCACCTACATGAGTAAATTTAATCTTGTATCTTGGAAATGGTGCCTTTTTTTTCCGTGTGCATCAGTTTAGGAATTCATGGACTCTTGAGGAAAAACACTGAAAAATGAGATTTTGTTCGAATTGATATCAAAAGTTCAAGGTTGTCTTTCAAGGGAAATGCAATTTTTAAGTTTGCATGGATTCTCAATTGTGTGGAATGTTGATAACTTTAAAATGTAAGCCACTCCTACTTCAGTTCAAGTTTTTCTTTTGTATCATTGTATGGTAGTTCTATTTATATTTTGTACAAAACTGTGCAAGTAATTGGAAACCAAGATACTTGATCTGATATGCAGATAATTAATACCTGATTTGTTTTAATTTAGGATTTGATTGTGAGGTTAAAGCTTACAAATAATGTAATTAACTAAATCGAACCAAAGTCACCATTTTTACATCAAATTTTAAGAACTAGCATATTTTGTCAATTTTTGGGTAAGAGTACAACTACTTTTCATAGTTTCGAAATGAACTCAAAACCAATCATATACTCATACTACTCATGCTCACTTGAATACTGCTTATATAGAATCCGCTTTGCAAATTTCAGCTCTAAGTGTTCTGGAAGAACTGAAAATGATAACAGATTGATCTAATGTAGTTGGACAATTATGTATCTAATACATTAGATAGTTTTAATCTCTTAGATTATTTGTCTTTGGAAATGTTATAACCATTTATCTTACTGCTAAATAAATACTAGATAAACTATATAACAAATTTGATTCTGAACTTTACCACTAGTAAACGTTCAACTTTCTTTATCCTTCTTTTTCTTCATGGCAACTACAGATCATGATGAAACTGAAGCTGTGAACTAAACAGATTCACAAGGTATGTCAATCCAAAGGTTAGCCAAAACTTAAGTTCGACGAACTAACACTATCCTTAATCAATTAGTTAACCAAAATATCCTAAACATAGAAATATGTTTCACACACACCTGTGCTCAGGCTATGGAGAAGGATTATATATTAGAGCTATGAGTTAAACCACAGGGGACTAAATTAATGGCTGTCAAATTTCTGCAACAGACAAAATTGAGGAGTTTTTTTTCTGGGAATGCTCAGAAAATTTCATTTCCCAGTCAGTGTTCTGGCATAAGTCATCCTTAACCATCAAACCTAGTTCTTACGATAATATACCAAATCACCTGCTTCTTGGCCTCAAAAGAATGTGACGTCCTCGAGTTACTGTCTTTGTTGGGCGATTTAGCAGCACAATCTCTTTGATTTTTCTCCCTTCACATAAGATGATCTCATATTCATACTCCTCTCCCTTGACCAATTTGCTTTCCAACTGAAAATTTCTCCACCCAGCAGTAAGCACAACACGGTGATCCTTCATCTGGTAGATCTTCACTTCCTGCGAAACCCCTCTCTGATCCCGGAGAAGTATCATCTCTGGAAATTTTACTAAAGGTGGTTTTATGTTGTATTCTGTGAAGATACCTGCAGGAATGTGCTGCACATTGAAACAACTTACAGATCAGCTTCTAATCAAGTTCTTATTGTGATATCTAAAGATGTGCTGTGATGTTCAAACCCGTGCTATAAACTAATAATTAGAAAAGGCTAAGCATTTTTACACCTCAAAACACATTAGTTTAACAGAGGTGATTAGAGTCTGCCAGACAACAGAAAGTACACATCATTCAAAAATTATTAGTTCTCTTACCTTTTTGACATAACAAGAATAAAGTATCAATAGAAGTCTAATGGAATAATTCCAGTAGCTTGATTTCAGTTTTATCATTATGATGTTTTCTTATAAGGGTATGAAACAGATAAGTATCTTAAAGTTGTGAACTTCAGCTGGTGCATGTTTATGATGCCAGTGTATAGTAAGAAACATTACCAAATGATAAGGCGTTGCGTCATAAACTTTTGTAAATCGTATATTCTTCAATTCACATGAATCTGCAGAAGTATGCATTATGATTAGCATGACGAAATGTATGAGAAGGATGCAATAATAGGATCCTTTCCCGTTGCTTTTCTTCTGGTTCCTATTTCCAGATGACATTCGTCACTAAGGGTGTGTTTGGTTGGAAGGAAAGTGCTTTCCCGGAAAATTATTTTCCATACTTCCCTTTGTTTGGTTTAGGCCTGATTTGAGAAGGGAAAATATGGACTGAACTTTGGAAAATATACTTTCCCTTGTGAGGCAAAAAAAGCCACAATTTCCATCATTTTCTAAGGCTCCATCCATCTCAATTAACAAAAACACTATGTCTCTCTTCAACCATGACGTGAAGATGTCACTCATTCTCCATTATTCGACTGATTTAGTTAGCTATATCTTCTCTATGCTCTCACTCATTTTCCATACTTTCTTTGCAACCAAACAAAGGAAAATCAATCTAGAATGGGTGATCCTCTATAAAAATGGTTTTCATGGAAAACAACATTCTATGGAAAATGTTTTCCATCCACCAAATACACCCTAAGTGAAAAAGAAACATAAATTCCCAAAACATCCTAATTTTATATTCCCCTGTTACGGAAATATGATTGTTGTATAGATCAAGAATTGGAAATTCTAGCTCTTAAAAGAAACTGGAGAGTGTAGCCGGATCTGAAAAGAATTAGGCTTCTACAAAGAACTAACCTTGAGAGACTAGTTCAACTTTCATGCATCTTTCTGAATATGTCTTCTCACAGGCACTAGCATGACAGCTATAATTTTTGTCTAAGTTTGCTTCCTGCTTCAGCTTTGCATATGGCTGATCAACAATAGCCGTACTTTCATCTTTCTTGCATCCGTTGATAGTGAATATTTTGACAAAGAACACGGCACTCCCTTTGTAGGTAAAAATCAAGAATTCCCCTCGTGCCAATGAATTATCAATAACAAAGCTTTCCCAGCCCTTTGTCATAAGTAACTTGCATTCAGCTTTTTCTAACTCTACCTTCCAACCTTCTCCTTGCATGTTTTTCAGGATGACTTTCTTCAGGGTCTTCCCTTTGAAGTTCTTAACAAAATCAGGAGGTATCACCTGCAAAATTTCAAGTTCCTCATTTTTCTCCTGGGGACATGGGAATATGGGATGATAAAAAAAAGGAGGATAAGAAGCACTTCAAAGAATATAAGTTTCAGAAATATAACTCTAGATGAATGCCAGTAAGTTAAATAAAGACTACCCAAGTACAATTATGATTAAAATTCAGTTTGAACAGGGTTTGTCAAGTGATCAAAAGCACAAAGCTTAATTTTTTTTACATCTAAGGAGTAAGGAGTATCATGCTTCCCTGAATGCCTTCGGCAAAATCTTCAGACAATTTGACTCTTGGGGGCATCATAACGACGATTGCCAGATCTATGCTCCAATATTTAAACAAAATTTGCAAACTATGTTATAAAAGCTACCTTCACATAATTAGTACTATCAGAATAATAAGTGTTAAGCTCAAATTTACATGAAGTCCAATGTCTAAGTAATAATAAAGGTTCGATTATGAAGCATGACTCAAGCACGAGTCAGTCAAATTGCAAGCTCAACCCCTTGATAAGAAAAGAAACAAGATAATAGAAGGCTTTGTACTGCAATTTCCAAGCGAAATTCAAAGACCGCAATGAGCTTAGCCTTCTCTAATCAAGAATCATTACTAGACATAAGGAGCCAAGAAGCTGTCAAGGGTACAACAGCTCAGATGCATTCTGTAAGTTTTGATGCTTTATTGCCTAGATTCTAGTATGTGAGAACTCTTAAGCTTAATTCATCATTGCATGATGGAAAGACCGCAACAAGCAAGTTGATTCCAAGAGCCAAGACCACCAAATTCTACAACTATTTCGCCCCCGAAGCCTCAAGGGAAATGTAACCTCTATATATACAATGTGAATAAGGTAAATTCTTTATTCTAAGGATTGTGGTATTGGGGGGGGGGGACAAGCTACAATTTGCTCAATTGCCCAACCAAATTTGTACTCAAAAGTTTCAGCTTCCAACAACCAATATCTTCCACAAGTAATGACAAACCAATAACATCCAAGTTTTGTAAATGTGATAGTTGATAGCCGGGTCTGATTGTATAAATATGTTTGGTAAATAGCTATTCGCTAATCGTATTTTAGCGTATTTGCTATTTCACCTCTGCCTAATTACCTCACACCCACACCTTGAGAATGAGGGAGTGGAAGGGTGGTAAGCCCTTTCATCTTCCACCTACATGTTGTGGGTTCGATTCTCATCAGGGGGTTTGGGGGGCTTTGGGGTAGGTTGTAATTAGGTCTGCGTGTGAGATGGCGTTAATGTAATTTATCTTACCAAATTTTTAAAAAAAAATTACCTCACACCCAAAAGCTCCCCTAGGCCCTAACCAGCCATTTCAAAATTAGCGTTTGAGGTCCACATTGCTCTTCCAATTCTCTACAATGCCAAACACCACCATCATTGGAGTTGGCGGGTCATTTTTTAAAAATAGGTCAAAACCTCTAAATTATGCTCAATCCTATGTCTACCATACCAAAGATGGCCTACATGAAGGTGCATTGAAGTCGAAAATACAATAATTAGCACGCTTCATATCTTTGGAGTAGCTTAGATAAAACCAAATGTTTAGTAAGAATATTTTCTTAGTAGCTGAAATTGTGTTTTGTGCATGACGCATGAATTAAAAGATTAATACTTGAATTCTCCTTAACTTATCTAAAATGAACGGATTTAAACTTATTAACAAATCTTATTGGAACTCGATAAAGTCTATACTATAAGGTGTCAAAACTTATTTAAACTTATTAGACTTGAAACTTATTTATTTAAGCCGAAGAAAACGCATCCTAAATGTATGATAAGAGGGAGAAAAAAATTACAGCTTACCAGCTGCTTGGAGTTGTGTTCTGGCAGATAAACCTTGAAAAACTCGGGCAAATCTTGTGTATCAGAGTTTCTAGAATGCATTTCTCTTCTTCGTTTTGTTGGCCTCACCATTGTTTCATCCACAATTCTTAGAGGCTTGCCACAAAAGTTAGAAACAAACCAAAGTTGCAAAAGTTTAGGAGTGCACAATTAAGAAATAGCTGAAAATCAATTAACAAACTTCCAAAAATAATCATTAGTTTTACAGATAACATACTCTCCAGTCTCCAGAAATTTTGGCCAAAGAATATAGTCTGACAGATATTTGATATAAATGTATACGGTAATAAAATGGAGGAGATAAAGAAGATTTTTTTTTTTTTCTTACTGACAAAAAACATGCAAAGAATCCGCGAAATATGAATCGGTTTGAAAGAAAGCCAAATGATGTCATCTTTCGTTAGTAACTTGTAAAGCTAAACTAAGGGCTAATTATCTTCTACACCAAGGGTAAAACTTGGTTTATTAGAAGTAGTATTTTACATTTTTACCTACTGCTAATAGAGTTATTACTCCCTTTTATTGCTACATTGTGTTATGACTTATGCACAAGAGTTCAGGCAAACGTCACTTTTATGTTTTTTAGATGGTACTTGTTGAATCATTAAATGTAAAATAATAATGAGGAAAAGTGAAAAAATATTACTTTTTGGTGGAAAAAAGAGAGAAACAAATATAATAGTATTACTTTTTGGTAGGTTAAGTACCCTAAATAAGGAAAGTTTAAACAATGTAGCAATTAAAAAGAATCATCCATTACAGGAAAAAGTAGCAATTAAGAATAACGGAGGGAGTACTTGTCCCGACTCTCTAGTTCTTAGAGTTCCTACAACCCTTAGGGCCAGGGGGGCTATCATCCCCTTATGAAAATTATACTTCCTCTATTTCTTTTAAAGTGCTACACTTTGAGTTTTACACTATTCACACATTTTATTTTGATTATATTTTCTTAGTAATATATAAAATAAAAAATGATCATATAAAGTGTAGTTGGATTTATTTCAATGAATATTTTCATAATATCAACTTTTTATAACTTTTACAAATATGTAATTAGACGTATTAATGGTCAAAGTTGTGCATTGACAACATAAAAGTCAAATTGTTGCACTAACTTAAAAAACGTAGGTTAGTATTTTTTTGGCAAATAAAGATAAAGCATAAATTAATTATCAGTAGTACATAGCACTAAGGGCCAATTAGAAGGGGCCTCGTTGTACGAGCTTAAGCTATTACTCCCTTTGTATTTTTTTAATTGCTACATTGTTGTATGCACAACAATTTAGGCAATGTCATTTTTTAGCTTTTGGGAGAGTACTTTTTAATCCATTTAATGTAAAATAATGAAAAAAGAAAAAGTAAGACTTTTAATGAAAAGAAAAAGAAAAACAAACATAATAAGAAGCTTTATAGCAAATGGGCTAAAATACCGCAAAAAGGAAAGGTTAAACAATGTAGCAATTAAAAAGAAACACCCATATATGAAAAATGTAGCAATTAAAAAGAAACACCCATGTATAAAAAATGTAGCAATTAAAAAAAACAAAGGGAGTACAAGCAACAAGAGTCTCATGTTTCTCTGATAAATACATAATATTACAGACTAGGGGAGCCTGGGGAGGGGAAGATAGAATTTTCCATTGATACTGTCCTTCTTGCCTTGATCTCGTGTCCTTAGCTAGAGCAACAACTAGTTTGTTGCTTCCCCTTCCTTCGAACTGCAATCTAGTCCTGGTAACTGGAGGAGTAGATCCCTGCATTTTCCAAATAAGTCAGCAATTGCTCTATAAGAGTCCGTGGCCAGAATACAGTTATTCCAATTTCTCATCCTGATCTATTGAAGAGCTTGTAGGATGCCTTTTAGTTCTACTTCGAGAGGAGAAAAAATGTAGAATTTGTTTTGAATTGCTTCAATCCATATGCCATTAGAGTTTTACAAATTGCAGTTGCAGAGGCTTCCTTGGATTTGTGGAGAAAAGCATCATCAATGTTAGTTTTTAGGTAGGATGGAGGGGGAGACCATGGAGAGGGTGGGGTTGAGGTTTTTTTTTGAAGGATGATATTGGGTAAAAAAACTATTCAGAAGCAGCTCAAGAGGAAATTTTAAGGACAGTGGACAGGATGTTTTTCTTTTTGAGGATCCAAAGATTTCTTCTACGCCAAAGGTTCCATATAGGGATGGGAACACGTCGGATCTAGATCGGGTCCAAAAAGATCCGGATCCAGATCTATTTCAGAGGGTGGATCCAGACCCGATAGGTCTGAAAAAATTGGACCTAGATCTAGATACTATGAATCTTGTGGATCCGGGTTCAAAATGGGTCGGAAACGGATCCGTCCACAATTTATACTATTTTCCCTATTTTTCATATAAGAAAAAAAATTCCCAATTCAAATTAAAAAATTCAATAACTTCACCCCAAATTCAACTAAAAAATAAACTTAAAAAAACTTACAATATTTAAAATAAAAAAACTTTGCAAATTCCAATAAAATCAGATGTCACGGATGGTAGTGCGACTGTTGGTGTGGGTAGTGGTGACTGGTGGTGGGGATGGTGGAGCTGGTGGTGTCGCTGATGGGACCGGTGGCGCGACTTATGTAGTTGTTGGTCATGGGCTGACGACAGAGAAGGCGAGAGAGAAGGAGGATGACGAGTGATGAGAGTGAGAGGCTTGTGGAGGTCTGATAAGAGGTTTTTAATGTGTCGTTAAGGCACCAAAACTCGCTTTTTAAACAATATTTATAAAACCTAACAAGCAATTACTAAGAACGTAGTAAAGACAAGTCAAGGGTCGATCCACAGGGAAAATGAGATTAATTAAAGTATATCAAGTCTAAATTACTTAATTGAAGGGTTTTGGGGGGTTTAAAATGATTTAGTATCAACTAATGACTAACTACTATCAAAGTACAAGCAAGTAATATGAGATGAAAATATGAATAAGGAAGACTCTAGAGTTAAGGTTACTAGTATGGATCAAAGTGGACACCGATTATTAATGCAATTGTGATTCAAAGGCAACGATTACGCAAGGTTTAGTTTTCCTCTAAAATACTCGAGTCCTCTCTCGAATGGTCCTCGAGAATGATCGCTTAGTCAATCAACTAAATCATCTCTCGAATGGTCTTTAGTCAATTGATTAAGAGATCCAATGAATTTGGAAAACCCCTAATATAGGATCCCCTTAATTTCTACCCAATATCTTGGCCTAGAAATTAAGTTGATTCATGGGGATGATAAAAGAGTTCATAATTCAATTAAGAACATTTAAAATCAAAATACCAAAGCACAAATGTGATCAATATCTATCCTAAGGCCTCAAAACACCAAGATCAATGCATAAACGTCTTTAAATCATCACAATCACATTAACAATACAATTAAACTCTAATCCATACTTTCACCCTAACCCTAGATAGGGAACTACTCACTAATCATGGATTCTAAGCAATAAAACATGAATTCTATAACTAATCTAGGGCTAAAACTTGATTAAGAGATAATTAATCTAATTAAAATAACAATTATGAAACTATAATAAAGTAGATCTAATAAAAGGGAAGAACAAATAATAGCAATGAAAAGAGATAATAAAAAGTGAAACTTTGAAACTAATTGAATTAATATACCTTCACTGTTGTAGAAATCACAAACTATGATCTATAATCTCAAACCTTGATAAAAAACTAAGTGTTTTACTCTCTAATGTAAGCCTTAATAATATTCTCTAAACTCTAAAATAAAGCATGAGTTCAAAAACTAATCAACTCCAATGTTATTAAGGCAAGCCTCGTTTTTTTCCTTCGCGGATTTGAATGGTGCGGGCGCACCATTTCTCCTGACTTTTGGGTTTCATAAGTTCCAGATGGTGCGGGCGCACCATTTCCTCTGCTCTAGTCGGACAGTTCAACTTAAATCGCGCATAACTCTTTCGTTTTAGATCCAAATCAAGCTTATGACCAGTCGTCGGAAAGCTATCGAAACAAGCTTTCACCTCCAACTGGAATTACCTTCATATGATTTTTGGTTTGAAAGTTATGTCTATTTGAAGTTCTCTGTTCAAAATGATATTGTGCAATGTGCTCCTTTGTGCGAGCGGACAAGGGGCATGGTGCAAGCGCGTGTGCTCTATTTTCATTGATTCCTTTGCCAACTCTACAACACATAGCCATCTTAGTAGTTCCACCTATATTAAGAACATGGCAAAACAGGGTGAAAGCAAATGTACTTGAAATTCGGTCAAAAATGACTGAAAATTTAGCAAAATGTCACTATGATCAAGAATGATCAAGTGAATGAAATAGAAGGGGAAAGGGAGAATCAAGAGGGAAGAAAGGGGAGAAAGAGAATGAGAAAAAAAGAAAGATTTAGAAATGCACTAGAAATGCACTTATCAAACTCCCCCAAGCTTAGCATTTTACTTGTCCTCAAGTAAAATAAGAAGGAGAAAAAAAGAAAGAGAAGAGGAGAAAAAGATGAAAAAGAAAAACCATGCAACAAACTAACCTAAATGCTCTATATGCAAAGCTACAAACATGACGTGCAAGCTAAATGAGTTCATAATAAGATTTAGGAGACCAACCAAACACAAGAGGAAAGATGACTAGGAAGCACAAGTGTGACTTAAGGGATCTAATCCACCGATCAACCGAGTCACCTTGAAAAATAGGCTTTCTAAGAGTGATTTCTCACTCCTCTCCACTTCCAAGTCCCGAGTTTAACTCCCCCCTAGGGATTCCCTACTATAATAGCTCGCCTCTACCACATTTTGATGACCCTCATCATGACTTGCACAAAATCTCACCCGCCACTACTAATTGACCAAGTTCAATCTTGAAGTCAAAAGGGACTTTATTGAGGTTGTAACGGGGCTAGGTTAAAGGTGTGGATAACAATTTAGGAATGTGGTGCAAAAAGGGTAAAGTGGAGTACACTAGGGGGTAAAAACTCCCCCAAGCTAGTCCAAACACCAACTCAAATCAAAATCTCACACATATTTGATTATCACTTTGATTTTTACTTTTTGGAACACATTTTTTTTTATTTTTTTCTCAACAATTTGTTCTTTCTTTCTTTTCAATAGAAATCCAAATGAAGCACTAAGAGCATTCTTTCGTTCTTTTTTTTCTTTTTTTTTTCTTTCCTTTCTCACAATTTTCCTCAGCTTTTGCAAATATACACACACATTAATTCACTCTCAACCAAAGACTTAGTATCAAAACAACTCAACTCAACACAAGGTAGACATGTACTCCACTTTGGGGAAAGTTTGGCCATGACTTATTATGAGGGTTAAGCAAAAATAGGATAGAAATGCTCAAATGGGTTGAGAAGCGGATAATTATGCAGGTATAAAAGCATTTTGGCTTTTGAGCTCCTATTTCTAGCAAAAAGAAAAGCCCTAAATCATTCTTCTATAGGGTCGATCTTATGCAATCTTGGGGAGCTAAAATGCAAGTCACGAGTTAGGCGATCAATGGTGAGGGTTGTAAATGAGTCTTACGAGGTTCGTGGCCCTCCTTTGGGGTTCATCGCACAAGGGACAAGGCAATCCAATCAACCAACTCGCCGAGTTTCAAAAAGACTCTACCAAAAGTTATCGTTCTCAAAGATCACCTAAAGTCACACCAAGGCTTTCAAAACCATCAAGTCGAATGTAGGGAAGGTCTTCCAATCAAGTTATGAACACTCTTAGCCACAAATCATGCATGCAACCAAACTAATCTAAATGCATAAAAATGGAAAAAAAAAGTACGAAAAGAGAAAGAAAATCTTTTGTTAGTTTCTTTTATGCAAACCTAACATGCAAATACACTAATATGAACATAATTACAAAAAGGAGGAAGAAAATGTTGAGATAGAGAGAACACATGCTACCTCCCCCAAGCTTAATACAAACTCCTTCCTCGGGGTTGACAAGGAAAGAGAAAGTAAGGGAGGAAGTAAGGGTACAAAATCAAACAAAAATCCAAACCAAATAAGATAAGGAGAAATGTATCATAATACCTGCCAGAAAGTGCTCTTTTAGGATCTCTAGCTAGACCTTACCACTAAATAATTTGACAAAGATCTCAATAGTTTGTCATAAGCATTAGCACACATTTCAAAGTGGATCAAATAGGTATGACATAAACAAATAGCATGCACAAATTTCAATGGGTCTATATGCTTACCAAGTGATGAGTGTCGAAAATAATGAAATTTCCGAGAGAATCCTGGAAAGTATGAAGAACAAACATCAAAATTCAAATAAAAAGAACAAAACAATGAGTTCTCCTTTTGATGGTCCTTGCAACTTTTAAGCTCGATCCCATCCTCAATGACTTCCATTTGAGTCTTGTGAAGGTTTAAAGAGGCCAAAGGCTCTTCCAATGGTGAAACTTTGAGGAGAGGGAAAAAGACGGGGAAGGAAGGAACTAAGTCGAGTTTCCTTGAAAAAGGAATATGAAGAGGACGAGTAGAAACAAAAGTCTCATCAAGTACTTCTTCAACATCATTAGACTCTATAGTGTAAACTTTCTCAACAAATGATTCCTCTACTACGGGGTTCTCATCCATATCCCAATCATCATCATCTTCATTGGTTATAGTCATGCAAGAGTGATTTTGATTATTGATAATTCGACCCAAAGTTTCGATTGATCTTTTGCTAGATTCGACAAAGTTTTCCATCATAGAATCACACCTATTTAACAAGCACATATTTTCTTTGAGTGAATCAAGAATTTCAGAATATATATGTACTTCACAACTAGAGACATATTCTAAATTTGAGAAAGTAGTATTTCCATGGTCCCACTCATAAGTGTCTCTAGATAGCCACCAAAGAAACCCCATGCTTCATCAAAGTGTTGGCATCGAAATTCACCATTAAACATAGACTCCACCACTTCTCTTGTATGCATATTCAGACCTTCATACATCACCTCACACATCTCCCAAATTTCAAGTCTATACTTAGTTAGAAGAGTGTTCTCAAATCTCTGAAAATAATTCCAAAATCGTTCATCCTCATATTGAGGAAAATAGAAGTTTGCCATTTTTTTTTTGGAATTCTCTTAAAAGAAGAAAAAAAAAATTATATACAAATTCCTAGACTCATATACACGACACTTACCAAATAAAATAAAAAAGATAAAAAAAAAGCCAATAAAGAAAAGTAAAAAAAAAAAATCAATTAAGCAATTTCAAACTAAAAAAAAAACTTCAATCAATAGCATAATTTCCCCGGCAATGGCGCCATTTTGATAAGAGGTTTTTAGTGTGTCGTTAAGGCACCAAAAATCGCTTTTCAAACAATATTTATAAAACCTAACAAGCAATTACTAAGAACGTAGTAAAGGCAAGACAAGGGTCGATCCACAGGGAAAATGGGATTAATTAAAGTCTATCAAGTCTAAATTACTTAATTGAAGGGTTTTGGGGGGTTTAAAATGATTTAGTATCAACTAATGACTAACTACTATCAAAGTACTAGCAAGTAATATGAGATGAAAATATGAATAAAGAAGACACTAGAGTTAAGGTTACTAGTATGGATCAAAGTGGACAATGATTATTAATGCAATTGTGATTCAAAGGCGACGATTACGCAAGGTTTATTTTTCCTCTAAAATACTCGAGTCCTCTCTCGAATGGTCCTCGAGAATGATCGCTTAATCAATCAACAAAATCATCTCTCGAATGGTCTTTAGTCGATTGATTAAGAGATCCAATGAATTTGGAAAACCCCTAATATAGGATCCCTTTACTTTCTACCCAATATCTTGGCCTAGAAATTAAGTTGATTCATGGGGATGATAAAAGAGTTCATAATTCAATTAAGAACATTTGAAATCAAAATACCAAAGCACAAATGTGATCAATATCTATCCTAAGGCCTTAAAACACCAAGATCAATGCATAAACGTCTTTAAATCATCACAATCACATTAACAATACATTTAAACTCTAATCCATACTTTCACCCTAATCCTAGATAGGGATCTACTCACTAATCATGGATTCTAAGCAATAAAACATGAATTCTATAACTAATCTAGGGCTAAAACTTGATTAAGAGATAATTAATCTAATTAAAATAACAATTATGAAACTATAATAAAGTAGACTTAATAAAAAGGAAGAACAAAAAATAGCAATGAAAAGAGATAATAAAAATTGAAACTTTGAAACTAATTGAATTAATATACCTTCAATGTTGTAAAAATCACAAACTATGATCTATAATCTCAAACCTTGATAAAAAACTAAGTGTTTTACTCTCTAATGTAAGCCCTAATAATATCCTCTAAACTCTAAAATAAAGCATGAGTTCAAAAACTAATCAACTCCAATGTTATTAAGGCAAGCCTCGTTTTTTTCCTTCGCGGATTTGAATGGTGCGGGTGCACCAAAATCAGGTGCGGGCGCACCATTTCTCCTGACTTTTGGGTTTCATAAGTTCCAGATGGTGCGGGCGCACCAAAATCAGGTGCGGGCGCACCATTTCCTCTGCTCTGGTCGGACAGTTCAATTTAAATCGCGCATAACTCTTTCGTTTTAGATCCAAATCAAGCTTATGACCAGTCATCGGAAAGCTATCGAAACAAGCTTTCATCCAACTCGAATTACCTTCATCTGATTTGTGGTTTGAATGTTATGTCCATTTGAAGTTATCTGTTCAAGATTATATTGTGCAATGTGCTCCTTTGTGCAAGCGGACAAGGGGCATAGTGCAAGCGCACCACTTCTCAACGTGTGCTCTATTTTCATTGCTTCCTTTGCCAACTCTACAACACATAGCCATCTTAGTAGTTCCACCTATATTAAGAAATGGCAAAACAGGATGAAAGCAAATGTACTAGAAATTCGGTCAAAAATGACTGAAAATTTAGCATAATGTCACTATGATCAAGTGAATGAAATAAAAGGGGAAAGGGAGAAGAAAGAGGAAAGAAAGGGGAGAAAGAGGATCAAAATGAGCTAAAAAGGAGTCAATAAAGTGCGTTAGAAATGCACTTATCAAGGTCGCACGGTAGCGGTTGCGGTTAGTAGGGCTGGTGGTGCGACCAGTGGAGGATCCATAAATTTGCAAATGGTTGGACACACCACTGTCCACCGACGACATTACAACCAATAACCAATCTTTAACCATCTTTAAATAATCTTGTTAAGGTATTAAATTAATTTCTCACATACGTGGCTAATCTACTAATCTCACAAAAGTTAGAAGTCACCCAACAAATCTCTCTTCAAATAACTCATAGTTCGTAATAACTCAATTTAGTAATTTACTACCTCTTTTACCCATAACCCAAAACCAATGTTTAACCAAATTAAATCACTAAATCACCTATATCAAGAACTTAAATAACAAGCTGAAAGTAAAATGAAGCAACTAATGCATTGAAATTATAAAAATCATCACATGAGAGAATTTCCTAATAAATCCCATGAAAATTGTAACATAATTCAACCAACCACACCAATTTCTTGAAGATACAGACCAATTACTACCCAAAACATAAATTCACAAAATATGTCAATTAGAGGTAGAACAAAGTTAAAAATTAGATTCTAGCTAATCCAATTTAGAAAATAAAAAAAAACTCTCGTGGCATATGAGTGAAAAAACAACGGGGGGCCAAGTTAGATGAAGAAATATTGAAGTGGAAGAAGAGCTAAACATTAAATTAGTACAAAGTTGAGCCAATTGAAGAATGATGGGGGATGGAAATAAATTAAAAAATTTAAATTAAAACAAAGAATTTTTTTTTGAACTAGGTGCAAGAGTCGGCCTCACAACAGATCTCTCTTACCTTTTTTCAACTTCTTCTCCTCTTACTTCACCTCTTCTATCTCCTCCATTTTCTCGTCCTTGCCAGTTTCTCTTTCTTCTACTACATCGTCTTTTTTGACATCTTAGCTTCTTCTTCAACCTCGAGCTCATTCTCCAGCTTCTGACGCCATAGTTGAAGTGTTCGAGCTTTGAAAAAATCTTAGTTTTAAAAAGCGAAGGCGCACCAAGGCAGACGCAAGGCGCACACATCCCTTATGCGAGGCGCATTATTGGTGCCAAAATTCTTAATTGTCAATTGTAGAACATAATTTATACTCAAGACAACTTAAAAATAATAAAAATATTATATAAGCTGTTGTAACTTAAACTATAAGTTGCTGCCTACATATGGTAAAATTAGCTAATGTGCTTTTAATGATTTCCTTTTTTTTAGGTTTATCCATGAAATTAATCTACTTGTTACCAGTAACTGTAATTAAAAAATTAACTGTATTTTTAAAAAAAAAATCTGACCATAGGCTAAAAGGAACAGAATCATAAAAAGTGAGAAGGAAAGCAAAAGAACATGTGACCACGACTTCTTCTTTCTTTCTTTTCAAGAGACATGTGACTACAGTTGTAAGCTGGCAATAAAGCAAAACGCAGAAGCTTGTATAATAAATTGAATAAAAAAACAAAGGAAGGAAAGAAGGATCGATATTCCTCTTTAGAGGAATAGAAAGAGAAAAGCGGTGAAGACCAATGGAGATGCATGACCAGCGAAGACCACTGGAGATTGCTCACCGAAAAACTCTGCCACAGTTGGCGAGCTTTTCCCCCACAAAGATACAGTTATTTTTTAGATTATAAAATTAGGGTTTTTTTTTTCAGATTACGATTTTGATTTGGGGATTAAATTTAAGCAATTTCACGCAATTAATTGAGGGCTTTTGTACGAATTTGAGTTTAAAATATTGGGTAAGTTTCAATTTTAAGAAATTTTGCTTTTTTAAAGGTTTTTAGCTCATATCTTCTTCCTTCTCGTGCATCTAGCCTGAAATCGACTGAGGCGGCCGTCTAGCGCCTCCCTAAAAAGCAGCCTGAGGTGCGCGCTCCTTGCCTAGGACTTCCAAGGTGATTTTTCGTGCGCCTGAGGTCGCCTAGCGCCTGGGGGCGCCCAAGACGCTTTTTATAACTAGGCGAAAATGGAGCAGAAATCTAAAGCGGTTTAGTAAAACTGTAGGAGGAATTGGAGAGAGAGAAATTGATGAAGTCCACTGCCGAAGAGAGAGAAACTTGAATTGGGTTTTTGGAAAAAGCGTGCAAGCAAGCAACACGCAGGATTTTTTTTTTTTTAAATAATGGTTGGTCACTTGACCAACTAGGACCACTATTAGCTCCACCACTGGGTGCGACTGGTGGTTGTGGGCTGACAAGAGAGAAGAAGATAGTAAGAGAAAAGGGGGCGGCGGATCGAGAGAGAAAGAAGGGGAGGACCAAGATACTAGAGAGAGAAGGCGGCCGGCGAGCTGCTGCACGGTGGTTGTTGGCTGGCTGGTGCGCGGTGGATGGTCGGAGATGGTGTAGTGGCAGTGGGTTGTGGGCTATTGTAGGATAGAGAGAGAAATGGGAGTGAAAGGAAGGGGAATTAGGGTTTGTTTTGTGGGCTTGAGTAATATTTAGAAGTACTATATTTTTAATAATAAAATGGATCTACGGATATGGGTCCGGGTCCATGGATCAGATCCAGATCCAACCCGGATCAATTAGGTCTAAAATTTTGAGATCCAGATCCAAAAAAACAGATCTGTATCCCAGATTCGGGCCGAATCTAAGATCCATTGCCATCTCTAGTTCTATATGTGGAAGAAAAAGTTGACTTGGGAAGGTACAAGGGAGTTAACATTAGGGAGCCCACAGATGCTCAATTTTAATAAATCTCTAAAGCTTAAAGTAAAACACGTCGTGATTGATGCAACATTCCAGAATTCAGAGGCTCTAGGGCAAGCTCTTAAGATGTTGTTCATATCTTTTATAGAAGTTGGAAAAAAAGCACAGTGATTTAGGTGGTTATTGATAATTTTGCTTATGTTGGCATTGCAGGGAATTTTATCCCACCAAATTTACCATAGAAAAAATTTCAATTTCTAGTAACCTTCGTATTTCCAAATCAACTCCCAATCACTTATGTCAACTCATTTATCCTATTCTAATGTCAAAAAAATTCTCATCTTCCTAGGAGGAATAGATGGATCCTCCTAAGCTTAGAGGTTTCAGGAGTCGAACGATATAGGTGACAACACTACCTGATTTTATGGTAGCTAAATTATAATCCACCTCCCCTATATTCAAAGGGCCATGAATCTGGCTCCTAAGAGGGCTTTCATCCAGCCAATTGTCATGCCAAAAGTTTATAGAATTTCCATTTTCCACCCTCCAGACTAGGCTATTTTTATAAAACTACCACCCATACCAATTCCTTTCCAAATGTAAGACCCTTTTGAAAACTATATGTAACAACCTTTTGATATAAGAATCAGATTTGATATTTCTTATAATTAAGTAATAACAAACTATATCATTAAACAAATTTGTTGTCTCCTTTATATGTGAGCTTAATCAAAAGAATAAACGACGGCTATGAATTGTGCTTTTGGTTACTTTGCTTTAAGTGGGTCTTTTTTAAGTCCCTTTGCCTAGCACAAAAAAACGCTTGACCGAAAACACTTTGTGCCTCAGCATATAGGAACACTATTTATACATCGGTGAATGTCCTTTGGAAGTCAATTAAATATTCTAGTTTTTTTTAAGAGACATTAAATATGAATTATAGCTTACTTACCTAGAGAATAAAACAAAAAATGAACATAATGACCAGGAGATTCAGCAAAGTACTCATATAACATTCTTATACTAACATAGACCATGAAAGTAGTTGGGACTAGACAATTTGATAAGCATACTTGAGGTTTTTACAAATCTACTTCGTATTGTGAATACATATACTCCACAACTTCTCCATTACAATAAAAAAAGAAAAATAAAAGAGATAAATAGCTTCTGAATTTTTATAAATATCACATCATATTATAACTAGAAAGCATCCAAAGACATTGACCAGTATACCACACCGAAACCAAACTAAAGCTTAAATGCAGATCAAAAAATTTTATTTGGTAATAATCCCACAGAGCATAGAGTGATAGAACCAAAGTTCAAAAACAGGTCTCACATCAAGTGAAACAAGTCAATAAACTACCAAGCACTAAGCACTAATACCCATTGCAATGATTGAAAACCCACAAAGTCAACACAAACCAAAACTGAGGCAGTAAGCAATCAAGTTAGGAGCTAGTATCAATTTGCAATCTCAGCATAATAAACAAACGCTATTACCTCGATTTTGTCTTCCTTTAAACTTGATCTCCTAATGATTTTGTAATTATCTTTATTTTGCGCACTTGATTGATTACTATCGTGACATCGATAGTAATTTACGCCATTATCATTCGTTCCCCATGCTTAAAGCAAAATCACATGATCGAGATGTTATTTATACAATTACGGGTCCGATCGTGGGTATTCATCCTTTTTGAGCCTATACACTCCATCTGGATTATCGGATAAAAACAAAATTGTTAAATAAAATCCACTACAATATTTACATATAAATTTTGTTTGCTACTTACCCACATCATGTTGTAATACTATCCCATCGTACTTAAGTTTAACTCCCAAAGGCATACGTCTGAGGATTTCTAGAATATGTTTTTCATCAGGTTTAAAACCTCATAGTTGGGAGGCGTTGAACATGTGCGATATAACTTATAAGCGATCATACAGGGACTCAAAATTTTTTCGTGCCATATATATTGTTTTTATATTGATAGCCCAACCTAATTTTTGTGCAAAAAAGACGACCCATGGACAATTTAAATCAATAAATTTTGGTCCGGATCGAAAAATTCTCGAAAATGTCGTTTGTCCCGGCACGAAATAGCGGATTTTGGCGCGAAAATTTATTGTCAGCACTCTTGCACTGACAGTTCAATTTTCGTACCGTGCTTTAAGAAATGTAATGTTTCAAGAAATATAGTGTTTCAAACCAGTCCGTTGTCATATATATCCTTAACACAAAACTGTTAAAATTTCTTTTTATAAATTTAACATTAAGATTTAACAGACTAATTGCGGGTAACACATTTGAAATTGGCATGATAAATGAAAAACTCACAAGCAATTTAAAAATATTTTTGTTGGATGTAATCCAAGAATAAGATTTTATCAATTCACCACGCTCATTAATATTTAAAACAAGCAAACTGATGTGATTGTATATCAAATGTCTATGCATATAAACTAGCATATAGAGTGTTTATTTATTCATGGATGAAACAGTGGAAAACATAATCAAATTAAGTCATTGATAGGTTGTCGTACACCTGTCAAAAATAATTCCTGCAAACCTTCTAACAATGTAGTAGGGTAAGTAGGGTCGAATCCACAGAGAGATGGTCGTTTTAATCTAGCTTCTAAGGTATAGAGAAACTAAACAAAATCAGGAATATTGAATTAAAGTTCTAAACTAATCAAACTACGAAAATCAAACTAAAAAGGATCTAGGGCAATGGTTTACCATGTTTATAACTATAATCTATCAAAATGTCATCAATGGTTCAATGAATCAGATATCTAGAGCACGTGTTAATCCTACGGTCGGGCCTTAACGCTCTCAAATCAACATATGCTAGTACGGTCGCTCAACATAATCAGATTTGCTAATTGTAGGCAAGCCTCTAAAGAGTACTATCTCTCGATCTATGACTCGATATTAGCAATATTTAATCAGACAATTGATCAGATTGCAAGATTAATAATATAAACACTAATCAATTAGAAATAACAATGACTAATGAAACCATCAATAAACATCCATCAAGAATTATAGCATATAAACATGGATTCCCAAACCCTAGAAATAAAATTACTCAATCATGAAATAAAGAATAAAAACTACATCTAGAAAGAGAAAGGAAAACATAATTAAAAGAAATCAATCAAAAGAAAGAGAATGAAATAATAAAACTAATGAATTAAAGAAGAACATGAAAAACTAGGGTTTAAACTAAAGAGAGAGAAAAGAAGAAAACTAAACTAAAAACGCAGAAAAATAATATCCCCTAATCGAAATTACTAAAGCCCTATTTATAGTTTTTACAAAACCGGCTAAAAAAGGCAAAAATTATCCTTCCGGAAACACCGCCCGGTCAACCGGGAAAAACCGCCCGGTCGGGCAACGTTGTTCTGAAACTACGACAGAAAGGAAATTCCGCCCGGTCAACCGGGCAGATCCGCCCGGTCGGGCGCGCAAGCACTTTTGGAGCCACTTTCGCCCGATTGACCGGGCAAACATGCCTTAGAGTCTGAAGAAAATTTTGTCTCGCCCGGTCGACCGGGCGGGTAAACAACGATTTTTACGTCAACTTGCGAAGCCTGTATCTCTTAAACCAGAAATCCATTTGGGGCGTGTGACCTATCGTTGGAAAGCCCTTCAAGTCTAGTTTCCAACCGAACTGGAATTTCTTGATTCTAAGAAGTAAATCAAAAGTTATGATCATAAGAGTATACATGACTCCTTTTTCATATTTCTTCGAATGATTTTCCGCTTCGTTTTGGCTCAAACTCGTACTATGACATATCCATATGATCCTTATGCATCGTAGCTTCTTTCCAAGTGCTCCTAATCCTCAAGCCCAGCTAAATATACTCCAAATACGTTCTCATTATCTGAAATTCATCAAAAACAAGAAAACATACCGAATAGGAGTAGAATAACATAACTTAAGAATATGATGCAATGATGAACCTAAATATGAATCTAAATGCTCTAAAATGCAACCTAAATGCACCTTAACACTATATATAAATATGACTTATCAGTCATTCAATCAATTAGCTAGATTGAAGATGGTTTTTAATGTTTTTCTTGAATTACTAATCGAAAATTCTTTAAGACTCTTTTTCCTTCCTCCTGTTACACAACTATATAAACCTCAAAATCTCTCGGATACTCTATATATAAACACCGACCATACGGACAGATGATGTGCCCCCATCGTTGCTTATACCAGACGACCAACTTCAATCAGCAAAACTTCTGATATTAATAAAAAATGTGATTACAGCAGGTATTGCCGCAATAATGTATTAGATTTGGCAAACAAGGAACAAAACATTTTGGCATAGTTTGAGGTCATAATCTTTTTAAAAATCATGGACCGAATACCTAAATTTGACTTATTTTTTCTGTATTTTTTACTTTAAAATTTGTCATTTATTTGGTATATTACTGTATTTAATGTTCTTATTGGAAACTATAAGTAAGATATACCCATATTCTAATACATTTAGTAGATTTTTCAAAAGAAAAATTGATATTTTTTATTATAATTTTATATTGGAAATATTGATCAAAAGAAATATTTTATTAATAAGAGCAAAGGCAATCTGCTGGAGGGATGTCTGGAGACTCTGGACAATCTGCTAGAGGGATGATGGCTGGACATTCTGCTAGAGGGATGGCTGGACATTCTGCTAGAGGGATGGCTGGAGGTCAATATAACATTTCACGCTAATCACATTGTCACCATAAGTATGTTGACTATCTAAAAAACACTACTTTAACTCGTCCTTTTAATGGAGCTTTAAATTAGGTGGGGCCCAAGTACCAATATTCGTTAGATTTGTATAGTGGGGGTCATTGGCCAAGCTGAGTTTTGACAAAAAAAAGTGTTTCGTTTAGGACCAAATTTTTTGCGCCAAAACCCGCTATTTTGTGCCAGGACAAACCACATTTTCGAGAATTTTGCGGTCCGGACCAAAATTTATTGATTTAAATTGTCCATGGGTCGTCTTTTTTGCACAAAAATTAGGTTGGGCTATCAATATAAAAATAATATATAGGATACGAAAATTCCGGGGTCCCTGTGTGATCGCTTATAAGTTATATCGCATATGTTCAGCGCCTTTCCAACTAGGAGGTCTTAAACCTGATGAGAAACATATTATAGATTTCCTCAGACGAATGCCTTTGGGAGTTAAACTTAAGTTATTACCACATGATGCGGTTAAGTACCAAACAAAATTTATAGGTAGATATTATAGTGGAATTTATTTAACAACTTTGTTTTTATCAGAAAAATCCAGATGTAGTAAATAGGCTCAAAAGGGATGAATACCCACGACCGAATCCGTATAGCTTGTATAAATAACATCTCGATCATGTGATTTTGCTTACTGGATGAGGAACGGATGATGATGGCGTAAATTACTATCGATGTCACGATAGTAATCAATCAAGTGCGCCAAATAAAGGAAATTACAAAATCATTAGGAGGTCAAGTTTAAAGGAAGACAAAATCGAGGTAATATCGTTTGTTTATTATGATGAGATTGCAAATTGATGTAGCTCCTAACTTGAGTGCTTACTGCCTCAATTTTGGTTTGTGTTGACTTTGTGGGTTTTCAATCATTACAATGGGTATTAGTTTTTAGTGCTGCTCCACCACCTCCGCCAGATTTCGCCGCCCAGCCACCATGCCACCAGCCTGCTGGTGCACACCGTCGCTGTCCCGGAATTCGCTTCTCCCCCCGTTGTTTCTTCCTTGCTCAACTGAGCAAAGGTATGAAAATCACACCTATGTTTTTTTTTTCCTGATATTAGTGAATAATTCAAGCCCAAGTCATGAATTAAGAATTAGTTTCAGCTTTTGGGCTTAAATGAAAGCTATAGAATGGCCCTTAATATGTTAGTTTGTTAATTGTTTATGTTGGGCTATTTTTACAATAAGAACTAAACTGATTTTGGTAATCTAATTTGGAGTATACATATTAGTAAGATCCATGATTATATTCTTAAGTTAGTCTATTTAGTTATTTTTATACTAGTCGTATAAGCACGCGATGTGTGCGTCAACAACCTTATGTAGCTATATGTACGAATGGACATATTTTTTTAATCTAAAATTATTTTGGTAGTGATGTAAATTATTGATGTTCGTTTGTAGATGTTATTATCTTTTAAAATTGAAGGTGACTAATTTTTAACTGTTCAATACCATCACTGAAAAATTTGGTCGATGATTTAATAATTTCTTGTCAGGGGCTTTAGTATAGTTCTTTAACGATTGTAAATGTTAATAAACCATATTGTTTGAACTTTGTAAATACGAAGTATTATGTTGTTAGGATATATCGCTAGCTTTTTTGATTGAAGATTTTAATTAATTTCGTGAATTGATTGTGCCAATCTATTTTGTCAAGTTATTAATGGTGATTGCATATTCCATTTTTAACTTATTCCATATGGCAAGTTGCATTGATTCTCATTATTTTATTTTTTTTTATAAAAAGAAAATGTTTTTTAAAAATTTTAAAGTGTATTCTCGTCATTTCAAAGGGGGACACCATACCTCCTCCCTTGGCTTATATAATAGAGATTAAACTAGACTAATCACTTCTAGAAATGTATGATAATTAACAAGTATTAACGTTTAGATTGATGAATGTAACCCTCAAGCGGGTATCTGTATATTGTCTCTTGGAAAGTATAGTGAGTATCCTCTTCTCCCGCAACAACACACACTCTCTCTAAGAAATCCTCTCAACCAGGAAACCCTACAATCTCGCGCTGCCAAGCAGGCTCGCCGGTTGCTGCCTGAGCACGCTGCTCACCCGGTTGCCGGCGAGCTTGCCTGCTTTCCGTTGTCTATGTTTTCGGATGTCTTTTTTTGCTTTCTCCCCATCCCGAGTCGAATCCTCCCAAGTTGCCATCGTCTTCAACCGCCGTCCCCAGGCGTCCCCATTGTCCCCACTCCCCAGTCGCCACCTTCGTTCCTAGAGTTCGTTGAGTCGTTCCCTCCCCCTCTCCGAGTCGAGTCGTTTCCTCAGCATCGTTTCCCCCTTTTCCCTGAGTCGCGTCGTCCTCGGTGTCGTGTTGATTCGAACGCCCAGTCTTTCCCTCTCCGCTGGTGGTATTGTGTCTCCCCTCCCCTTCCCCGTGGTGGTGTCGTACCTCCCTTTCCCCTCCCCCCTCCCCCCGGTTGTTTCGTCTTCCCCCTCCCCCTGTGTTCCCCTCCCCGCTCCCCTGTTTGGTCAAGTCTCCCCTTCCTCAATCCCCCCTGTTAGTTGCGTTCCACTAGGATTTCCCGGTTTTGGTTCCCCTAAGGGCCTTTCCCATGTCTCTAAGTTTCGCCGTTTTTGTGTTCCTCGCTGTTGGGGTGGTATCGTTGGAGTTCATGCAAGGCAGTAAGTTTCTCGCCCAAATATCATTGGAGTTTTTCCAGATCTGAAGGGTATTGAGGTTGTACTTCACTTCCTTGTTTACAATTTCTTAGTAGGTGTTGTTTTCATCATGAGTAGGATGTTTTTCTGCTTAATATGTGTGGTACTTCTGCTAATAACTAGAGGATGTAGTTCATTTCGCATTGTTGAAGTTGTGTTTTGTGGTTGGTTATAGCAATTGAATGTTGATTGTCACTTGGGTGAAGGATGGTGGTTCAATTCTGCAAATGGAGTATATGTAGGTTTCCTAGAGTCTTTGATGAAGGTTAAGTTACATCCAAAGACTAAAACTTTTTCTAGTGGGTATAGTATATTTCCCCCTTAAACTCTAGGAGTAGATCTTTCAAAGATACTAGGGTAGGCTACCATGATTTTGAGTTTCATGAATTTTCAATATCGAGGGTGAATCGGGAAAAGGGTTCTAACGTGAGAGATCAAAATGATCCTAGATTAGGACTCAGAAAAATGGAGGTAGAAAGTGAGGATCCAAAAGTTAGAGATCCCATAGTCGATTTTCTCAAACAATGTGAGTGTGGCCGAGGAGGGGCAAGATTTTCGTGGTTTAGTCGTGTGTTCTCCGATTTTTCAAATCGGAGGTGTATTGGAGAGCTAGTAGTACTTCGTTCTCTTTTTAGATTGACATTGGTCTGATCTGGAAGACTTCTGTCTTTGCAAAATCAAATCTGAAGACGGCACCCCAGTTAAACCTGGTGGTTTCCAGCACGTCAACTCAAATGTGGTTCACATTTCAACAGGAGATCCCTGAAATACTCTCACAGAAGAGTAAGGAGTCACCAAGGAACGTGACTCTTCGAAGATTCATGAGCCATGAATTCCAAGTGACAGAAGGTCGTTGGAATTGCTCAGGTGGCGATATTCCAATCTCGCCCTTGGTTGGTTGTTATCCAACTCGTGATCGAAATTCGCTCCTCCCACTACTTTCAGCAGGTAAGATATACCCCTCTATTGCAGATTGCCTTATCCAAGAAACTACAATAGGTCCTCGGTTTTTCAAGCTCGGATCCAGCTATTGTCAACCACTTCCAGCAGGATTATGATTCAAGCATCAAACAATGCAAGCCTCTACTTAAAGCAGAATCTTAATAGTGTTATTTATTTTAACTTAGTTTGGTTTGTAAAAGCAGGTAAAGCTCAATTTAGTGTTCTTATGTTGTTGTTGTTTAGCCTATTTTGTATTCCGTATTTCAATTATTGCAAATTTTCTCGATGTCATAAAAAAAAAACAAGACGTTTAGATTAAATAATAGCAAACAGTTGAGTTTAACATTAACTATGTATAACTTATGAACAAGTTATTTTTACTATTAATGATAATATTTGGGTCAGTAGAATAATAATAATAATCCTTCTAGTTAGTAGTACTCATGCTAAACCTACGTCTAATCATAAATGAGTAATTTGTTGACGATATTAAACTTCACCCCTTAGTTAAAAATAATAATGTGAGTTTTAATATATTCATTTCGTAATAGTTTGTTTAGAGAATGAATTAATTATAATAAGAAAAGCATATTTACAAGTCATTAAACATGAATTATAAATCAAAGATTAGTTAATATTGCCACCTAAATATGACTTTTATGTTTAAAAGGCGTTAAAAATAAAAACATGGATAGCAAGTCAAGACTATAATTATTATTCTCGTTCAAGTATGACCTTTATGTTTCGAAAGACTCAATAAGTAGTACTATGTAATATGTTGCACTAATATAAACATTGACTAATTATTAGAATCTTCACAATCTAAAGTTAAAAACAAATACTAAGTTAAATATATCCTGAAATGCTACATATTAAGAATGAGTATATTTACTTTAGCAAATTCCAAGTCTTAGATAAGTTGTAATGAATTCCGTTAATTGGTTCTTAATTAGATAAAAAAAGGGGAAAAATAATATTCCAAGCCTCCCCCGGCTATTAAAATCACTACACAGGATATCAGGTAACGTTTACTGCTAACACCCGCACTCCCCTTCCAACTATATTTCATATAATGCTATTATGTAATGCTTATGCTATGTTTATGGTGTGCGGGATATGAAATGTTTGGCTATGAAAATGATGTTTCTAAAAATGGTATGATGTAATGAGAAGTATGATCTATGTATATTTTCTATGAATCATTTGATATGACGTTTCTACAATGACCCTGTTATATAGTTTCTGAAAAGTACATAAAAGGCACAAATATGATAAATGAAAAGAAGTTCTGGCAACATAGTAAGGAAACACATTGTCCGCCGTATTCCCGAAAGGGATACCGCATTGTCCGCTGTACTTCCGAAAGGAGTACCGCATTGTCCGCCGTATTCTCGAAAGGGATACCGCATTGTTTGACGTATACCCCAAAAGGGCTACTGCATTGTCCGCCGTACTTTTGAAAGGAGTACTGCATTGTTCGCCGTACACCCGAAAGGGGTACCGCATTGGTAGGAGGCGTCCTACAAAACTATATGCCAGTTGCCAAATGACGATAATGTTAATAAATTGATATCACAGAATCATGATGATGTTATGATGTTATAATGTTATGTTTACGTAATGGTTTCATAAATGTTTTACTATATTCTCTCCTCTCTGATTGCAAATAAAATGAATTGAAGTGAATTTACGAGGTTAGAGTAGTATGTTACTGAGCCTCGGCTCATGACGTTTTGTTTTTCTGTTTTGGGTATTAACGGGGAAGACGGTATGACGTAGCACTGAGGAGCACTCTAGTACTTAAGCTTTCATAAACACTTATGGTTATAATTTAAGTTAATGTTAGCCTATGTAAGTTTCAATTTAAGTTTTTATAATAAATAATTATGATTTCTAGTTATAATACGTTCAAGCTTATGGATTCATGTTTGCATTGTGCTTTCCAAATTGAAAAGTACGGCAGTAACGCACCGACAATCTAGGTTTCGCTGCTAATAATTGGATAACTAACATAATAATGTTGATTAGTAGTCGGGGCATTACAGATGGTGCCATGGTGGACCAACCCAAAGTGGAACCATGATATGAAATTTACATTTGATGAGTCGGCCGCCCGGTTGAACCAGCTCGGTCTAGTTTTTCGGATTATGTCGGACCGAACTCTTGGAGATAAAGAAATAGGCCGGGTTTATGTACCCCTCAAGGAGCTTTTTGATTCTACCGATCCTATTGACCAGGAGAGGCACGTAGTGTACCAAAATCAAACCTCAACCGGAAAATTTAGAGGTGAAATGGAGTTATTTTTCAAATTTGGAGAAATATTCACCCTAAAGCTGGAATCAAAACTTGATGAACCAGTTATAGCCTATCCTACATTAGGTTCAACTACTTTACCAGAATTGGACCCCACCTTAGCATGTGGTCCCACACTTAAATCTGGGCCTAGTATGTATTCATGTCCAAATGTAGGTGGGCCCATGCCGTATAGTCATAGTGCACCTCAACTTGGATACCAAACCCCAAGGATATGAATATGGATATGGATGCGGATATGGGTACCAAGCACAAAATGTGCCTGTGCCCGTGCCCGTGCACGTGCCGCCTCCTAATCCTCATATGGGATATGGGTAAGGGTTTACAGGCGGGTACGGGTGCACGGGACAAACACCAACATGTTATGTGCAACAATCTGTAACACCCCGACAATTCTCTCTTTTCTAAAATACCTTTTTATTATAAAACACGAGAGAATGATCAAAGTATTATCGCGCCGTGTGAAAACGTATCGACTTATTCAGAATTTTGCAAATGAAAACAAACATAACTAAACTTCATACTTTAAATATAAATAAATAAACAAAGTACTTAAAACCAACACTCTAAAAATGTCTACTCCAAAACCAAACTTAATATAATATGTTTCTACTAAAGCAACAGGCAAAACAATTTGTTACAGAAGCTCTCCATTCCCAGATTCCTAATGTGCAAATCGCACACTCGTAGATGTAAATGCTCTAAAGAATCCGCTCACCAAAATGGGTCATCACAGGATCAATAAGGCAAAGCCATGATCAACACATACAAACAAAGCACGTAATCAGCAAAGCTGAGTAATACATAATAATAAATAACATTCCTAACATGATACTAACAAATTAATAAACAGGGATAAATAATAATATAACAATATAACATTCTCGCATTACTTCTCTTAACTAAACTTTAATCATCTTTTTATTACTTTAATGGAATAGTTATTGGACCGAGTTGTCTAACTAAAAACCAACCTTCCCTAGGAAGACGAAATACGGGCGCGACTCCGTATTCCATAATGACTCGCGATATCGAGGAACCTTTGAATAAAAAGAGGAACGATGATCAATCCAATTCCCGGAAAAAAGCCATGGCACGCTCACCATGTACCTCAACTCCTGATTGTCCAACTTCAGATGTGCACCAGTCTAAAATTTATTACTATCCAAGTTACACTTTGCGTGATTTACAATTTATTACTTATTATGACACACAAGTAATACAGAAATCTCAAATCAAACATTCACAACTGAACTTCTTTTTATCTTAGGATTTAATAAGTGATTACACAACTTACAATCCAAGAATACTTCTTTTTATTCCAATCCTTCTTATTTGTTGAACCTAGCCAACAATCAGCTTACCTTTCAAAGGCATAAATTATCAACTTACCAAATAAGGCCCACAGTCCTCATAGAGTAGTGAAAATAATAATATAAGGGAACACATGATTTAAACATGGTCCAACTCACTAAATATATTAATTCCCCCATGTGAATTAATAAATAAAGTTCCCAATCCAACATGCTTGCATCAATATTCCATACAAACATGATATTCAACTCAGAATCAAATCTCACACAAGCATAAAACATGTATTCATGTTTGCCTTAAGCTTTCATAAACACTTATGGTTATAATTTAAATTAATGTTAGCCTATGTAAGTTTCAATTTAAGTTTTTATAATAGATAATTATGATTTCTAGTTATAATACGTTTAAGCTTATGGATTCATGTTTGCCTTGTGCTTTCCAAATCGAAAAGTACGGCAGTAACGCACCGACAATCTAGGTTTCGCTGCTAATAGTTGGATAACTAACATAATAATGTTCAGTTAGTGCTTTAGTAAAAATATCTGCCAATTGAAACTTAGTAGGAACATATGATGGACTCACAAGACCTTCAGTCACGGCATCACGAACAAAATGACAATCAGCCTTAATACGTTTAGTACGTTCATGAAACACCGGATTCTTGGCAATATATAACGCAGATTGACTATCACAATATAATCTCATCTCTGCAGGATGCAGAACTCCAAGATCGCCTAGTAGCTGCTTTAACCACTTTAATTCACAAACTATAGCAGCCATAGAACGATATTCTGCCTCTGCAGACGACCGAGACACTGTAGGCTGCTTCTTAGGATATGTTCAGTTAACCTTATTTTTGCTATTTCGCATCGGATCATATCGATCGATCGTATCGAGATCATATCGATCGTACCGCATCGATCGATCGAAAAAATAAGTTCGGATCGGATCGGATAAGTTCGAATCGGATCGTATCGGATAAGTTCGCATCGATCGATAAGTTCGCATCGGATCGTATCGGATAAGTTCGGATCGGATCGATCGATCGGATAAGTTCGAATCGATCTAATAAGTTCAGATTATGCTATATTTAAAAACTTATGATTATTAAGATTATTAGTATTACTAATGCTATTATTGTTATTGTAATAATTATTATTATTGTTGTTGTTATTATTATTATTATTATTATTATTATTATTACTATTATTAATAATAATACTTTATACAATTACTATTACTATTACTATTACTATTTACTAGTACATTTGTTCAAAAAGATTATTATTATTGTCGTTGTTGTACTTATTAATTATTAATATTGGTAATTATTATTAATGTCGTTGTTATTATTATAAATGTCATTGATATCACTATTTGAAGCTATTTGTGTTCAAGAAGAAGAATATTCTTTTGGCATTTGTAAGTGCTCTTTTTTATATTTATTCTAATTAATAATTTTGATATGTGATGTTCTTTTTGATGTTGTACATGTAACAAACATGACAATAGTATATGATGTTTATTTTTTAAAACAATTTTGGTAGAATAATATAAATTATATATTACTAGTTTATATAAAATATGAGTAGCATGGGATTACCTAATGGTGTTGTCATTACGTTCAAAATTTTTCCTACAAAGGATTTCAACTTATCTTTAAAAACAAAGTTTATATAGAACAAGACAACGATATAAGAAAAATATTTAACCATTTTGTTCAAGATCATATGATAATATATATTTATAGGTTTATTTATAATAAAAAAGAACAATTTATTGATATAACGAATAACATGTTGTTAGTTGAATCCAAACATATCATCAATATAAAAATAACATATTTCTTTTATTTTTAAAATGTGTACTTTAAATATATCGTATGCTCTTTCAGTATATGTTCTTTTCATTACTACCTAAGTTCTTATTATTAACGGACCTTGAACATGAGTGTTCTTTTATTTTTAATTTTTTTGGGCCCCTTTCGGGAATCTCGTGGTAAGATGAATTTTCTCTCTGCGCCCTCGCATAGGGTCACTCACCTAAAGACCCAACAAGCCCCAACCCCCTCCCCCCACCCCCACCCACAACAATATTGAAATATATGCTTCCACCAAGATTTGAACCTTGGTCTCCCATGTGGGAGGTAAGAAGCCATACCATCATTGGACCCAAGAGTCCTTAGTCTTTTATTTTGTAATTGTATGTTCATATACTAATGTGCTCTTTTTCAAAAAAAAAAAAACTAATTATGCTATAATAATAATAATAATAATAATAATAATAATAATAATAATAATAATAATAATAATAATAATAATAATAATAATAATAATAATAATTATGTTATCTATATTATTATTATTATTATTATTATTATCATTATTATTATTATTATTATTGTTATTATTATTATTATTATAATATTATTTATATTATTATTATTATAAAATTATTATTATTATTATTGAAAGTTGTGCATACTAATAAAATGATAGTAATAGTAATACTAGTAATGAAATACAAAGTAATAATAATATTAGTAATAATATGTTTTTTAAAAGATAAGTTCAGATCAGATCAGATTAAATAAGTTCAGATCAGATCAGATCAGAAAAAATAAGTTCAGATCAGATCAGATCAGATCAGATAAGTTCAGATCAGAAAATTTCAGGTGAACTAAACATAGCCTTAGTCTTCCAGGAAACAGGAGAATATCCCAACAATACAACCACCCAGTCAGGGATCTCTGAGTAATAGGACAACTAGCCCAATCAGAATCACACCACCCCTGCAGGCGGAGATCACTATCAGAAGGAAATAATATTCCCTGTCCTGGATTTTCTTCAAGTATCTAACCACTCTCAAAGCAGCCTCCCAATGGACCATCTTAGGAGCCTGCATAAACTGTGACAAAATGTGAACAAAATATGCCAGATCAGGCCTAGTAACAACAAGGTAAATCAACCTGCCCATCAATCTGCGATACTTCTCTTGGATCATCAAACAAAGGGCCGTCAGCCAAAGAGAGCTGATGGTGCTGCTCTATAGGGAACTCAGCTGGTTTGGTGATAAGTCATTAATAGTTGTTATTTTAGGTGCATTTACTTGTTTGTGAGATTTGTGAAGTGCAAGGTCACTCATTGAATGAGTGTCAATACAACACCATGGGCATGATATCTGAGCAAGCCAATGCCCTCCTAAACACAAACACAAGACCACAAAACAACCCATACTCAAACACATATAACCAAGGTTGGAAGAATCATCCAAATTTCTCCTACAAAAATAACCAACCTCAACCTCCACACACAAACTACTCCCAACCACCCGGCTTCCAACAAAGACCACCTTTCAACTCTTCCTCCTCATCCTCTAGATCCAAGCTTGAGAGTATCATGGAGAATCTAGCTTCTTCTCAAGCAAAGCAAGTTGAATATCAAGCCAAGCAAAATGAATTCTTCAACAACTCTCTCCAACAAATCAATGCTTATAATAAGTTGATGGAGAATCAGATGACACAACTTGCCCAACAAATTAGTCATCTTTCAAAACCTTCAGGCCAACTTCCTGGGCAAACTAAACCAAATCCTAAGGGGCATATCCATGCCATCTCATTGAGGAGCGGTAAGGAATTGCAAGAGCCTACAAAGAAGGTGACTGAGCAAAAGAAAAGTGTAGAAGAGGTTATAAGGTTGAGTGAAGAAGATCAAGGTGAGAAGGTTTTGGAAGATGAAGCTAAGGAGACTGAGCAAAAGGAACCCACTGTCATCCCCATTCCACCATACAAGCCACCTGTTCCATTCCCTCAAAGATTGGCACAGGCAAAACTTGAGAAGAAATACGGGAAGTTCCTTGATATTTTGAAGAAGCTGCACATCAACATCCCTTTCTTGGATGCTATTTCTGAGATGCCTTCTTATGCCATGTTTTTGAAAGACATACTCTCTAACAAAATAAAAATTGAAGAGAATGTCATTGTTTCACTAATAGCTGAGTGTAGTGCTATTTTGCAGAACAAGTTTCCAGAAAAGCTAGGAGATCCAGGCAGCTATTCTATTCCAGTAAAACTTGGTGATATTGCTATCAAGAATGCTTTGTGTGATCTTGGGGCTAGTGTTAGTCTCATGCCTTTTTCTATTTGCAAGAAACTCAACATGGGTGAATTGAAACCCACACGCATCTCTCTCCAACTAGCAGATAGAACAGTCAAGTTTCCACTTGGTATCCTCGAAGATATTCCTCTTAGAGTTGGTAAATTCTTCATTCCATGTGATTTTGTTGTCATGGAGATGGAAGAAGATGCACAGGTTCCCATCATCATTGGGAGACCCTTTTTGACCACTGCTGGAGCCATTATTGATATGAAGAAGGGTAAGATCACCTTTGAAGTAGGTGATGAAGATGGAATACACTCTTACAAACTCCATGAATTCTCCTTCAATGGGAGAAACTGTTTATAGAGTGGATGCTCTTGATGAGGTGATAGAAGCCAATGCTTTCAGTTTGCAACTTGATGACTCACTACAAACTGTCTTGATGGGTAGTGCTGATGAGGAAGATTGGGAAACCAAGGAATACAAGAGACTTCTAGAGGAGACACGAGCCATTGAATCTGAAAAGCCTATCAAGGAGATATTGAGCTCTGGAGAAACTAAGGAGAGTACTACGCCTCCTAAGGTAGAACTGAAACCTCTCCCCTCTACTTTGAAATATTAATTCATGGGTCCCAATGATACTTACCCTATTATTGTTAATGCTGAGCTTGATGACATTCAAATTAAAAAGCTACTTGTTGTTTTGAGAAAATACGTACAAGAATGTCATTGGGTACACCATTGATGATATTAAGGGCATTAATCCTTCATTTTGCATGCATAAAATCATTCTTGGGGACGAACATGCTACTTCTATAGAATCTCAACGACGACTTAATCCAAATATGATGGAAGTAGTCAAGAAAGAGGTTCTAAAATTGCTTGATGCAGGAGTAATCTACCCTATCTCTGATAGTAAGTGGGTTAGCTCTGTTCAAGTAGTCCCAAAGAAAGGAGGCATGGCCGTTGTCAAGAATGACAAGGGTGAGCAAGTTCCAACTAGAACTGTGACAGGGTGGCACATGTGTATTGATTATAGGAGATTGAATAAGGCCACCCGAAAAGATCATTTCCGCCTCCCCTTCATTGATCAGATGTTGGAAAGGTTGGCAAAACATTCATTTTTCTGTTGGTTGGATGGATACTCCGGTTTCTTCCAAATTCCTATTCATCCAAGTGACCAGGAAAAGACTACTTTTACATGTCCTTATGGCACCTTTGCATATCGAAGGATGCCATTTGGATTATGTAATGCTCCTGCCACTTTTCAACGTTGCATGATGACAATTTTCTCAAGTCTTATTGAGAACTCTATGGAAGTATTTATGAATGACTTCTCTGTCTATGGAACATCCTTTGATGTTTGTCTTGCTAATTTACAAAAGGTGCTCCATAGATGTCAAGAAGTTAATTTGATTCTCAATTGGGAAAAATGTCATTTCATGGTACAACAAGGCGTTGTTTTGGGTCATGTTGTCTCTCATCGGGGAATCAAAGTCGACAAAGCAAAGATAGAGGTCATTGAGCGTCTACCACCTCCTAACTCTGTCAAAGGAGTAAAAAGTTTTCTTGGTCATGCGGGCTTCTACCGCCGCTTCATAAAAGATTTTTCAAAAATTGCTCGACCTCTAACTGAACTTTTAGGCAAAGATGTCCCTTTTGTGTTTACTGATGCTTGTACTGAGGCTTTTCACAGGTTAAAAGCAGCTCTTATCTCTGCCTCTATCATTCAATCGCCTGACTGGAATCTCCCTTTTGAGATTATGCGCGATGCCAGTGACTATGCTGTGGGGGTAGTTTTGGGTCAGAGGAAAGATGGCAAGCTTCATGCCTTGCCATCTACTATACAATCAAAATTCTTAATCCGGCTCAGATGAACTATGCCACAACTGAGAAAGAATTGTTAGCCGTGGTATATGCGATGGAGAAGTTTCGATCTTATCTGGTAGGGTCGAAGGTGATAATTCACACTGATCATGCGGCATTAAGGTACTTGATGAGCAAGAAAAATGCTAAGCCTCACTTGATTCGGTGGATCTTGTTGCTACAAGAATTTGACTTGGAGATTCGGGACAAGAAAGGAGCCGAAAATGTTGTTGCTGATCACCTTTCTCGACTTGTCCTTGATAGGAAGGTGATGAGGATCTTCCAATTGATGATACATTTCGTGATGAGCAACTCCTAGCTCTAGCCACTATGGAGATCTCATGGTATGCTGATATAGCCAACTATTTGGCTAGTGACACTAATCCTCATGGCTACTCAGCACAACAAAAGAAGAAATTCTTTAAAGAGGTGAGGAGATATTTTTGGGATGATCCCTTTCTTTATAAATCTTGTGCAGATGGGGTGATTAGAAGGTGTATTCCTGGAAATGAGATCTCTCTCATTATATCTCATTGTCATGATTTACCTTGTGGAGGCCATGCTAGTACCAATAAAACTGCAGCGAAAATTATTCAAAGTGGTTTCTATTGGCCTACTTTGTTTAAGGATGTTCATCATTATGTGCATTCTTGTGATCGATGTCAAAGGACGGGATATCTTTCCCGTCGGAATGAGATGCCTCTCAACACCATCCTTGAGGTTGAATTATTCGATGTGTGGGGTGTGGATTTCATGGGGCCGTTCCCTTCTTCTTATGGGAACAAGTACATTTTGGTTGTTGTGGATTATGTCTCCAAATGGGTGGAGGCTCTTGCTTCCCCTACTAATGATGCTCGTGTGGTTAGTAGATTCTTCAAGAAAACTATTTTTCCTCAATTTGGCATTCCACGGGTTTTGATTAGTGATGGAGGCAAGCACTTTTTGGAGAAAAAGTTTGAAGCTATGCTCAAGAAATATGGTGTGCACCATAGAGTGGGTCTTTCATATCACCCACAAACTAGTGGTCAAGTGGAGATTTCTAACCGCGAGATCAAAACCATCTTAGAGAAGACGGTTGCGAGAACGAGGAAAGATTGGGCAGTAAAACGTGATGATGCACTATGGGCTTACCGAACGGCATTCAAAACCCCCATAGGTACCACCCCCTATCGCCTTGTTTATGGGAAAGCATGTCATCTTCCTGTTGAGTTGGAGCATCGTGCATTTTGGGCTATTAAGAGCCTCAATTTCGATTCTCAAACGGCGGGTGAGAAGAGATTACTTCAACTTAATGAGCTTGATGAAATTCGGCTTGATGCTTATGAGAGTTCAAAGTTGTACAAGGAGAAAACCAAGAGATGGCATGACAAAGGTATTGTGCAAAAAGAGTTCAAGGAAGGAGATTTAGTTCTTTTTTTTTAATTCTCGTCTGAAGCTATTTCCTGGTAAACTCCGTTCGCGGTGGTCGGGTCCATTCAAAATTTGTAAGGTCTTCCCTTATGGTTCAGTGGAATTATAGAACCGCCAAGATGACACTTTCAAGGTAAATGGCCACAGATTGAAGCACTACCGAGTTGGAGATCCCATTGCTAAGAGAGTTGACATCATACTCTCTATTCCTTCATGTGATTGATAAATGAGGAGGTCGAGCTAATGACCTTAAAAACTAGCGCTTATTGGGAGGCAACCCAATTTTCCATCTTTTTCTATTCTCTTTTCAATTTTTTTATTTTGTAGATTTTTAGTACTTTATTTAATATCCATCATAGTTTCTTTTGCTACTCTTATAAAAAAACAAAGAAAAAAAAAAAAAACAAAAAAAAAAAAAAAAAAAAAAACTTTTTTTTCGTGTTTCGCTGCTACAGGTAAACACGGACGTGTCAAAAACGACACGTCCGTGTTGCTCGCAAAAACCCCGCTAGGTCAGTAACTACTGACTTGAGAAGAGCAGGTCAACACGTCCGTGTCGTTTTCGACACGTCCGTGTCGACCTGCAGTCCGGCACATAAAACCCGTGCTTGGGTTTTACTTCCTCCCCCCCCCTCATAACTTTCGATCCCCCTTTCTTCTCTCTCCCTCTCTACACCTTCCTTCATCTTCTCCACCCTCCATTGTTTTCCTCTCTCTCTCTCTCTTCTCTTACCAAACTTCTCCATCAATCTTTTCTTCACATCCTTTTTCTACTCCATTGAAAAATCTCCATTCTTTTTCTTCCATCCTTCTTCAAACCCTAGAAATTGAATTGGGGAAATTTTCTATTGAGTCAATTGGAGTCCCTTTTGTCATTAAATCACCTTCACTAGCACAAATTGAAAGGAAGGAACGTTCATTGTGGGATGTACTCCCACGACATTGTTGGTAACACCTCTTTTTCTTACTACATTGTGAAATTGCGAATTTACATCCATTGTTGCGTCCTCATTATTTGTGCTATTTGCAAATTGCTTGGATATTGTGTTTCTTTTGTGCTATTTGTGATTTGCTATTTGGTGATCTCTGTGATTTACTATTGGGTGCTATTTGTGGCTTGGTCCTAGATTGGTGGTGATCTTGGGAATTGGTTGTTTTTTATTGTGGTTGGTATGTTTTTACCCTTTGCTTGCAAATTGCTTGTTTAACTATGGGTCCTAAACCTAGGCGAAACGAACCCCGAAACACTTCCACCACTAATCTTCGCAACCACTCCCAACCACCTCTGCCACCTCCTTTGGCTCCCCCAGTTGTTGAGACTTATGGTATAACCTTTGCCAACCTGGATCACATGCACAACTATATGTGCATCTCGCGCCGACGCCTTAGGCCTACCCGTTTCTTTGACTCCACCGTGGTAGCAGCCTTAGGTATTGAGAACGATGTCAGACAATTATTTCACTCCATGGGTTGGGATAATTGGCTAAATCTTCATGCTCCGACCTATGCCCGTCTGACCTATGAGTTCTTTTCTACATTGCATGTGCGTAGGGGTACAGATAAGTCCCCTCGGAAGCTTTCCTTTCAATTGATGGGAATCACCATACCTTTTCCATTAAGCAAGTCTCAGAGGCTTTTGGTTTTCCTAGAGGCTGTCAAATTGGCCCCTACCACTCTCACTCTCGCCAGTTTGATTCAGGACACTTTTGGCGCCTCCTTACATCCCAGTTCACTTATGACCCCCGGTCTTCTAAGGCCACCAGGATTATCAACCCGGACATTCGTTATGTTCATCGACTACTTGCTAGTACATTGTTTGCTAGGGGGGGAAGTTCCGGGGTTGTTTCTTTGAGGGAACTCTATTTCTTATGGCATATGACTCAGGGGGATTGTCGTCTTGTGCCTTCTATGTGGCTTATGGACCATTTGGATGATGTAAGAAAGGGTAATGGGAGATTGCCATTGGGGGTTTGATTTCTATCCTTGCTATATATCTTGGCTATGATCTTTCTAACTTGGCAGCAGTACCTGGAGAGACGCGTCTTAATTTACGTTCTCTCCGCGCCATGCATTGGATAGCCGAGCAGGATAATGTCTCTGGGTATGTTTGGTTGGTCAGTCAGCGACCTTATGCGTATCTTCCTAACCCAGAGGCCACTGTGATCTACCTCCCGGAGAATTGGATCTTCCAGCCCGACTTTGAGTGGCAACCTGTTGATGACCCTCATGGCGATCCTATGGATGAGGATCCGGGTGCCGCTACCCCCACTGCTGCTGATGTTCCATCCTCGTCCTTTTCTTCTGTGGAGCAGCAGCTAGCCTCTCTACAGAGCGGCTTTGGTGACTTACGCTTAGAGGTCCAGTCTCTCAGGTATGACGTCCAGAACCTCACTCAGTCTAACCTTGCTATTGATGGCCATCTTCAGTCTCTGCAGGGTAGCTATGGTACAATGGTGTCCGAGTTCTGGGGTTTCCGTTCTGACTTTCAGAATTGGACTCGCCATGCTGGATGGCCTCCTGGCAGTTCTGGTACCTTTCCTCCTCCTCCACCATGAGTTTTATTTCTCCCCTCTCCTTGTCACATTGAGGACATTGTGACATGCTAGCTTAGGGGAGGTCCTCTACTCTTCATCTCTTGTATATTGTAGGCATTTTAAATCTTTGGCATGCTAGTTTTTGCATTTTAGGTTGCATTTAGGATTGATCTTTGATGATAATACACACTAAGCTTGGTTCTATGATCAACTCTATGTGAAGTCTAAGCATGATTTGAATAACTTTGAACTATTTTTGATCCCTCCCTGCTCATTGTGATTTGATTGGTTTGTGGTACGACGGTTTGATCCCCATACGGGAGACTTGACTATACTTGATAGCCAAAAATCTACCTAGTGAGGTTATTTGAGCCTAATGGACTAACATCTTTTTAGTCCCTCTTTTCATGCGTGATGCTCTTCCTTGGCTATTATTCTCTAGAACTTGCATTGATACTCCTCGAGACAGCATTGACTTGTGTATGCATTGAGTATGATTGAGGTAATTTTTGTTTTCTGAGCTACATAGCCAAATGCCACCTACATTGATTGCTCACTTTTTGTCACCCCATGGAGCTTAGCCTGTTTCTTTTGATTAACTACATCTTAAGCCCTTTACCTTGTCCTATCTAAGGGATTGTGAAGCAATGTTGATGAAGTTAAGTGTGACATAGGAGATATTTTGGGGTGTTTGATGTGATATAGTGTTTGTTTGGAACTCATGGTCTTTGTTGAGTTCGCCTCCTCATAGTTACTGTCTTTGTAACTCCTATTGGTTTCCTCTTGTAAATGGTTTGTTGAACCCTTTATTGAAAAAAAAAAACACAAGAAAACAAAAGAAAGTTTGTGATTTATGTGTTTAGTGCGCAATAAAAGGAAATTGGAGTTCATAGTTGAGGAGTTATGAATTAGCTAATGAGAAAAAGAAAATGAAGTGAAATTAAAATGTGTGTTTGAGGTTTGGCAATTGTTGGCAAAGGTGTGTGAAAAAGCTTCACTTTCCCATTTGAGCACCACTTTTCTAGACTTTCCCACACCCATACCTTAAGCCTTCATTACAACCTATATAAAGTCCTCATGATTCTTTGCATATAATGTAGTCCCGTAGCGGTGGAGAGTGAGAAGATGTGCAAGCTTATGGTAGGATATAGTCAATGGAATGGAGCTTTGAGCGATTATTTGACCATTTCATACTCATGAGTGTTGTGTGCACGACTAGAGTGAGGGCTATCATATATGTTCAAGGCAAGCGTGGGGGATGCAAAGTGGTAAGATTGGTTGTCAAGTCACAATTATGAGATTTAGGACTTGGATTGAATAGTTTTGTGTTTATTTTCTTCATGGTTCCATTTTCACATTGAAGTTTGATTTGAAAGCCTTGTTGTGTGTGTGCTTGAAAAGTTTGTCTTACTTTTCCCTATGTTTCATGTTGAATTGCTTGAGGACAAACATTTATATAGCTTGGGGGAGTTTGATAAGTCATTAATAGTTGTTATTTTAGGTGCTTTTCTAAGTCTCATTTAGCTTAGTTTAGAGCATTTAGGACTAACTCTTGCATCATTTTGGCTTCTTTTAATTCTATGGCACTTCACGAGGTATTTTGTGGTGTTTGAGTTAATTTTCAGGTTAATCAAGCATATTGGATATCTTGTGATGAGTTGGGGATGCATGAGCATGGTGATAGACTGAAGCAGGTCAACACGGACGTGTCATTTCCTTGGATTACGAAGGAGCGCTACTGATCTCGGATTTTCAGGGCGACCGTCCGTGTCAATTTTGACACGTCCGTGTCGCTCTCTTCTCAGCAAGTCAGTTTCAAACTGATATTAGTTTCCCAGGGCAACACGTCCGTGTCATATGTGACACGTCCGTGTTGCTGTTTTTTCCCAGATCAGGAACTTTTGGTGTTACGACTGATATTGTAATATCAGGCGACACGCCCGTGTCATATTTGACACGTCCGTGTCGACCTGTTTTTCCGTCGATTTTATTTAAGTTGTTTTATTATTTTAGGAAACTATATATAGCTTCTTAGTAATATTTTTCGGCACTTAGGTTTTGTTATGCGAGTTCTTAGAGATCTTTTGAGGAAAAAAAACTCCATTGTTAAGTTTGAGATTTACAATTTGGCTACCTTGGATTAATTTTCATTGAAGTAAAAGACTAAGTTTCCTAATTCTCTCTCTTTATTTATTATCATGTTTACTTATTTATTATTCAATTGCTTTGTTATCTCAATTATGAGTGAGTAGTTTTATAATCTAGGGTTAAGTTGAACCCTAGCAATGATTAATGTATGAATTTCCCATAATCCCAATTTTAATGTGATTAATTATCCTTGCTTGATTGAATTGTGCTTATTTTCATTATCATACTAGGGATAGGTGATTTTGAATTGATTCCTTATATCTTGTTTTCAATGGGAATTGAACCTAGGTGGATTTGTTGATTCAATCAAGAGTATGAATATCTAGCTGTATGGGAATAATTAGATAGGATTACTAGGAATTTGTTTGTGATGCCATGTTTAATGTCTCTTTCTTGCATGATTCCTTGGGAATAGGTATGATTGCTTGTTTAGAGTAGCCATAGGTACTCGGGATAGATCTTTGGTATTTTTAGGGTGCATTACTCCTTTTGGTTTATTGATTATGTTATTTGGGATGGGAGCTATTCATGTATTACTCGTGCTAGTGGGGATACTTAATTCTAGATGCCTTTATTAATTGATTCTACCTCGTGTGCTATTAGTATTTATCATAGTTTAGTGTTAGTATTAGTTTGACATCTTTTCCACCATTGTTTGTCACTTGTTTAGTTAAATTGAGTCAAGATACCTAGTGTTTAATATTGTTTGTCTCTGTGGATTCGACCTTGACTTGCCCTGCTACATAGTTAGGAGGTTAGTTAAGAATTATCTTTGTTAGGTGCACGACACGCCTATCATTTGGCACCGAGCAACCCGGCCTCAGAAATAATATCCAAGGCATACTTCCGTTGACTCATAAAAATTCCCTGCGGCCCCCTGGCAATCTCAAGGCCTAGGAAATATTTCAGAGCACCTAAATCTTTCATTTTAAAACATTTTCCAAGGTAAGATTTGAAGTTCAGTAAAGCTTCCTGATCATTCCCTGCAATAATCATATCATCCACATAGATAAGAACGTTCAGCTGAATATTTTTCCTGGTCAGAGTAAACAAGGAATAGTCAGAATAAGACTGCTTAAACCCATATGCTTTCGAAGCAGTGGCCAATTTGGCAAACCAACACCTAGGTGCCTGCTTCAAACCATACAATGATTTTTTCATCCTGCACACTAGATTAGTATATCCTCCCTGAAAACCAGGAGGAATTTTCATATAGACTTCTCCCTCCAAATCACCATGTAAAAATGCATTGTGGACATCCATCTGATGAATATCCCATTTCTTCACTGCTGCAATTGCCAGGAAAGTACGTACTGTTGTCATTTTTGCTACCGGGGTAAAAGTTTCATTATAATTAATTCCTTCCACCTGATGATGACCAAATATAACCAATCTGGCCTTCAACCTCTGTAGTTTCCCTTTCTCATCATATTTTTCTGTATACACCCACTTGCTCCCCAAGGCCTTCTTGCCTGGAGGGAGAGGTTGCAATTCCCATGTGCCTTGATCCTCCAAAACTTTTATCTTAGCTCCCATGGCGTCACGCCACCCTTCATGCTTCAAAGCTTCTTTAAATGACTTGGGAGGGTGCCCTGCAGTTATAGCTGCTAGAAATCTACGATATTTATCAGAAAACTTTTCACAACTAACATAATGTGTAATAGGATAGGGAGTACTTGAGGACGATGCTGAAGCAGGTGCCTGAGTTGATGAACTTTTCTTTTTCACTACAGTATGAGTCACATAATCCTGCAGCTTGTTATTTGGGACTTTGGTTCTTTTACCCCTTCCCAACATCTCAACATTCTCCTCTCTACTCCCTCCCTGCATCTCCGCCCCACTAGGCGGCTCTCCACGCGGCACCCCATGACCCGGGGCCACGCCTGGCGTCATACGAGGCACCATAGCCTCGACCTCCCCTTCGGCCACCCGCTGTGGGCCATCATCGAGACCTCTACATCCTGCGCCCCACCCTCCGTTGCACCAAGTCCCCCTTCAATCAGCACGGGAACTTCAACAAGGGGCATAGGCATCTCCTCCTCACAATACTCCACAATATTAGATGCATCATTCGAGACGGACAATGGGTCAGACGCACCAAAGGGGTACTTATGTTCAATAAATTTCACATCCCGGGAAACAAAGTATTTCTTGGTCTCTAAATCATATAGTTTCCATCCCTTTTGACTATAAGAATAACCAACAAAAACACAACGTCGGCTCCTACTAGCAAATTTATCACCCATATGAGAAATATTATAGGCATAACACAAACAACCAAAAATCTTTATATCTGTCATCATAGGGGGCTTACCAAATAAACACTCATAGAGGGTCTTATCATCAAGAACAATAGAGGGAGTTCTATTTATCAAATGGCAAGCTGCCTGCACACAATCCCCCCCAAAATTTCAAAGGTAAATTAGCATGGAACCTCAAAGCACGTGCAACATTTAAAATATGGCCATGTTTTCTCTCAACTCTACCATTCTGTTGTGGAGTTTTAACACAAGAAATTTAAAAAATAATTCCCTGTTGCACAAAGTATGGTTTCATGCAATTAAATTCAGTTCCATTATCACTGTGCACACGTTTGATTTTATGGTCAAATTGGCGGTCAATCAAAGCCACAAAATGCATAAACATAATCTGAACTTCCAATTTATTATATAATAAATACGTCCAAACAGTGCGGGAAAATCATCTACTATTGTCAAAAAATATGATGCACCACAAGTAGACTTAGTTCGATATGGCCCCCATAAATCACAATGAATCAATTCAAAAATCCTACTAGCTCTACTATGGCTTTTTGGAAAACTAGTTCTAGGTTGATGGGCACGAAAACAGACATCACATCCATCTTTATTGCAACTACTAACACTAGATGGACTCACACACGGTAAATGACGCAGAACTTTCTCCGAAGGGTGACCCAAACGCTTATGCCAGATATCGATTGATGCCATTTCATCCACAACCAAGATCTTCACCTTTGGCACACCTCGGAAAAAGAAAAGTCCATCTTCCCGCTCACCCGCTCCAATTAACATCCTCGTCGTGCAGTCCTATAATACACACAATGTCTTAGTGAATTGAACAATACAATTTGCAGAATCTAATAACTGCGAAATAGAAATCGAATTACAGTCTAAATTGGGCACAAATAAAACGTTAGTAATTTTAAGATTGCCAGGAAGAATCACATCTCCCTCATGGGTAGCCTCTGCAGAACTATCATCCGGCAAACCCACCGGACATCCATTAATTTTCCGTGCATCCTGTAGATGTGATAAAGTGCCTGTGACATGATGAGTTGCCCCTGTATCTAAAATCCACAAAGATTGTCCATTCAATCGATCTTTTTGTTTAGGAAGAGTTAACGAATCCAAAAGATTTTTCCACTGTTCAGTAGTAATGCCTGCTAAACCTGCAGACACGGCGTCACGAGGCGGCGGAGCAGCATCCCCACCACCCCGACTCGCACTGCTCGGACCAGCAGCGCTGGTGTTGGTCATGTGGGCCATCTTGGTACCACCGGTGCCACTGCCCGCAACCACTTGGTGCGCGCTAATCTGCCGGAAGGATGGTCGCATCCTCGGCTGCCGCGACGTGCGGGACGACCATCACGGTTCCCACTAGGGGATGGTCAGGAGCAGTCAAGGATCTGGGCGTAATGTTCATCTTGTGCTGTGATTCAGGCGGGGTGAAGACGATTGTCGGCCATGAAGAATTCAACTCGGGGTTTTGGTTGTCGTTGGTGCGGTGAGTTGTTGCAGTGGTCATGTTGTGGTTTAATTTGCTTTGTCTTGTTGGTGTTTTCAAGATGAAAGTCAATACAACTTTGGTGATTTCCGGTGGATGGGTCGATTGTGCAGCAGCGTTGATCGAAGCTGTTTTTTTTTTCCGGCTGTGGGAGAGAAAAAAATTCCTAGGATTTTGGTTTGGCTGTTGATACCATGTTAAATTAGGTTCAATTTCAATCCCCTTTCTCATTCACCAATCACATATATTTATACAACCTATAAGTAGAGTCCTACTTCATCAATAATTAGGACTAACAAACCTAATCTAATACATAACCTAAATAGAGTCCTAACGGAAACAGATAAGTATCTCAAAGTTGTGAAAAATTCAGCTGGTGCATATCTATGATACCAGTGTATAGTAAGAAACATTACCATTTGATAAGGCTTTGCATCATAAACTTTTGTAAATCGTATATTCTTTGATTCACATGAATCTGCAGAAATATGCACTATGATTAGCATGACGAAATGTATGAAAAAAATGCAATAGGATCCAATCCAATTGCTTTTCTTCTGGTTCCAATTTCCAGATGACATTTGTCACTAAGGGTGTGTTTGGCTGGAAGGAAAGTGTTTTTCCGGAAAATTATTTTCTATACTACCCTTTGTTTGGTTTAGGCCGGATTTGAGAACGGAAATTATGGGCTGAACTTTGAAAAATATACTTTCCCTTGTGAGGCAAAAGAAGCTGCACTTTTGTCATTTTCAAAGGCTCCATCCATTTCAACTAACAATAACACTATTTTTTATCTCTTCAACCATGACGTGAAGATGTCACTCATTCTCCATTATTCGACTGATTTAGCTAGCTATATCTTCTCTCTGCTCTCACTCATTTTCCGTACTTTCTTTGCAACCAAACAATATAAAATCAATCTAGAATTAAGTTTTCCTCTATAAAATGGTTTTCATGGAAAACAGCTTTTCATGGAAAATATTTTCCGTCCACCAAACACACCCTAACAAATAAAAACATAAATTCCCAAAACTTCCTTATTTTATTTTCCCCTATTACGAATATATGATTCTTGTACAGATCAAGGACTGGAAATTCTAGCTCTTAACAGAAACTGGAGAGTGTAACCGGATCTGAAAAGAATAGGCTTCTTCACAGAACTAACCTTGAGAAACTCGTTCAACTTTCATGCATCTTTCTACATATATCTTCTCACAGGCACCAGCATGACAGCTATATCTTTTGTCCAAGTTTGCTTCCTGCTCCACCTTCGCATGTGGCCGGTCAATAATAGCCATACTTTCATCTTTATTGCATCCATTGATAGTGAATATTTTGACAAAGAACACGGCACTCCCTTTGTAGGTAAAAATCAAGAATTCCCCTCTTGCCAATGAATTATCAATGACAAAGTTTTCCCAACCCTTTTTCATAAGTAACTTGCATTCAGCTTTTTCTAACTCTACCTTCCAAGCCAAATTCAATCCAAAATTGCAATGTTTTTTTCCCAGGATTTTTGACTTTTTTGACTAGGTGTTCACTCATCGTCTTCCTATATTCATTATTTAATACAAATTAACACATATGAACTAACTATTAAATTATAAAATCAATCAATAAGTTACCATCATAAAAATAAATCATCATATAAATTATAAATTAATTAACACTACCTAATTTATACAAATTCACAAATCACACATTCAAAAAAAAAAAAAACAACAAATAAAAAAAAAAACAATAAAAGTACTTCTACAAATTGGATAATCATAAAAAAAATAAAAAATAATCACATTAATCAAAAATAACTTCAACCAAATTTTTTGAAAGGTCATGTCAACCAACAAGGGTGACAAGAAACAAAAATTTATTGAAATATAATAATAATTTTGATTTTCAAAAATCACAGACTAACTAACAACAAAAACATATCAATTTCATGAAACGAAACCCCTAAGTAGCTAGAAGTAGAACAATTAAGGTAATTGAATAAAACATCGACAAAGAAATTAGATAAAAAATGAAAAAACCCCACTTAGATAAAGGAAATTAAGGTAATAATAAAAACATCGATCTTCGCGTCAACGTGAACTCGTGAAGCCCCACCGCCAATGGCCGCACTAGATGAGAACTCGAAGTCTCCCAAAAACAAAAAACCCAACCGAAGTTCCCAAAAAAAGAAAAGAACAAAACCTGCACTTCTGAGTTTGAATAATGGAAAAGGAGAGAGATGTCTCATTATCTCCTAGGGACATGGGAATATGGGATGTACTTCAAAGAATATAAGTTTCAGAAATATAACTTCAGATGAATGCCAGTAAGTTAAATAAAGACTACCCTAGTACTATTATGATTAAAATTCAGTTTGAACAGGGTTTGTCAAGTGAAAAGCACAAAGCTTATTTTTTTTTACATCTAAGGAGTAAGGAGTATCATGCTTCCCTGAATGCTTTCGGCAAACTCTTCAGACAATTTGACTCTCGGGGGCATCATAACGATGCTTGCCAGATCCATGCTCCATTATTTAAACAAAATTTGCAAACTATGTTATAAAAGCTAACTTCACATAATAATTAGTACTATCAGAATAATAAGAGTTAAGCTCAATTTTACATGAAGTACAATATCCAAGTAAAAAAGGTTTGATTATGAAGCATGGCTCAAGCATGAATTTGTCAAAAAAAAAAACCTTTTACGAGTTCATTTTTACCAAAAAAAATCTTATACATCATTTTTTGCAAAAACAAACCAAAAAGTTAATTATTTTTGCAAGATGAAACCTAACCACCACTACCAGCAGCCCCAACCCTCCCTCCACTCCCTCAGGCGGCACCCCCACCCCCCATTCGCCCCTACCCTCTCTCCTCTCCATTCTTCCCTCCCTCACGCCTCCCCCTCTCCTATCCTTTCGTCCATCCCCCCCACCGCTGCGCCACCCAGACGCCACCAAGAAACAATGGTTTTCGTTCTTCGATTTTTGGTAGTTTCCGTTTCATTTGTGGTGGTAGTGGGTAGTGGGTTTCGTGGTGGTGGTGGGTTTTGGGTTTCATAGTGTTATGGTCATGTGATGGTGGTGGGTTCGGATTTTCTGGGTTGCGGAGGGGGGAGCTGCGAGGGGATATGGTGGGCTGCAGGTGGTGGGGGCTAGGCTGGCGCTAAGGCTGCACACCGGTCCAGATCCGGACCGGACCCGGCTGGACCGGTGGACCGGTTCAGTGCATTTGCGCGGACCTGGATCGAACCAGTTTAGATTCCTGTCTAGACCGGACCAAACCTGTTTTTTCCGGTCAGGTCTGGACCGTTGGACCTTTTTTGGTTTTTAGGTGTTTTTTTCCTAATTCAAAAAATAAAAGGCTGCTCAAATAAAAAAAATAAAAACACAAAAACAGAAAATAAAAGACTGCTCAAATAAACAAAATAAAGAGTATATACTTCTACATTGACTATAATTTGACAAAAAAACGATTGATATCTGACTCCAAGTTCAATAATTCATCAAAGAATAAGAACAACTTAATTATTCAACACCCAAATCACCGCCATCCAAGAGTCCAATATAAATTCCTAAAATTTAGTAAACAATAACAAAAATCTCCTACAGTATATAATAATAATAATCAAATCCGAAGAATTAAAAACTTATTTTTTTTCCTATCAGTCTCATATCATGGTAGTTCTAGCATTATACCCATATTGAGTTCTCCTGAGATTATCTTGACGTTTCTTGTAAATCCACCCACCAACACCCACTACATACGCCGCACCAATAACTCCAAACGCAACGCCCGCTTTATGTCCGCCATTCATTCCACCGGAAGAACTCTTCTTTTGCGCGTCATTCTTCTGAGATTATCTTGACGTTTCTTGTTGAGATTATTTTGACGTTTCTTGCTGGCGAAGTCGCTAGAAGTGAAGAGAGAGAAAAGAAGGCGTTGGAGTCTTGGAGAAGAGAAAAGGGGAGAGAGAGAGAGAGAGAGAGAGAGAGAGAGCGTTGTGCTGCTGGACTATGGAGAACAAATGGGCTAGGGTTTAGTTTTAGGAAATGAGTAGACTTACTGATCTTTTGAAAAATGCGAAATTCTTTTTTTATAAAAAAGGGTCAACCGGTCCGGCCCGATTTCCACCGTTTTTTACCCGGACCGGACCGATTACCCGGAATCCAGTTTTTCCTTGGACCGAGGACCGGACCGGAATCCCAGGACCGGTCTGGTCCGGTCCAAATTCCGGTTCGGTCCGGTCCAAATTCCGGCCCGGACCGGTTTGTGTGCAGCCCTAGCCGGCGCAGCGGTGGAGGGATGGACGAAGGGAGAGGAGAGAGGGGAGGGGGGAGGGAGGAGGGAAGAAGGGAGAGGGAGAGAGGGTAGGGGCGAAGCGGGGTGGGGGGGTGCCGCCTTGAGTGGATGGAGGGAGGGGTTGGGGACTGGCCGGTGGGGGGTGGGGTGGGGTGCAGGTGGTGGGGGGATGGGCTAGGGGTGAAGTGGGGGTTGCGGGGGTGGGTGTGGGGCTGGCGGTAGGTGTTGGTAGTGGTGGCTAGGTGGTGATTATGGAGGAAGAAGGGAAATAGAGGTGGTCAACGCCAAAAATTCTATGGTCAACACCGGAAAATGAGATTAGGTTTCATCTTGCAAAAATAATTTACATTTTGGTTTGTTTTCGCATAGAATGCTTTATAAGGTTTTTTTTCGCAAAACTAAACTCTTGGATATATATATATATATATATATATATATAAAGCAAAAAATTGGATAAGTTGTATTTGCAGTTCTTTTTTTTGGATAAGGAGAGAACAACTAGGCTAGCCTCTAGCATAGGACCAACATAACACATCCTTTCGGATGATAGAGAGGAGCACGGGATCATGAAGTTCAAACCATCGATGAGGAGTCAACCGAGTGCCCTTGTGAGCCAAAAAATCCGCCGCTTGATTAACCTCGCGGAAACAGTGATTGATAGAAATAGAAGAAAACACCCAAAGATCCATCCTACATCAGAAATAATATTGTTAATTTCCTAAGGGACCTTCCAAACATTCTTGAGAGAATTAATAACCACTAGGTTTTCACCCTCCATGACCAAATGATTATTTCCTAACGAAATAGCTGTCTTAATCTCTTCTCTCATCCCCTGAGATTCCGCAGTTAAATTTATAGTGAAGACTCCCAGCTCCCATAAAAGAGACATTGCCCAAATGATCTCTAATAATATACCCAAAAGAAGTATTACCATTATCAACCTTTGAACCAGCAAAATTAAGCTTAATCGAATCAATAGGAGGTTTATTCGCATGCTCCCAATCCTTAAAAAACCTAAGAATAGAAGCAGCAACTTTAGAAGGAACCGAACCCTCTTCTTGAAAAATTATTTAGTTCACTCACTATATTTATTTTTATTTTAAAAATAAAAAAATGGAGAAGTTATAGTTATTTTTAGTTAAGGGTATAATGGTAAAAGAGGGTTGACACCAAGTCTTCCCCTTTTCCAATATATATAGAGATAAGATGAAGTGATAAACAAATGAATAAACTTAAAATCATTACATATAATGATATAATCATAATTGTTAACAAATATAAACAAATAGAAAGGGATGACAAAATAATACAATAGAAGTGAAAAAATTGAAAGTGAAACGTGGGATAGGAGGATCAGGATAAATAATTCAAGAGATTATAATGATGTTAAAAACATTTTAAGGATAAATATACATTAATTATTGTAACTGATATTACGTAAAAAACGATATAATAAACAATTATCGTATATGAATTATGGGAAGTTTCTCAGGGCCAGAATACAGTTATTCCAATCTCTCCTGCTAATCCATTGAAGAGCTTGTAGGATGCCTTTTAATTCTGATTCGAGAGGGGATAAAGTGTACAATTTGATTTTAATTGCTTCAATCCATTCGCCATTAGAGTTTCTACAATTTGCGGCTACAGAGGCAGATTTGTGGACAAAAGCACCAGGATTTTTTTGAAGGTTGATTTTGGCTAAAAAAAACTATTCAAAAGCAGCCCAAGAAGAAATTTTAAGGACACTGGACGTGATATTTTTCTTTTTGGAGACCCGAAGATTTCCACTACGCAAAAGGTTCCATATGTGGAAGAAAAAAAAGTGACATGGGAGGGCACAGGGGAATTCACAATAGGGGGCCCACATAAGTTTAATTTTAACCAATCCCTAAAGCTTAAAGTAGAACACGTCGGGATTGACGCAACATTCCAGAATTCAAAGGCTAGGAGAGCTCTTAAGAAGTGGTTCATATCTTGTATAGAAGTTGGACAAAAAGCACAGTGATTTGGGTGGTTATTGATAATTCTGCAGGGCATGCTATCCCATCAAATTTGCCATACAAAAAAATTATTTTTGGGTAACCCCGGGCTTTCCAAATCCACTCCCAATCATTTCTGTCAAAAAAAGGCTCAAATTAACTCACTTAGGCTATTCTAGAGTCAAAAAAATTTCTCATTTGCCCAAGATGAATAGATGGATCCTCCTTAGTAGAGAATGGGGTGTGGGAGACTTGATAGGCTGTCTTACACCTATTGAAAATAATTCCTTGCGAACCTTCTAACAATGTAGCTGGGTAAGTATGGTCGAATCCACGAGAAAAAGGTCGTTTTAATCTAATTTCTAATATATGAAGAAACTAAACAAGATCAGAAATATGAGAATAAAATATCCTAAACTAATAGATAAGAAAATCAAGCTAAAAAGTTTTAGGGCAATGGTTCACCATGTGTATAATTATAATCTACCAAAATATCATCAATAGTTCAATTAATCAGATATCTAGAGCACAAGTTAATCCTACGGTCGGGTCTCAACGCTCTCAAATCAACATATGCAGTACGGTCGCTAACATAATCAGATTTGCTAATTGTAGGCAAGCCTCTAAAAGTTGATCTTTCAATTTTAACTCTTATTAGCAAGATTTAATCAAACTATTGATCAGGTTGCAAGATTAACAATATAAACACTAATCAATTAGAGATATCAATGAAATCAAACCACTAATAACATCAATCAAGATTCATATCATATAAACAACATAGATTCCCAAACCCTTGAAAATAAGACTACTCAATCATGAAATAAACAATAAATTAATCTAAATCTACAAAGGAAAACATAATTAAACAAATCGATGAAAGAAACTAATTGAACTTATGAATTAATTTTTTTTTTTACAACGGTTGAATTTGCATAAATAAAGGAGAGTTCACACACAGAATGGGTCATTAGTGACACTTATGTCACTTAGAAGCGAAACTAAAAACAAATTACAAGACATTAAATGGGTAAGATACACTTCTCCGTTGGACCTTTGGTTGTTGAGATAACTATGTTTGCAACATCAACACTTGCTAGAGCCATCAGTAGTACTTCCATCTAAGATGATTGAGTGCCAGTTGGGATCATAAACACCGAGGACATATGATAACCCGGGAAATTTTAAGGACAAGGAGAGACATAGAAGGGTAGTAATGATACGAGTCGAAGACACCACACTTGTGAATTGCTCACAAGCAACAAGAGTCACTAAAAAAGACTTAATAAAGCATGCTATGAACCCCCAAAATATGAGGAGCAGTGTAAAGATAAGATTTTTTGAAAGCAATGAATGACATCGCTAACCGAAATTGAGAATTAACATAAGTTAATCTCAGACACAACATGAGAAACCCGACCCAAGAACACTCACACCCTCTCCCACTCAAATCTCTTTTCTTTAACATACTACCCAGAATGTAAACTTCAAAATTTCTAATGAAGGAAAAGGGGTCCTCCTGACCCACAACCACGTATCCTCCAAACATCGAACTCCATCCACTAAAGGAGCAGACAACACCAAGCAGAGCCTTTAGGCCCCTATTCCATAACTTCAACTGTTTTACATCAACAAGCATTCAAACTAAACTATCCCACACAAAGCATAACTTTACCGCAATCTTACACTTAAAACAACCTGATAACATCCAACCTCATTAAAGAGAAGCCAGATCAACACTACCCAACAGTAAACATAAGCAGCAGACATTATTAGACAAACAACTACCAATCAAAACTAAGCACCACTAAACAAAACAACGCAGGGGGAAATTCAAGTAAATCGCCAAACCTAATACATAAACAGAAACCCTAACCTAATCTTTACCTTTACCGTCAAGATCGAGGTAACTCCGAAACCGCAAGACGGCGGTGACAAGGTTAGCTCCAGTAAGGTAGACAATTCCTTATTAAAACAGACCCGACAACCTCGAATTTAGCACTTCCTAACCCAAACAAGAAACCCTAACCCTGAACTTTACCTTTTACCGACGAGATTATCGACGGCGGCGTCCGGAAATCTTTGGAGAGAGGCTGCTCGAGGAAGTAACACTAAATCTGAGTTGTTCCTCCTAACTACGACGCGTTGAACTGACGGAAAACTCCAAAAAGAACACCTGGTGAGACCCAAGAGCTCGTATGAAGCAAGAGACAAGGCGTTAAGACTCCTCTGCCGGTGAAACCACAAAAAGCTAGGCGTTGGCATCGTTCTTCATCTCGGACGGTGGCTATAACTTCAGACTAACTGTAAAAAAACTAGGGGTGTTCAGAAAAATCTGACCCGAAATACCCGCCTCGAAAACCCGATGACCCGCATAAAAAAAGCCAGGTCAAAATCTGTTTTTTTAATTTTAATTGGGTCGGGTCCCTGACTCGGTAAAAACAAGAAATCCCGGGTCGGGTATGTGCCGCATAACAATGCTTGTGGGTACCCGGTACCCGGTTCGATTGAAGTTTTTCCTCTGGATAATGGATACGAATTATGGGATACCTAATTACAAATCAGAGTTTTGGCCTCTTGGGCCATATACTACATACCAGCTTTTGACTTCTGAACTTCTATTCATCGCCCTAAAAGTACTTAGAATCGCCCCAAAAAAAGTTGAAATTACATCTCTAACATTTTCCTTCTTTTTCCCTAAACCACCACCACCACCACCACCACCACCTCACTCCACCACCATCCACCTCCTGCCACCACCACCCCATCGCCACAGCCAACCACCATCCACTGGAAGGAGTCGAATTTTTTTTAGGACCATGAAGCGAACGTCGGCCTGGACGTTCGCTCCATGGGGCAAACGCCTGGCTCGGGCGTTTGCCCCATGGAGCGAACGTCCAGGCCAGACGTTCGCCCCATGGTCCTAAAATAATTCGACGGCTTCCAGGTGGGTGGTGGAGGAGGTGGTGGGTGGCAGTGGGGAGGTAGGTGATGGCGGGTGGTTGCAGGGGGTGGCAGGTGGTGATGGGTGGTGCGGAAAAGAGGAAGGGTAAAATAGTCTATAAAAATAAATTTGGGGCCATTTTAAGTAGTTTTGGGGCGACGTTTAACAAACCCCGACACTCCGGCAGCATTCGACCGCCGTACGGTAGCAGTGGCCAGTGGGTCCCCCCTCCCTTTTATTTATAAATTCGCAAGCTAGGTAATAAATGAATAAATGGCACTATGGCAGTGGGTTGCATTTGTGATTTGGCAGTGGCTAGTGGGTTTGCACTCTTCATTTGTAGTTTGACATTGTTATGCTATTGAATGAGTTGGCACTTGGAAGAAATGAGTATGGCATGAATTTCACTCGGCAGTAGGTGAGTTAAGCTTTTTTTTTAAAAAAAAAAAACCAAGTCGGGTACCCTGTTTTTCCGGGTTGGGTCATGGGCCGCATTTTCAAGTACCCACATATTCGGGTACCCGAATAACGGGGTACCTGATTACAAACACCCCTAAAAAAACTAAACACTAACTAAATCGGCGGTGGCTGCAAGGTAAAGCAGGTCGCCAGCAACCGGGTGAGCCGCGCGAGCTCAGGTCGGTAACCAACAAGCTGCTTTGGGCGGCTGTTTGTGATTTAGCGTTTTCTTGGGGTTGAGAGAGTTTTAGAGAGAGAACTAATGTAGTAAGGCAAAACACTCATGAAATAATTAAGAACATGAAAAACTAGGGTTTAGTACTACAACAAGAGAGAAAAAGAAGGAAACTAAAACTAGAACTAAAAACTAAGAATAAAACTAACGTGAGAGAGAGAAGAGAGAAGAGGAGAGTTAGGGTTCCTCCTAATTAATATTAGGTAACCTCATACGACTAGGAAAGTAAGTTACAAGATACGGAAAGTGAAATAATCATTAAATAGGCGGAATTAGTGATTCACGCGTACGCGTGACAAATTCCAGCAAAAACAGTCAAAACTTTCAGGCATAGCTTCTTGATTAGAAGTCTTCTCGGGGTGTGCCACCTATAGTTGGAAATCTCTTCAAGCCTAGTTTCCAAATCCACTGGAATTATTCTCTAAAAATCACATCAAAATATATGGTCAGAAGAGTAGACGTGACTTCTTTTTCACATTTATTCGAATGATTTTCCGCTTTATTTTCGCTCAAACTCATACTATGAGATATCCCTGAAGATCCGTATGCAATGCACCTTCTTCCAAATGCTCCTAATCCTAAAGCTTAGCTAATCATACTCCAAACACGTTCTTAATGCCTGAAATTCATTAAAAGTACAAAAAACATATCAAATAGGAGTAGAATAACATGACTTAAGAATATAATGCAAATATGAACCTAAATATGAATCTAAATGCTCTAAAATGCAACCTAAATGCACCTAAAAACTATATATATATATATATATATATATATATATATATATATATATGATACATCAAGACTCTTAAGCTTAGAGACTCATAGAGCTCGAGCGATATAGTTGACACGCTACCTGTTTTGGTGGTAGCCAAATCATAATCTGCCTCCCCTATATCCAGAGGGTCGTGAATCAGGCTCCTGATGGGTTCTAAAATATATACCGCAAGTGCACGATGTCTGTTGTTAGCTGAAACTAGCAAATACGGGTCGATCCACAGGGAGAGGAGTTCTATAGATTTATGCTCAACTATTTAACTATTTCAAGAGAGAAATTTGATTGAAAAATTAATAACTAAACTAGAATAAACTAGAACACAAAAGGATGAAAGTTTATCAAATAATTTAAAACCTAGGGCAATTGATCGGTCCACCATGCTTATACCAATTTAATCACTACAATATAATTCAACAATACTTGGATTGATGTTCGAGTAATTAGAGTATTTTGTTGATCCTACGGTCGGGTCTTAACACTCATAGATCAACATATGCTAGTACGGTCGCTCAACATAATCAGATCTACCAATTGTAACAAGCCTCTAATGAATACGAACTTTGGATTCTAACTCCTATTAGCTAAACATAACCCATGATATTGCGCAATTATATAAATTAAACAAGCATAACAAATCAATAGGAATTACTCTAATTCAATCCAAATATCGAAGAACTTTAAACCACAATCAAATAGGTATAAACATGGCTTCCCTCACTAAGCCCTAGATTAAGACTACTCACTCATGATAATAATAAACACAACAAACATAAAGCAAATAGAAGAATTCATCAAAGTAAACAAAGTAAAGAAGAATATCGAATGATTGAAGAGCAATGGAAACTAAATCAACGATCTTTATAATCTTCAAAGCAAAGAGTTAATACAAAAGTAGAGAGAGAAAACTAAGTCTTTAAACCTAAAAACGAAGAATAAAAGATCCCCTAATCGAAAATACTAAAAACCTATTTATAATTTTTACAAAACCGGCTAAAAAAGGCAAAAAATTAACGTTCCCGAAAAACCGCCCGGTCGGGCGACGTTGTCTTAAACTTACGAGCAAAGGAACAATTTCGCCCGGTCGGGCGCGTAAGCAAATTTGGCCTATTTCTCGCCCGGTTGGCCGGGCTGTTTGGCTTGTATGCTGAAGGAGTTCTCGTCTTGCCCGGTCGATCGGGCGGGAAAACTGCGATTCTGCATCAACTTGCAAAGGTTGTATCTCTCAAACCAGAAGTCCGTTTGGGGCGTGTAACCTATCATTGGAAAGACCATAAATTCTAGTTTCCAACCGAACTAAAATTTCTTGATTATCAATTTTCTATTAAAAGCTATGATCAAATTAGTGAACAGGTGACAGTTTTGGCACTTCTTTCACTAACTCTTTGTTTCATTCTAACTCGAAATTGTCCCAAACGGATGCATTGTGATCCTTGTGCAAGCTATCTTCATCCTCAATGATTAATAGGCTTGATCTTAGATAATCATAATCAATTTGCATCTGAATAACCTGAAAATCATCGAAACACGCAAATAGGGAGTAGTAGAGCACAACTTACATAATTCATGGCATTATGCACCTAAATGCTCTAAAAGGAGTTCTAAATGCAATCAAAATGCATCTAAAAACTATATATAAATGTGACATATCAGCTCCTAAGAGGACTTTCACCCAACCAGTTGTCATGCCAAAAGTTTATAGAATACCTGCTTTCCACCCTTCAGGCTGTTTTACAAAACTCTCACCCCTTACCAATTCCTTTCCAAATGTTAAGACCCTTTTGAAATTTATTGGGGGTCCCGACGACCATTTACTTATTTTTCTTGAAGGAACTTAGTAGAAATGTTAGTAATGAAATCAAGCTTTCAAAGGATCTTCTCTAAGATTTGTAGTTGGAGGACTCTTGAAGTTTTTCAATACTAACATAGTTATTGTTCTGATCTTGAAAAGAAACAAAGACTCAATTTTGGATTTTTAATCGGGAAAAATTCTTCCAGTTTTCTTGTATTGATTGAGAGAATTATCAACTTACTTTCCTACTATTCTAACGGCTATACAAACCAGATGCCCTATATATACAACAACAAAAACACTAAAACCTAGACCTATGGTGTGATCTGTACAACAGACAAAAATAATAAAAAACAAAATAACGGCTGTCACAATAGTGAGCTAGCAGCCAGAATACTAGGAACAAATCCTAAGAAAAAATATCTTTACATTCTCCTACATAGGGAACATGATAGGGAAATGTTCCACAGCAAATAAACCATATTCCAATAGATCTGAAGGGTGCAAATACAGAGGACTGGTGATGTCTAGGGATGTTGTACTCATGTTCTTTTTCCTATTTTTCTTCTTAGTCGTGCATAATCACAGGACACTGAGCAAGATAAATTTAAAACAAATAAAGGATTACAGCAGTAGTATAAGATTCCTCTGAAAAGAGCAAAGGATTTGAAAAATACTTTAACTTTATATTGGGATGAGATTGTTCAGCTTACTTGTGTTATTCTATGAGTGTTTGAACTGTAGCTCTAATACCCTGATAACAAATGTGGAAATTCATTTGTTATTGAAACAATGTATCTCACATAAACTTAGCATTCAGGATGTTCTAGCAAAAATATTTTAAAGATGATTTCATTGATTTTTGTGATGACGGCTACAAGTGACCCTGGACCTTAATGGAGAAGAATCATCCTAGAAAACCTAGCCATATCAGCAGTTAGAAAAGGTTAGAAATAAAGCACTGGGAACCACTATACATAAGAGGACATGTCTGTGACATGTTTGTGAATAAAAACAAAAGTCTCCTACTAAGCCTTGTATTTATCTGTGTATGCTGCAATATTGTGGTGCTATGTCCATACTCTTCAACAAGATGCAAGCCAATATCAATTTGTTAGAGGTATTATAGCTAAATCAACTATATAAGTAACACAATTACAAGGATGCAAGCCTCATTACATTGTAACATTGAAAATATCAACACTTCATAAAACTAATACATTTACAAGGATGCAAGTCAAGATACATGATAAGTCTTCCGTATAAGGATGCAAGCCATTAACATTGTAAGATTGCAATTACATACATCTTAAACCCCAATAACCATAAACAAATATCAAAATGGAGTGCAAAAAACAGGCCAACTTATTCAAACTTGGCTGAAAACCACCATCTATGTCGACGTGTTAACCAAGACTTCCTTCCCAACATTCTCCAACAGGATCGAGGGTTCACTAGCAGCTTCACCTGTACATGCTGCATTTACATATACGCTAATGTCAGAAGCTACTACAACTACAAACATATTCAACTAGATCGGTCACCCATAGCCAAAACATCATGAAACATAATTATTACTCAAGAACAGAAGAACTGGCATCTTAAGATAAATCCAATTGGAGCTCAGTGTTAAAAGTTAGAACGCCGACCTTCCCCTCTAGTCCGATCCCATTTCCACATGGGGAGTCCATGAGGCCAGCTATATATACCTGGTCACACACGCACACACACACACAGAGACCCACACATACATGCATTCCAACTTCCAAAGGACATATCCCATACATCCTATCTTAGTGTGCTAACCCTCATTTTACATCTTTGGCCAGACTGGATTATTTGATCTCCGGAGAAAAGGATGAAATGGTAAGCATAAGAAAGCAGCAAACTCTAAGCAACGTGATTATTTATCACTGCCTAAAACTATAGTACAACAGAATGGGCATGCCACTACAAGATTATGTGACAACTAGATTCATAAGTTGCTTAGGCCTTATGTGTAACAAAAGGCTCCCTTCTTCCAAATATTTAAGACTTATCTATCATCAAAGGAGCAAAAGACTACACAATAAGATAATTCGCTCCTCTTATAAAATAAGATCTGTTAGGTATAAGAGCGTAGCGGAAACGTAACAAGATTGAGAAATTAATATGAAAATAATGCAAGAAAAGCAATAAGGGACACACAATATTTAACGTGGGAAAAATCCTCAAATAGAGGCAAAAAACCCACGGACGACGAGTACCCAAAATCCACTATATGAAAATAGGAGAGTACAAGAATCACCCGATATTTATTAGGGTGAGTAGTACAATAACACTCTCACTATTATATAAACTCACAAAGGAGTATTACAAAAATAGTGGATTAATAATACAAGGTGGATTATAAGGAAGGAGGGTTAGTATGGTAGGAAGGCTTAGTATGTATGGCTTCTTGCGTTGGGTATTGGTTGATGATTTTTGGTTATGCCCGAAGCTAATCTACAACTCCATATTTATAGGTGAGGAATGGCGGTGAAGTAGCTAATCAAGATCATCCTAATAATCTCTAGATTTCTCTAGTTTATATGCTCCAAAGATATGAACCAGGTAGCCACGTAATACTTCAAGATGAATGATCATGATGTGACTAGAATCTTCTAGAGCTAGTTACTCCTTGACAAGGTGGTAAATACCTTGTGGTAATCACCGACATTAGCTAATGGAGATAGGCCATAAAAGTTGGGCCACAAACCCAACAATCTCCACCTTGGACCAAATTTCAGAGGCCACTCGTCGACTGAGCCCCGCTGGCCTAACAAGCATGAATGCCCACTAAGTCTAAGCAATGATCGAACTTAGTGGTAGGAAGTGGCTTTGTAAGCATATCTGCTGGATTATTTGAAGTGTGAACCTTTTTTACAATAATTTCACCTTCAGCAATTGTATCTCTGACATAGTGGTATTTGACTGAAATGTGCTTAGTCTTGGAGTGATATGCATCATTCTTGGTGAGAAAGATAGCACTTTGGCTATCGGAGAACACAGTGGTAACACCTTGTGGAACTCCAAGATCTATAACAAGGCCTCGTAGCCATGTAGCCTCCTTTATACCTTCTGTAGTTGCAACATATTCTGATTCTGTTGTAGAGAGAGCAGCCTTAGACTCAAGAGAAGCCTTCCAACTTATTGCACCAGAACATAACACTAGTAGAATAAATGCTTATTGCTGCGGTCTTTAAGTGGCCTATTGGCGGCGGTTTTGACCGCGCAACAATAGGTAATTAATCTGTTGCTGCGGTTTTAAACCGCAGCAATATTAATACATATTGCTGCGGTTTTTCCTATTTATTATTATTTAAAACAAACATATTGCTGCTGTTTCTGAGACAAACAGCAGCAATATGTATATTTTTATTATAAAAATGAGTTATATTGCTGCGGTTTCTCTGAGAAACCACAGCAATATCCTTTTTTTATAATAAAAAATATATATATATTGCTGCGGTTTGTCAGAGAAACCGCAGCAATATGTATATTTTTTATTATAAAAAAGAGGAATATTGCTGCGGTTTGCCAGAGAAACCGCAGCAATATACCTTTAAAAAAAAAATTTATATTATGCAGAATTATGCAGCAAGCAGGATGCAGCAAATTTCTTGATAAATTTCGACAGAGCTCCGTTTGTAAATTGGATAAACCCATAATTGGGAATTAACCTGTACAATATTATATGCAACAACCATCCATCATCCACAATTCATCATCCAAAATTCATCCCAACATCCATCCATCATCCACAAATCATCCAACAAACAACACCTAATCCACAAATTCATCCAACATCCAACTTCCACGCACAATCCACATTCCAAGTTTAACAATAGAAATATATAAGATTCAATCAAACATAGATATCATATGATCCAACATATATATTTATATATCATGAAATCCAATCAATTAAGTCAATACGATTAACCAAAGTTAGCTTTCAATAGTTATATATATAAACTAACCTAACCTATGCAATGCAATTATCAATAAAGTATCTTGCCCATTTATTTTTCACCTCATTAATTTGATCTTCAGTATAAGGATCGCGGGTAAAGGTAGTACAAGCAACCTGAAAATAATTCACCAAAGTTAGCTTTCAATAGTTATATATATAAAATATGAAATGAATAATAAGTGAACAAAAAACTTACTTCATCGAAATCCTCCGAACTAGAATATAAAATGAGTACGTCAAAAATGTTGCGCATGACAAAATAACCGCACTCCGTGCCTCCTTGTTGTTGTGGGCACTTTAACGAAAGTTTTAAGAAAATGAGTAAATTTATCGTATAATGAGAATGACATAACATATGCTTTTAATTGAATAAAATAAGTCTATTATACCTTAACACATTTCCAACTAAGCTTGTTGTGACGAACTTCGTTGCAGCTCATCCGAAACCTCCTAAAAGCACTACATAAAACAAAATCAAATGATCAGTTACACTTTATTTGCTTTATATTATAATTTAAATTCATTTAAAATATATCAAAGCGATCAACTTACGCTATCATAGGAGGTTTAATCTTTAACTTCCGCTCCTTGTGATAGCTAGCGGAATCAAAGACGTAAATAATCCCGAGCATGGGACGTATGACCAGGAGCATCCAATGACGGCTATTGCAAGATTGAATAATAATAATTACTTAAAAAATTCACATGTCATGCAAAAATCAATATTTGTAAAACTATTAAGATAGAATATTACTCTTGAAAGATTGGCGCGAAGATGATACCAGCACCAACAACGACGGATCCAGTCAAAGCACACTCAATGTAAGTCGTTAGATTCTCCAAAGAATGCACATCCGCGGTACTCTCCGGGCACATCCAACAAACTCAAACAGCATCCCCAAATCCATCCAAGTCACACTGTATTGCCCTAAAAAAAATAGATAAACATAAATTTTATGTGGAAAATACAACTATCATACAATGAAATGTAAAAAAAATCATAACTTTGATTATTGTTACCTCATGTACACTTGGATAATAGAAATATTAAGCATCTCCCCTTTCAAGAACTCAAGCAATATCTTCCTTGGTCGATAAGCGGTGGCATCTTCCGTATAATGGAATAATGAGCTCGGCAAGGTTACACCAACAAGATCATCGTCTGCGACGGCAAGGGCAAGCGTATCCGCTAACTCCTTACGGTCTTCGGTGAGTGATTCCAAGAACGATACATCATCAACTACTTGGACTATAACGAGTAGCCGAACCGGCCGAAAGCCTGCTGGCTAGGACATCTAACAGCCTCCCCCGAAATCCCCTTTTGTTTTTTAGGTGTCGGTGTAACCTAATAATAATTTTTGAGAACGCGCATAAGATTATGTAATTTTTACATTTAATCCTATTATTTGAACAAAAATGGATAAAATTTGAACAATTACCTTATCACCTAATATTTGCATTAAATTTTTTGGCCATTGCACCCACGTACCCAAAGCAGTTTCCGTAGTGTCGATTTCATATGCAGGGACGGGGACAGGTAGTGGCAAATGACCATACTTCTCTACAAAACGATGAATTTTCACTCGAAGGTGATCATTCATCATTCTAGACCCATGAACTGTAGTGGTCTCATTAAAAGCATAAGAATGTGCATCTGCCACTAGACAAGTCTTTCCACTAGTTGGATCTATCAAATACAATCGACATGGAGTCTCGTCCTAACAATAACATAAAGTTCAAAATATATAAGATAATTATTTGTATAAAGCACATGTATATATGATAATTATTTGTATAAAGCACATGTATATATGATATTTATTTGTATAAAGCACATGTATATATGATAATTATTTGTATAAAGCACATGTATATATGCTATTTATTTGTATAAAGCACATGTATATATGATCCTTATTTGTATAAAGCACATGTATATATGATAAATATATGTACCTTCGAATGAGGAGAATGAGTGTCTCCAAATCCAGATAGTGGAGTACGTAGCTGAGTGGGCTGTGAAGTAGATGGCCCAGCAGATGGTGAAGCAGCTGATGGAACAACTGGTGAAGCAGCTGATGGAACAAATGGAGGAAAAGGTAGCTGAGTAGGCTGAAAAGTAGCTGGACCAGAAGATGCTGAAGCAGGTGATGGAACAAATAGAGGAAAAGGTAGCTGAGTGGGCTGAAAAGCAGCTGGCCCAGAAGATGCTGAAGCAGGTGATGGAACAAATGGCGGAAAAGGTAGCTGAGTGGGCTGAAAAGCAGCTGGCCCAGTAGATGGTGAAGCAACTGATGGAACAAATGGTGCAACAAATGGTGGAGTAGGTAGGCCGAGTGGGGCGTGAAAGCGCCACATTCTGCATATATGTGGCAATGTCAGTTCTCCACCTTTCAGCCATTTTATGCATGAATGCTTCCTCTTGTTCCTGACTCGAGCTCCAATAGTTCCTAGGAGGTGGAAGACCAAAAGCCTTCCTATAGCCAACATTGTAGCCTCCAAAACCATAACAACGACCCGAGTGATCTGGCTTCTCTCCAAGAGCCATAAACAGGGCGTCTTTGTTACGTACCGGAGTGAACTCACCCTTGGCTTGCTTCTCCTTGTACTCCAACTGCCAAAAAACAAGTTCCAAATAACAAAAATGTATTCAATAAATAAAAAACGTATATATGTCAAACTAAAAGTTATATATAGTGATATACATACGTATTTGTCACCGCAATCTTTGTTTCCTCAGCTGGAATAAATCGATGTTTGGTGACTGGATCCTTCTTATGCATCGCGCACCACCAGTCATCACCCCGAGTAACATGAGAGGACACCGAGGAGGATGGTATACTAGATGACGATCCTGCATAATCAAAACTAGGTGGAGAAAAGTTCTCCTGCTTCCACAACTCTCTAGCATCCCCGTAGTTCCTTTGCCCTAAGAGGTGATGATGTGTATTCTTTTTTGCACTCTCGAGCGCCTTTTCTCGCTTTTTCTGCAATAAAAATACATTAAGTTAGTAGAATATAATTTAATTTAATAAAACACATTAAGTTATTAGAATATAATTTAACTTACTACAGCCTCATCTGACGTCATAGCCTCCTTGAAGGTAAGCCAATCCTCCATCTTGATGTGCTTGTATACATCTGGCGGAGTATCACCTAGCTTCTCCTTCTTTGATCTGACTCTGGTCATTGTGATCCAACCAGATACCAATTTGCTCTTGAAATCCCTCCATCTGGAGTTCACAGCAGTCAAGTAATGTCTCTTATAGCTTATCTCGTCCGGAAGGTGAAACATATTCTGTTTTCCATCATAAACAAATAAATAAGCACGTTAGATCAACAATAGAACAATAAATCTCAAAATTGTAAATGAAACAAATCTTACCATAGTGTCTGTCCACATCAAATCCAACAAGGCAGGAGAAATGTTTTTCCATTTCCAATTGATGTTAAGCTTCGCGTATAGAAAGACCGACGCAAATACCATACTTGGATCTCCACGTGCCTAATAGAAAAAACAATTACAAAATACAAACATTAAATCCTAAGCATGGTAAATTATAACTATCTTACAATCAATAATTACCTGTTGGTCTCCCCAATTCATCAAACTGTAAGAACATATCTTCTGTGTTGTGGAGATTCATCGTGGGACCTCTTTTACTCTTTCTAGCTGCCTTTGTCTTCCCACCTGACTTCTTCCCCCTCCCTTGTGCACCATAATATGCACTGGTCTGACGAGGATCTAAGAATCAAAATAAGGAAACTATGAATTAGAGAACGAACAAATAAATGACATATTCAATATTACAATAATCGCGAACCTGAGGGGGGTGGCTGACGTGGATCAGATGTCACCTCAATGTCAAGTAAAGCATTTCTATCAGCTTCTACTTCCATTCTTTCCATCCAAGCATCAAACGCATCTGCAGCACGATCGCTGTCCTCCCCCTGATCAGCCTCCTTTTCCGGGTGAAATGGTGCATCGGAATCCGATGACTGATCGCTCGAACCGTCACTAGCCATATCTGTAACATATACATAGAAACAACAAAAAGTGTTAACAAAATTTAAAACAATATATATCAACACATTATTGTAATGAAATCTATTATAAGTACATCAATTTAGTATTCAAATTACTCATATAGAACATTTTTTACCTTTAATTTTGGTCAATAGGTTGCTCGATGACCGTTATACCTTCCTGGTGATCCATTCGCATGTAACTATTTTCAGTATCATACACATCCATCATATCATCACTTGGGATTGAGAAAGGGGGAATATCATCAAACTTATCATATTCTTCTTCATCGTCAACATCACCAACTCCTAAAATTCGCCTTTTACCATTAACAACAATGCACCACTGAGTGTCTACAGGATCAGATACATAAAACACTTGTTTTGCTTGTGATGCGAGGATAAAAGGTTCTTCAGTGTCACGCAGACGACTCATATCGACTAGAGTAAAACCACACTCATCCTTTCGCAAACCACGTCTATTATCCGCCCACTCGCATTGAAAAATAGGCATAGTGAAGTCACAATAATCGAGCTCCCATATTTCCTGAATGATCCCATAATATGATTGTGTAGCATCAATCGAAGTTTTATCCTATGCACTCGCATACTCCCTAGATGATGCAACCATTGAAACCCCACAATTCTGTACCACCTTCGATTTCTTGTCTTGACGTTCAGTGTAAAAGGTAAATCCATTGATATCATACCCCTCATACGATTTAAAACTGTCACGTGGACCGTATGCCAACCACTTAATTGTATCGGGGTACATGATGGTCGTTTGCAGACAATTCACCAATTACTTTATTATGGAACCAATCAATGAAAGACCTGTTATGCACATTCATCAACGCCCTCTCCCCTTTTGACGGGTTTTTGTGGCGCAATTCACGCATATGTCTCTCTAAGTATGGATTAACTTCAGTAACATGGTGCAACACGAAAAGATGAGCTTTATTCAACTCACTCAATGAAGGCGAAATATGTCGCATTCCGACACCACCCTTGCCTTCTAACCTTCCCACGTGTCCGGACTTTGGAAGGCCTATCGTCACAGACCTTAGCAAAATGAGAAGAACAATATCCTCCAACCTCTTCGGCAATTGTTCCTTGAATAATACTCGCCTCTGGTCTTCTTTGGGTTCCTCACTTTCTTTTTCAAAGAACCCATATGTCTCTCAAAAGGGTATGCCCATCTTAAAAACACGGGACCACACAGTTTAATCTCTTTTACCAAATGAAGGACTAAGTGAACCATAATGTCAAAAAAAAGGTGGAAAATACATCTCAAATTGACAAAGTGTTATCACCACCTCATTTTGCAAAGCATCCAACTTATCAGGGTCAAGTACCTTGTTGCATATGGTATTGGAAAATGAACACAACCTCGTGATGGCAAGCCTGACATGTTTTGGAAGAATCCCGCGTATTGCAATCGGAAAAAACACTTGCATCAACACATGATAGTCATGGGACTTCAGCCCAATTAATTTCAGATCACTCAAAGAAACAAGTCTTCTCATGTTAGATGAGTATCCAAAGGGAACCTTAATACCGTATAAACACTCACGAGAACAATCGTTTCTCTTGCCTAGACAATGTATAACAAGTTTGGAGGCAAATATGTTGTTGTTCCCTTTCCTTTCTTAGTTTTTTCCTTAATCTTTGGCCATAAATTAGGCCGAATCTTCAATTTATCCATATCTCTGCGAACTTTCAGACCATCCTTAGTTTTTCCCGGCATATTCAACAGAGTACCAATAATTGCATCACAAACATTTTTTTCAATGTGCATTACATCGAGACAATGTCTAACTGGTAAGTATTTCCAATAAGGAAGTCTCCAGAATATAGACTCTTTTTTCCAAATGACACCATCGTCTTCCGAAGGTTTAACCCCCTTACCAAATATTGTGCCCATCCCCTTAACATGATTATAAACTTCTTTTCCGGTCAACGGTCTAGGAGCTGGAGCATTTTCAACTAACCCGTTAAATGGTGCTTTTTTCTTTCGATATGGATGAGAATTATGTAGGAATTGCCTATTAATGATATAGACATGTTTCCCACAATGTGGCAAATGTGTAGCCTCCATACCATTCTCACAAATGGGACATGCCTTTTTTCCTTTGACCTTATACCCCGACAAATTGCCATAAGCAGGACAATTATTTATAGTACAGAATAGCATAGCACGAAGCCTGAAATCTTCATTGGAATACGCATCAAATACCATAACACCTTCGTCCCACATCTTTTTGAGATCTTCGATGAGAGGTGCAAGATATATGTCTATATCATTTCCCGGCTGTTTAGGCCTAGAAATTAAGAGAGACAACATAATATACTTCCGCTTCATGCGCAACCATGGAGGAAGATTGTATATCACTAACAGAACAGGCCAAGTACTATGTTGACTACTCAAAGTACCGTAAGGGTTCATTCCGTCCGTACACAATGCAAGTCTCAAGTTCCTAACTTCCTGACCAAATTCCCGATATCTGGAATCTATAGCCTTCCATTAAGGAGAATCTGCTGGATGCCTAAGCATCCCATCTTTCTTTCTCCGATAAGCATGCCATCTTAGGTTCTTTGCATCTTCTTTGATAGAAAATAGCCTCCTAAACCTTGGCACAATTGGAAGATACCACAACACTTTCGCAGAAGGACCCGTATTGCCCGGCCCAGGCTCAACCCCATCCGGAAATTTATAGCGGGACTTACCACACCTCGGACATTCATAAAGGTCTGCATTCTCATTTCGATACAACACGCAATCATTCGGACATGCATCAATCCGCTCATATTCTAAACCCAAAGGACACATTAATTTTTTGGCATAGTAGGTGGATTTTGGTAATTAATTACCCTCAGGAAACATATTTTGTAAAGCTTCTAAGAGTTATGTGAAGCCTACATCAGTCAAATTATGTTTCGCTTTGATGTTGAAAAGGGTTAAAACCCCACTCAATTGAGTGTATTTTGTACACCCTGGATAAAGGGGTTTCCCAGCAGCTTCAGACAAACTGTCAAACACTCGTGGCCGCTCTTTAAAATGGTCACGTGCCCCTTCCAACATCTCACCTAATCGATCATCACCAAACTCTTCATCCTCAGTGTCACTATTATCTCCGTGATCATTTTCATTACCTACAACATCATCACCTTCAATCCTAACATGATCTTCAATCACAAATTCATTCTCTGCCCCAACATTCGACATATCAATCTCTAATGAGTTACTAGTGCCATCATCAACAATAACCCTATTCTGAGTATACTTTCCCTTCTCACCATGCCATAACCAAATATAATACTCAGCTCTAAATCCTCGACGAATAATATGATCTCTTATTAACCTAATATCAGAAATCGTATTCACATTGTAGCAATCAACACATGGACAATATATCTCATCCTCGCAAGTAAGTTGTTGATGCTCTACAACACGTTTACAAAACTCATTCACACCTTGTACGAACTCCAACGTATTCCGCTTTCCATACATCCAACTTCGATCCATTTCTAAAAACCCCCACACATATATACATCCATTAAAACTTATTATCAATTAAAAAATTCACATAAATATAACACAACAAACTAATATTCAATGCATGCTTCCACTAGGTCCTTATCACTCCAACCTAACCCATTCTTAAACGTCCAATCCCACTAGTGAATGCATGTATCATCTTTGATTCTAAGTAAAATTCGGCAGCATTTCCCTTTAGTTCTCCAAGTACACGATGAAGATAATTGCTTATCTTATATGCACCCGGAGAACAAATTAGGGAAATGATTAACCGTATTTCACTTAGAATCAAAGAATCAACACACATTCACTACCTAAGTGAGATGTGACGTTTAAGAACAGTCCCAAAACGGGGACTATTCAAGACTTACTCCTAATGAGTAAATCTTGAACGGGTATCTAGGCATTATGATGTACATAAAAAAATCGCATTCAAGCGATTCCAAGTCATCACCAAACAACAAATACCAAACCATTCCTTAGATTTCCCTTCCTCTCCCATTGGTGAGTCTATAAATATGAAGGCATTGCAAAAAAACAATCGCATTATACATACAAACAATCGCATTTAAGCGATTTCAAGTCATAACCAAACAACAAATACCAAGCCATTCCTTAGATTTCCCTTCCTCTCCCATTGGTGAATCTATTAATATGAAGGCATTGCAAAAATAACCCCATTATATATATCACTTCAAACAATTCACCACACTTATGCAAAAACAATCCCGTATAACATTCTAGGGCATACAAAAACATAAGCAAAAGCATCACAAATTTAGTTTTTAATCCTTAAATCTTATAAGTAATCATATATATATATTATATTGAGCATTTTTAACTACAATTTAAGCCAATTTTTTTATAAATGAAAAAAGACAATTGAAAATTAATAGGAATTAATGAAAAACTAACCGTATGACAAGGGGAAGGTGGCCCTAGCGGCTGTGAACGGAGTAGAGGAGCGCAAAACCGGCCGAAAACCGCACCAAAAGAAGGCCGAAAACCGCACAAAAGAAGGCCGAAAACCGCACCAAAGAGGGGCGAAAACACGGCCGAAAACCGCACCAAAAAGGCCGAAAACCGCCGGAAAAACGAGTTAGGTAACCCTTGTCGCCGGAAACCGAAACCTTGTTGCCGGAAAATGAAACCTTATCGCCGGAAATTTGAAGATAGTGAGAGAGTGTGAGAGTAGAGAGAGAGAGAGAGAGAGAGAGAGTGCGAGTAGAGAGAGAGAAAGTAGAGAAACAAGTGAAGCCAAAAAAAAAACCCGTGTTTTAGATCCAGATTACGGGCGATATTGCTGCGGTTTGTCAATGTGAAAAAATTAAAAAAATTAATATATTGCTGCGGTTTCTGACACAATATATTAAAATAATATTTTTTTAAATTATTTTAATATATTGCTGCGGTTTATGACACAAACCGCAGCAATATATTAAAATAATATTTTTTTAACATTATTTTAATATATTGCTTTGCGGTTCTCGAAAGCGACCGCGAGCAATATATTTCAGGAATAAAATGTTACACTTTTTTGAAAAAATCCGTTGGATATATATTCTTTCTTTGTTTTCTCTAGAAAACGCAGCAATATGGTTGGTCAAATGGTCAACTATTTGGCCAAAGCTTACCGTTGCAACCATATTGCTGCGGTTTTTAATAATATTAAAAACCGCAGCAATATATTTATTTTATAATTTACCTTTTTTTTGTCGTTATATATTGTTGCGTATGGGTAAAACCGCAGCAATATCACCGCAGCAATAAGCATTAATTCTACTAGTGTAAAGTGAAGATATAACTTGAGAGTGACCTTCGACGGTCAAGATCACCACCATAATCAGAGTCAACAAACCCGACAACATCACTTGAAGATGTTAGGGTCCTATCAAAGACCAACCCCAGATCTATGGTACCTTTTTGGTAACGGAATATCCATTTAACGGCATTCCAATGAACTTTTCCGGGGTTGTGCATATACCGACTCACCATGCTAACGACATATGCAAGATCAGGTCTAGTGCATACCATAGCATACATGAGACTACCAACTGCACTAGCATAGGGAATGCTAGACATTTTTTCTTTTTCTTCCTCTGATGTGGACAAGAAGTAGATGATAATTTAAAATGAGCAGCTAGAGGAGTAGAGACAGACTTACAATTATTCATGCTGAATTTATCAAGAATTTTCTTGATATAATTCTTCTGTGATAAGTATAATTTCCCGGCTTGTCGATCTCGATGTATCTCCATGCCAAGAATTTTCTTTGCAGCGCCAGGATCCTTCATCTCGAACTCCTTACTGAGTTGAGACTTCAAGTTGTTGATCAGAGATTTATCACAAGATGCTATCAGCATGCCGTCCACGTACAACAACAGATAGACAATAAACACAGTGATCATATTGACTGCGTGTGTAGCCATGTCCATTCATGAAAGAGTCAAATTTCTTGTACCACTGTCTGGGAGCTTGTTTGAGGCCATATAAGGATTTCTTCAAGCGACAGACAAGGTTTTCCTTTCCAGGAACAACAAATCCCTCGGGTTGCTTCATGTATATCTCTTCTTCAAGATCTCCATGAAGAAAAGCAGTTTTGACATCGAGTTGCTCTAACTCCATGTCAAACATAGCAACTAATGCAAGAAGGACTCTAATAGAGGTATGACGTACAACAGGAGAGAAAATTTCATTAAAGTCAATACCTTCTCTTTGATTGCAGCCTTTGACAACAAGGCGTGCCTTCCATCTTGCAGGCTCGACCCCGGGGATTCCTTCTTTTTGCTTGTAAATCCATCTGCATGTAAGCGCCCTTCGGCCTTTAGGTAGCTCTACCAGATCCCATGTGCCATTCTTGTGGAGACTTTCAATCTCCTCATTCATAGTCGCGAGCCAATTAGATGAATTTGGATCCGAGATGGCTTCGGAATAAGTAGATGGCTCGACCCCAACTGGAGTTTCTTCACCTACTGTGAGAGCATAGGCAACCACGTACTCCTCTTCTGGATATCTCGTGGATCTCTTTTGTTGCCTTCTCGGACGATCTCTTGCTAGATTATAGTCTGGCTGCTGTGGCTGGCTAGTTTCAGTGGTAACTGGAGCATGATCATCATCATGTGCTTCATTGCTAGACTGTGAGCCTGAGGAAGAGCCAACATCAACCATGGGAGACTAGCTACTTGTCTCCAACTCCACCTTCTCACCATTTTGGTCACCTGTGTTAGAAGAAATAGAAGACTCCGATCCAGGGGTTTTCAACATTGCATTTTCATTGAAAGTGACGTCTCGACTAAGAATAACTTTCTTAGACTCAAGACACCATAATCTATAACCTTTAGATTCAGATGAATAACCAATGAAAATGCATTTCACAGCTCTGGGAGCTAATTTCCCATCATTGATATGAGCATAAGCGGTACAACCAAATACTTTAAGAGAAGAATAGTCAACAGTTGTACCTGACCATAGTTCCTCTGGGATTTTGAAGTCAATAGAAGAGTGTGGAGAACGGTTGACAATATAAGCAGCCGTGGAGACAGCTTCCGTCCATAGGTCACGGCGATGCCATAATCCAGCATTAGAGAGCATACAACGAGCTCTCTCGAGAAGAGTTCTATTCATACGTTCTGCTACACCATTCTGTTGAGGCTTGCCGGGTAATGTTTTGTGTCTAGCAATACCGGCTTGTGCGCAGAACTCCTCAAATTCACCATCACAGAACTCCAAGCCCCTCAGTCCTGAGCTTCTTGACTTTTCTGCCAGTCTGGTTCTCAACAAGAGCCTTCCATTTTTTGAAAGTAGGGAAGGCATCATTTTTCTGTCTTAAGAAATAAGTCCAGACTTTACGAGAAAAGTCATCAATAATGGTCATCATATAACGTTTGCCAGAATAAGATGTGACCCTTGAAGGTCCCCATAAATCAGAATGAATATAATCAAGAATAGCTTTGGTACTATGAGTAGCTATAGAGAAACTTACTTTCTTCTGTTTCCCATAAACACAATGCTCACAGAATTCCAGTTTACTTGTACCAGGTGTAAGAAGACCACGCTTGCTCAGGATGTCCATACCTTTCTCACTCATGTGGCCAAGGCGCATATGCCACAACTGAGTGAGATCAGCATCAGAGAGTGAGGATGAAACAGATGCTGAACCTGTCACTGTATGTCCCTGCAAGACATACAGACTGCCATATCTACTGGCTTTCATGACAATCAGGGCACCTTTAGTAACCTTCAAAACTCCACCTTGAGCTGAGAATTTATAACCAAGAGACTCAAGAGTGCCCAGTGAAATTAAGTTGCGTTTTAAGTCAGGAATATGACAAACTTTAGTTAAAGTCCTGACAACGCTATCATGAGTCTTGATTTTGATTGAACCTATTCCAATAGCCTTGCAGGGAGTATCATTTCCCATTAAGACAGTACCACAATCAACAGATTCATAAGTGGTAAACCAGTCCCTATGAGGACACATATGATAGGTGCAACCAGAATTAAGAATCCATTCATGAAGACCCTTCTTTTCAGAAGTTACCAATAATACCGAGTCACCTTCAGAGTCAGTTTCAATGAAACTGGCTTCGGCGGATTTTTGAGGTTGTTTAGATTTTTCTTCTTTCTCTTTTTTATTTTTCAACTTATAACACTCAGAAATTTCATGCCCTGACTTCTTACAATAACGACAGGTTATGTTTGATTTATGTCCCCTTGATTTAGATCTAAATTTCTTTTTATGGGTACTTCCTCTTTCTTGTGATCTCCCTCTTACATTTAAACCTTCAGCTTTATCATTAGTATGCACTTCAAGGTCAAATTTTTCTTTTGAGAGTAAATTAGATTTAACATCTTCAAAAGATAAAGTATCATTATTACCATATAACATAATTTCCTTAAAGTGCTTGTAAGAGGGAGGTAGGGACACAATTAATAAAACAGTCTTATCCTCATCATCAATCTTGATTTCTAAATTTTCAAGATCAATAAGAATATAATTAAATTCATTTAAATGAGATTGAATGGAAGTACCTTCCGCCATACGAATTGTGTATAGCCTTTCTTTGAGACGGAGTTTATTGGCGAGGCTCTTTGTCATATAGAGAGACTCCAACTTTGACCATAGCCCGGCTGTGGTCTCTTCATGGATGACCTCGCGTAATACCTCCTTGGCTAGGCATAATTGGATCGCCGACATTGCTTTCTCATCCATCTCTTCCCATTGCTCGTCGGTCATCGTTGCCGGCGTTTTAGATTTTCCTTCTAAAGCCTTTTTTAATCCGTTCTGGGTAAGAACGGCTTTCATCTGGATCCTCCAGATACTAAAGCTTATCTTGCCATCAAATTTCTCGATGTCGAACTTAGTGACAGTCGACATATTGAACTGTTAGCTCTGATACCACCTGTTAGGTATAAGAGCGTAGCGGAAACGTAACAAGATTGAGAAATTAATATGAAAATAATGCAAGAAAAGCAATAAGGGACACACAATATTTAATGTGGGAAAAATCCTCAAATAGAGGCAAAAAACCCACAGACGACGAGTACCCAAAATCCACTATATATAAATAGGAGAGTACAAGAATCACCCGATATTTATTAGGGTGAGTAGTACAATAACACTCTCACTATTATATAAACTCACAAAGGAGTATTACAAAAATAGTGGATTAATAATACAAGGTGGATTATAAGGAATGAGGGTTAGTATGGTAGGAAGGCTTAGTATGTATGGCTTCTTGCGTTGGGTATTGGTTGATGATTTTTGGTTATGCCCGAAGCTAATCTACAACTCCATATTTATAGGTGAGGAATGGCGGTGAAGTAGCTAATCAAGATCATCCTAATAATCTCTAGATTTCTCTAGTTTATATGCTCCAAAGATGTGAACCAGGTAGCCACGTAATACTTCAAAATGAATGATCATGATGTGACTAGAATCTTCTAGAGCTAGTTACTCCTTGACAAGGTGGTAAATACCTTGTGGTAATCACCGACATTAGCTAATGGAGATAGGCCATAAAAGTTGGGCCACAAACCCAACAAGATCACTTCCAGAATTAACAGCAGTAGGCTGCAATTAAAAATATGCTGATGTTAGGAGCTGATACAACCAGAAAACTTAAAGGACCCTTGCAAAAAAACAATTCCCTCTTCGTACATGTTATAACTCACACGAGATAACCATTCAGTGGCCAATAGGAATTCGCCTCACTATTACTACATGGACTTCAAGAGTTTAAATCCCATTTGCCTTTAAAAGTCTAGTTTCACTAATAATTTACCCAGAGTATATACTGAGCTAGAGCATGATCATATAGTCGTTATTAACTTTTTTTAAAAAAATTTATTGCCCAAAACCACCTCTAATTAGGGGCATTATCTGCAAAATTACCCACAACAAAAAAACTTAGGGTACATTTGTCACCATATTTTGCTTTTAGTTTTCTGTTTTTAATATTTTTTTCAATAAGGTAAGATAAAGTCCCTTGCAAGTAGGGGGAAAATTGGGGAAATCTTCCTTGCAAGGGGTGAGACTCGATCCCATGATCTATGGGATCAGAGTTGATGCTAACACCATTAGGCTATTACCTGCTGCTCTTTTAATTTTTGAAATGTCATGTTGATTTTTAAAATAAACTAAATTAGTACAAGTACGACTAATAGATAAACTAAATTAGTACAAGTACGACTAATATCAAACTCAAAAACCCTATATCATAGTAGTATTACTCTAATCATCTTAAATTCAAAGGCTGAAAACTTGAAATGATGCAAAACCATCCTTGAGAAAAACCACCCAATCTTCTATCCACAAACAATCCTATACCAGATTTATCTAAAATCTGTGGCTTTAACTAATTAATCTAAGTTAACCCCCATTAACCCAACCATATTACTCAATTCTCCATTAGCTTCTCCATCCTTCACCTGTTCACCTTTTGTCTTGCTACCTCCGTTTCAAATTAATCTACACACTTCACTTTGGGCAAGAACTAAGGAAAAAGTGCAAAAGTATGAGAGATAAACTATAAAGGTGGAGAGAGAAACTAAAAAGTGGGTTAAAATATTAAAAAGTGGATGACATGGGTGGAAAAAAAGGACAAAGTAGATGTGACATGTTACAAAAAATAGAAAAAACAACAGTGTGTAATTAAAAAGAAATAGACTAAAAATGAAAGTGTGTAGATTAAAAAAAACGGAGGTAGTATTTCTTTCTATTGAAGCTATGTTGTATAGCGCACACCACATGTGAGTGTCCCACATTGATTTAAGAAGAGAGATGGGTTCACTTTATAATACAAAGGGGCTACTCCCCTTATTGCCATATGGTTTTAAGGTGGAACCTCATTTGTCTTGTGAAGTGGACTCTCTCTCCTTGTGATGGGTGCGGCCCAGGCCCATATTTAACATGGTATCAGAGCCAGGCCCACGACTGGGACCGTTAATTTACTCTGGGCCAATTGAAAAAGGGACCTCACATGTGAGGGGGAGTGTTGAAGCTATGATGTATAACGCACACCACATGTGAGTGTCCCACATTGATTTAAGAAGAGAGATGGGTTCACTTTATAATGCAAAGGGGCTACTCCTCTTATTGCCATATGGTTTTAAGGTGGAACCTCATTTGTCTTGTGAAGTGGACTCTTTCTCCTTGTGATGGGTGCGGCCCAGGCCCATATTTAACACTTTCCCCCATCCTTACGGCCTTACCTCCTCCATTTTCACTACTTGCTCTTTAAGCTTTTCTTAATTTACTCTCTAGTCTGTACCAATTACTTGAAAATCAAAAGAAAACGAACAATCAGCAGTTGATGTCTACAACGATGAGGAGAAGGAAGCAATTTAAGCAAACCCATAAACCTAATTATAGTATTTTTTTTATTATAAGAAAAAAAAAAAAAAAAAACCGGCATGCTTCATTGTCTTTCCTCCCTTTCAATTTTCATGGCTTCTTCTAGGAATCCCTACTTAAGCTTCAAGAATCACAACCTGAAATTTTAAGTCACGTTCTTCTATTCTAACTAAAAATAAGAAAGACCTCCCAAAAAGATATTTAAAACTCAATCATCTTTAAAGGACACATGCACATACTTACTATAGCAAAGCATAAACATTAACATAAGGGAAAATAAGAAAATTAGATGAAAGAGATAGAGAGAAGTAAATGCTAAAGAAAGTAATGTTTTATTTATTTGAAACAATTTAAGATGGTGTTTTATTTATTTTAGAATGGAGGAAGTATATTATATGATTTGATTGTGGTAGGTTTTACGAACCTTCTTTGAGCCGAGTGATGGCGAGGACTCGATCATGAGAGACATCTCTAAGCATGCCAAGTAGCCAATCTCTAGGTGACTAGGTATTCCATATTCAAAAAATGAGCTTGAAGAGTCGTCCTCTCGTTGGTATCAACATCAACCATCGTTAAAGTCATATAAAATGTCTGATATGGCAGTTGGGACCGCAAGTGATCCTATACACATTTCCTTTAGCTCCCGAAAAAGGCATTATATGGACTGTATTATAAGGGTCAGTCATCCTAAAATTAGGATTCATTTCTTGTTGCAAATATTCACTTGTTGAGTACCATACCTCAAAGGATTGACGTAATTTTTTTACCGCATGTACATTCCCATAATGATGGTATTTTTCCAAAATCAAACTTTGTTGTTCAACATCTTGGACTGGCAATCTTTTAGAAGGTATTATTAAAAGATCATCAATTGCTAATGAAATGGATGTAGTTGTGGCTTTAATTTAAATGGTTCTCGCCTGTTTATAAAAAACTTACTTTTGCCTTATACTATATTTGTATCATAAAGTCTCGTTTTCCATTTAATTAAGTGTTAATTAATGTAAATAAACCATAATTGTGTAGTCCTATTCCTAATAGATTGACCCCAAATTAGTTACCTCCTTCAACTTGACATTCAAACTCTACACACACAAATGCACGCGCGAACACACACGTATATTTATGTGTGTATGTATATTTATTTATTTCTGAAATAAATGAATTAGTTCTCTCAACAAGCTCTTATATAAAAGAGAGAAGTGTTTCACCTATTCCATAATTAAAGTTGTATATAAAATCTTCAACGTACAAGTTGAGTAGCAATTAAATGACTTACGTGGGGGTACATGTCACAATACCACTGGAAGGCATGCTCAGCAGGAGCTCTACGAAAAGCATCAATGGATTGGTCTTCCCGATGGTAAAACCCAAGGCTTTAATTTGACAAATGTTATTCGGAGTATTACTGATCACTTGGACTCCTTTGGATTAATGCCTATTTGACCATAACCAATGCCTAGTTGTAAAGTCATCTAATTTCATTATTTGATTCAGTTTGAGTTTATTCTAATTTTTTGTGTCTCCATATTTAGGTTGATCTGGCAATTGAGGATATTGAGCACAAAAAACTGCATCATACCATGTTGGATACATATAGAAGTTGCGCTCTTCGAACTTTGTCACCTTTGGAGGAGCAAGTATATAACATCTTCACAAAATTTTCTTTTGGGAAGTTTCAAGAAGAGTTTGATGAAGGAATATGTCCTTAGACATCCCAGCAATTACTAAATATAAAAGGAATTATTATAGAGATAATTAATTACGTTAGTTTAGTAATCACATTTACTTGCTAGAGAATAAATGTTGGTCAGTAGAACAATATTGATTGTACCTACAACTAAGCTAACCTAATCATATGAGGTCACACATTGTAGTAACTAATTAAAAATGGAAACCGGTCAATAGGAGAAATTAGGGTTAGGTTAGGTCTCTCTCTTATTTTATTCTCCTACTATTATAAAAGGTTATAATAGGAGAGAGGAATAGAACGTTATTTTTGACAGTAACATTCAAACTGAAAAGAGAGAGAAAAAACCCTATTGTTTCCCTTTGGAAAATTCGGCCACCCTCCCTAAAAAGTAAGAGAGTGAAATCTGTTCATCCTCTTCCGTTCTAGCAAACGTGGGAATCAATTGGTGCTCGTGGACTAAGTAGAGGGACATCAATTGCTGTTCTTTGATCTATAGCACTTGCAATCTGATGGAAAACACGCTACAAAGGTTGTACATTCTTTTCCCTTATAATATGATTCATGTTTATGTTATGCATGCGATCTTGTGATAGATGTTAGGAAATTTGTTTCCTGAAATTCCGCTATATGCATCTATATGTTCCTACAGTGGTATTAGTTTTGCCTAAATCATAATATTCATATGATCATATTATTGTATGCAAAGTTATTATTTTTTATTCAATTAAGGAGGAGTTATTTCTGGCTTGAATTTGCATAATTGATATTGGATATTAATTAAATGGAAATTGTAAATAATTGATTTTATTGTGATTTATGCTCAATTTTTTTTTATTAAGATCCGAATTTTTAATATGGGGGACGAAATAAATTGGTTAATTCACTCTAAAATTTTCGAATTTATATAAATATTTTTGTTAGATTTAAAATTATTTATGTTTAATTCGATTAATTATTGAAATAATTTGTTAACAATTAAAGATTTGATTTTTAATTTGTTAAATAAATCTAATGTTCGTCAACCACATAGATCTAGAATAATATGATGGCTGAAAATAATTTGATTATTTTTCCCACTATTTTTCGAATTTTATCATATTATTATGAATTTTGGTTAAATTTTATGTTTAATTTGATTATTCATAGAATTTAAGGATAACAATTAAAATATATGATTTTATTTGTTAAGATAATTCAGTAGATCACCCTAAAAATTATTTTTGAAATTTTCGGAATTTAATTGTTAATTTTATGAATTTTTGGAAATAACTTGATTTTTGCCCAAATTTTAAATTTTTTGTTAGAATTAATGTTTAATATAGATTAAGCATTGAAAATCTAATCTTAACAAATCTAAAATTTTGTTTGAGTTTGTTAAGTAATTCATAATTTTTGCCATAATTTTCGGATGATTAAAACCCTAATTATATCCTTAATCTTTAAACAATTGTTGAATAAAGATTAGTTTAATTTTATGTAAATTGTTTCATAAATTAAAAGGAAAATCATCCATGGCTGGGTGGCCCACCGGTGATGGTGAAGCCACGGCGGCTGGCAGACGGCGAGGCCGACGGAGGGATGCACAACACGGCAGAGCTGGCCGGCGCTGGCCGGTGCCGTGGAAGAAGTTCGCGAGTGCTGGTGGCCTTGTGCTGCCGGCGACAACGCGACTGGGTTGGCCGGCGTTTCCTGGTGGAGCTGCCGGAGACCCGTCGGTCAGTGGGGTGTGTGGTGTGCCAGCGTGTGCTGGAGTGTGACTGCCGGCAGCGGTGGTGTTGATGCCCTGCTGCTGGGTTCGTTCAGTTTTTTGCGTGAGAAGCCATGTCTTGGCTGTTGACTGGCAGCCTTGTGTTGTTGGTCAACGGTCAAGAAGTCAATAAAAAAAATTATTTTAGGAAAATATGATTTTCTAAAGTTGAGCATAAAACCAAAAGTTTCCTATTTTGCAAATTTGTGAATAATAATGATTATTGCCATGTTTAAATGAGTAATTGAATTAAAATAATGAAGTTTCCTAAATAATTTCTAGCTTAAATTTGTTAAGTTTTATAATTATCATGGAAAAGTTGTATTTGCTTATTAATTATTAATAAGTAAATAGATTGCGTTTATTTTATTTGATATTATAAATGCGTGGATGTTTAATGTAATATGTATGATATTATATTTTGCATGTTGTGACTAGTATGGCCCAAAACTAGGATAGAAAATACGATCTGCGCATCGTTAAATTTTATGTAAATTAAATACGATCTGCGTATCGTTTGTATTTTTGTAATTTAAATTTTAATCATTTAAATTATAGATTATTTATGTAATCAAGAATGAAGTTCCCTGGAGAATTAAGGATGAAGATTCAAGGAGGAATTCATGAAGATTAGTTTTCCTAAGTTTATGGGACATACTAGGATCACTTTTAATTATACTTATATGCATTTATTCATTTATCATGTTTAAATGCTTGCTTAAGTTTATAAATATGTGTGGTTATTTATGTTATGTGTTCACTTTAAATTAACCAACATAGTAAACTTAGGTCCCCAACATGTAATATTGAGTTTAATTGCTTTTCCAAACAACACCTGTAACGCCTTAGATAGTGAGTAATAGGTTCTGCCAAAGCAGGGTGTTGCTCATTTTATCCGGGGATAGTAGAGTAGGTTTTTTGAAACTTACTTGTTAATGTTTGGTTTAACTCAACAAAATTATCAAAAGATAAAGTTTTGGGTTTTGAAGCTAAGAGAAAGGAGTAAACAAGGAGTTGTTAACCTGTCTACCAAGAATTATAATTAGTTATAATTAGTAAAATGTTTACTTACCTCAACTACTATAAATTGAAGGCAGGGCTAAAGTCCGTTTGATTGTAGTGGGAGGGGATCTTGGTGTATTCTTTATTCAATATGGGACTCTTATTTTGAATAAAGGGTAGTAGTTAATTAAAATTTGTTTAATTGTTGCTTTCTTGATAAACATTGATTGAATCTTGCTTTATTATTCTTTTGTTGTAGTTATCATGTCTGGTTCAAACAACAACAACCACCCCGGTTTTAATTTGCGCTATTTACTCGAAAAGGACAAACTAACTGCAAATAACTTCCTAGAATGGAAAATGGCTGTGAGAATCATTCTCAGAGCCGAAGGAAGGGAAAGTGTTCTTGATAATCCTCTCCCTGAACCCCTGCTAGACACAGCTACTCCAGCTGAAAGGAGAGCAAGACAAACCATTGAGCCAAATTCTGTGCAAGTAACATGTTTGATGCTTGCTTGCATGGAACCAGAATTTCAAAAACGTTTTGATGGTCTGGACGCCTATTCCATCCTCCAACAGCTGAAAACTATGTTTCAGAAGAATGCGAGGTTGGAGAGGTTTGAAGCTCATTGTAAGTTGCTGGAGTGCAAGTTGGGAAAAGGAAAACCCGTTGGTCCGCATGTGTTCAATATGATTGGACATTTTCAGATCATGGAAAAATTGGGCTTCCCTTATCCCCCAGAACTAGCAACTAATATTGTGATCAAATCCTTGCCTGAAAACTTTCAAAACTTTCAGTTAAATTATGCAAGGAGGGGAGGCTACCTTGCAAGAGCTGCATGGTATGCTTACTCAGGCTGAAAGGAGCTTGCCGACTGAACCTGAACATAGGGATGTTCTAATGGTTACTAAATATAAAAGGAATTATTATAGAGATAATTAATTACGTTAGTTTAGTAATCACATTTACTTGCTAGAGAATAAATGTCGGTTAGTAGAACAATATTGATTGTACCTACAACTAAGCTAACCTTATCCTATGAGGTCACACATTGTAGTAACTAATTGAAATAAGGAAACCGGCCAATAGGAGAAATTAGGGTTAGGTTAGGTCTCTCTCTTATTTTATTCTCCTACTATTATAAAAGGTTATAATAGGAGAGAGGAATAGAACGTTCTTTTTGACAGTAACATTCAAACTGAAAAGAGAGAGAAAAAACCCTATTGTTTCCCTTTGGAAAATCCGGCCACCCTCCCTAAAAAGTAAGAGAGTGAAATCTGTTCATCCTCTTTCGTTCTAGCAAACGTGGGAATCAATTGGTGCTCGTGGACTAAGTAGAGGGACATCAATTGCTGTTCTTTGATCTCTAGCACTTGCATTCCGGTGGAAAACACGCTACAAAGGTTGTACATTCTTTTCCCTTATAATATGATTCATGTTTATGTTATGCATGCGATCTTGTGATAGATGTTAGGAAATTTGTTTCCTGAAATTCCGCTATATGCATCTATATGTTCCTACATTTGAAAGGGCAACTCAATATAAGGTATGTGATACAAATAATGGGGACTTCATAGTGCAACATTACAAAGAACTAAAGGCACAAAAGCATAATGTTTCATGGATTGGTAATGAAATTAGTTGTAGTTGTAAGAATTTTGAGTTTTGGGGCATTCTTTGTCGCCATGTGCTGAATATATTTCTTCATAAATACTACTTTGAGATTCCGTTTAAATATTTGCCTTTGCGTTGGCAACGAGACGAGTTTCATGAATCAAAAAGAATTGTTCAAGTGGTTGATGGAGCAACTCCTACCGATGTGATGGTTGGTGGAGTAACTTCTACAGATGAAGGATTTCCTAGCAACAATGAAAGGATCGGGCCGGTTTAGCTATTGGAAATCCTCCACTGTCAAAAACAAAAGGTCATCCCAAGCAGAAGCGAGAGGTAGGTGGGAGAGAACGGGCCAAACAATCTAGAAGTTGTAGTTTTTGCAAAAGAACCGGCCATAATATCACAACATGTCCGGATAAGGAGAATTATGATGTAAATCACATTGTTCCATCGTCGACAATGAATAAGAAGAGGAGAATGACTTCCCAAGAATCAGATGATCTAAATCCTATTTTTTCTTTAAAGTCTTAGATTAGTTCATCAAATAATATACATCTTTACGTTACATAAGCTATTATTCTTCAGTGTTCTGAAATGTTTTCTATTTTCAATATATTTCTAAGAACTTAATTTTGGTTGTTTTATAACGTTATTATTTTTATTTTTTTATGGGCTTATCATGATAGTATGATACATTATTATTATCTAACAATTATACATCAGAGTATAGATTCAATAGAAAATTTCAATTTTAGCTCAAAGGTGGCGTTTTAAAATGTGGTAGAAAATGTCAATTCATGAATCCAAGCATAATAAAGACCTAAAGTCAATATTTTAGCTCAAAGGTATACTGGGCTTTATTGGTTAGAGCATAAAAGACATTACAAAGCTTGATAAAAAAAATTGAAAATTTTCATTGAATATTGACATTTTGGTTTCCTACTTTGCAGCTTCCTTCTCAAAACTTATTTACCCTCAAAACTATAGTCATAGTATTATAAAAATCAAATGAAAATGTCAGTATTAGTCATAGTTGGCAAAAGTGGCGCCAACTATAGTTTTGAGGGTAAATAGCAGTAAATAGGAAGTAGTAGATTTGATTTTTAGGTGATTTTGTTTTAATTAAAAAAATATAAAATATATATTAGATATGGAACTTAACTAAATACGCATAATTGTAGGAAGGATATTCTTATTTACTTAATTAGTTTGCTTAATAGAAAAGGCTTAACCTTTGCACTAGGTGCATAGGTTAGAAAAACCGATTCTTATTTACTTAATTAGTTTGCTTAATAGATAAGATTTAACTTTGCACTAGGTGCATAGGTTAGAAAAACCGTTGAATTATTACTTACCGATCACATGAGTTGATTAATAATGAGCATTGGATTTGCGGGAATTATGTGGTATTGATTGTTTAATAATTTCATGGTTTATTAATATATATTATTTATTACTCTTCCATGATGGTAATCTTGAATGAGTAATGGCCAGGTTATGTCTTTATGACATTTGTTTAATAGTTAATTCTATTCAACGAAGGCAAAGGTCAATGGAATTAATGGTCATTGAATCCGTGTGTCGTTCCACTATTTTATAATTAGCCTCATATGTAAGCGATGCGTGTGTTTAACTTTCAAAATTTGTTATTTTAGTATATATATACTACATCTGTATTTCGTACTATAGTTTTGATTATACTTAAAATGTGAAAGCTTAATAGTGAGATGAATTTAAATATATTAATTTGCTAATGTAAAAAAATAACAGAGGTTGTGAGAAATTTTTGACATTAATTTTTTGTGATTGAATTTTGAACAAAAATATAGACATAAAGAGTTGGTTTGACTGAATTAAAAAGTATCAAATGTAGTGAGTGTTTCAGACTTTTCAGGTGGACGTCATGTGTAACATCTTCTCTTATAAAAAAAAGGTCAAGATATTGTGTCCATTTAATTTTTTGATTGAAATATTGTATGCACATACCATTTTTAAACTTGTTTAGAATGGCAAGTTGAATATGAGAGAGACCTCTTAAATTGTTTTCGTTTGTAGTTTTTTTCATTCCATTAGATCATTAATAGTAATGTAGTATTTTTAGAGGGGGGACACCATCTTCTTCCCCCTTTCCATTATATAGTAGAGATTATTGTTATTAATTAAAGATAAAATATATTTGGTTTGATGTTGTTTGTGTTACCTTGTGTCTTAATTGATAGTCAATATTGATCAAGCTACCAATTACTTGAATTGAAATATGATAAGCAATAATCTCTATATTAGCGCTAATCTAAAGTATTGAACAAGGTGGATTGGAGCTATTTGTAGAATGTGGTAACTTTTGAGTTTTTCTAAGGTTGAATGATCAATGTGTCATTTTTTTTAAGTTGAGATCTCGTACTGGGTTGTTGGCACAGAGTTGCACCTGTTGCCATATCTTTATAAGAATGTTTTAGATTGACCAACTCATTCACTACTGCTTACTTCAAATTAAATTAATAAATTGGTTGAGTTAATTAATAAGTCTAGAGTTGTATTACTATTATTATTATCTGAGTTTCCTGTTATTATTTTATTATTCCATAATTTCATGCTAGGATTTTTATTTATATTCTTAGCTTGTATGTACTCACCTCTTGCTGATTATGGGCTTTGTATTCTTTTAAATCACAGCTTGTGCCTTTTTTGATCTTGCGACAAACTGACTTTACTTTTGTGTTATTTGGTGATCAGTTACTTGTATTAATAGGTCATACAACTATTTTAGGTTGGATATCATGATGCATTGGAAAAGTGAGGAGTGTATATGTTATTGTTGGCTTTATTATTTGCCTTTAAAAATAAAAGTATTTTGGTGAATTGTAGAGCTTATGATTTGCTTTGTTGGATTCGGATTTGGTTTTTAGGGCCAGCAAATTATCATAATAGGCAATCTAATTTTAACATAAAATTAGACAAATCCAAGCATATTTACTACATTGTGACTACTTACAGTTTATGTAAGATTTAAGTTCTATTCTGGGATTATACTATTTCGGGAAGCTGTGACTTGTTGACTTCAGTTATGATAATTAATAAGTTCGTAGAATTGAGACCACACTTCTTTTAGAGTCCGCATTTGAGAATTTTTCATCAAATAGATTTTATAAAAGGTTGTTTATACTAAGTTGTTGGAAACTAGAGTATTTATTAAGCAAAATTAAGTTTTGTATGTAAATTGCCTAAATGCAGTTGTGTCATAAGATTTTGATATATCGGATTCGAGAATCCTGAATTTGAGATTCGGAAATTATTGAATTACAAGTTTTGTTTCATAAGGGGAAGCGTTGAAGATTTTATAACCTATTTGTTGGGATGATGTGAGTACGGGGATACCAGTTGGACCTGAGTTAATTCAAGATATAATGGAGCGAGGTTCGAGTAATTCGAGAAAAAATGAAAGTCACGCAAGATCGACAAAAGAAATATGCCGACTTGCGAAGAACGAAGCTGGAATTCGAAGAAGGGGATAAGGTATTTCTTCGTGTTTCACCTACTAAGGGGGTGAAAAGATTTGGGCTGCGAGGGAAATTGAGTCCTAAATTTATAGGACCATTCGAGGTTTTGCGAAGAATATGTGAAGTCGCCTATGAATTAGCCTTACCAATAGAATTGTCCAAGGTTCACAATGTCCTCCACGTCTCGCAACTACGGAAATATATACATGATCCTTCACATGTGTTATCTTACGAACCGTTGCAGATAGATGAGTCATTATGTTATGAGGAAAGATCTATAAGGATCCTGGATAAACGGGAAAAAGTGTTGCGGAACCAGACAATACCTTTAGTTAAAGTATTGTGGACCAATCATGGGACGGAAGAAGCAACTTGGGAAAAAAAAGTAGATATGCAAGAACGATACCCCAATTATTCCAAGGTATATTGTACCTTTCGAGACGAAACTTCTTTAAGGGTGGTAGAGTGTAATAGCCCGACTTTTTAAGCTAAGATTAGAATCGATAATCCACAATCAATTATGCTAATGATGATTAAATTAAGTTGTGACCGTTATGTTCCGAAATCTAAGAGTTTAAATGAATGTTATGTGAATTTTGTTGCTGACGTGGATATTATGTGTTATTAGCAAACTAATAACATGAGCTATGTGATAATAATTGAGTAATTTATGCACTATGTTTGAAAACTTAAGTATCGTTTCAGAATTAGGAAATTGGTAGTAGTCGTTAATATCGTTTTGAAGATCGGGGAAGTAAGATTAAGGATTAATTAAGTCGAGATACTTCCATTAAGGTATATAGTATACTTTGGAGGAAATTAGTTAAGAACAATTAAGGATTAAGAAGTGATTGAGGAAAGAACCTAAATTAAAAGCCGGGAAAATTCTGGTGTGTTCATAGGCAAGAGAATGACGATTTTAACCCCAATACTAAACTGAAAATTTCCAATCCTACCCTTACCCATTCTCCCTATATAGGATACCAATACCCTCATTCATTTTCATCAGAGACACTTGACAAACAAACACAACAAAGCAACACATTTCTCTCTCCCTCATTCATGCCATTTCTGGCGAGTTGCAGGAAGCTCCATTGCCATCTTGTTTTCTTTGGCTCCTAGCATTGAAACTTGAATGGAAACACTTCCCTAGGTTCATCAAGGTGTCCTCCATATTGGGCAGGCGTTATTTTTGAAGTTCCATTCCTGTAACCCTAAGAAAAACCAAGGAAGGTGAGTTATGGCTGAATTTCAGCATGCATGAGGTATATTAGTTTGAAACTTGATTTCCTTGGGTTAATTACTAACTTTAAGGTGATGAATGTTTTGCCTAAGGTCCTAAGAGTTTGCTGGAGAGGTGGTAAAAGTTATAAGTAAGATTTGATTTCCTAGACACCAAGTTAAGGTACACAAGAACCACCCTTTAAAGCTTTACTTTCTTAATTGTTATCATAACACTTGTTTATGGAATTTATGAAAGCTACAAATATGTATTGTGTGGGAAACCTACTGTTTTGTTAAGAAGTTATAAGTAGTTGATTTCAATGTGTTAATTATGATTCGTGGTTGAAGATTTTCAAATTAGAAATCATTGCATGTCAAGTTCCTCTAAAACCGATCAAACCATGCTTCTACTTCGATTGTGCTTTGTTTAGATGCCTTCATTGTTGCTGCCCTTTTATGGTAAACTACTGTAAAGTACTTATATTGTTTGTTGATCAACCTTGTATCACATCTTCCTCTTATATTAAGTATAACCTCTGTTTGAGAAGTAAACAACACCTAAAAACTCAACTTTTTGCTTAATTACTTTCTGAACTTGTAAACTCTTGTGCCTTTGATCCTTTCAATGATTTTTTCATGATGAATACCTACTGCCCTTTATATATATTAAGTGTGAAACCTAAACTTTAGCTAAACCCAAGAAGTACAAGTGATCATTACATAAAACCATTGTTCATTAACACCAAACCCAGAACAATCTAAATTCCTATGTTCTCTTTGTGTGAAGTAATCTTCTATATGTTAAGTGCACTCTATGAACCCTTCACCTACTGCCATATCTTGATAACCCTGCCTTTAATCACCTTTATTAATCATAGCACTCTTTCGAAACATGGTTGTTAAGTCACCTTTCCAAATATAGTGGAACTTGACATAGCAAGCTTGTTTTTCGAAACTTGTTTTGATAAGTTAAGTTGATTATAAAGTTGGTTTGATCAAGTATTGGAAAATAAAGTTTTTGAATATATTTGAGTATAAGTTAAAGACTACTTTTAGAAGGGAAGTAGCTGCGTTAGCAGTGATGAATAACATTCGTAGAGCGGGTTTGCTCTTTAAGTCATTAGAGCGGGTATTGCTCCGGAGCGGGTATTGGTCCGTTATATAGGGTCATGACCTAGAAAGTCTTGCAAGCAGAAGTTAATAAAGGTGGGGAGACGTCACTCAAAAGTTTGGAGATTCGGCTTTGCCCTCCATTCGTGTTCCTTCTCAGAGATAAAAATATTTTTGAGTTTTGTACCAATGTATTTAAGTGAGTAATACTAATCTATGTTTGTACTAATATTCGTATATATGTGTATATCTAATTGTAAATATATGAAATATTCAAAGAGTTGATTCATACAAGGTTACTAGAAATCTGAGTATATAGTGATAATTAAAAGGTTTCCGTTTCAAGTTTCTTATATATAATCTGAAATATAAGATACAAGGTTTTAAAGATAATTGCATATCAACGTTGAGGAATACAAAATTGACTTTTGGGAAAATAGGAGCTTGAAGTTCTGATGATAATGTAAGATTCTGAATCCTATTATGAGTTTTGTATGTTTGAGATTCTCTGGATCATGAGAAGGTTATAATTAGAATTTCAAAAGTGAACTATCATTTCGAGATGTTAAAAATTGTGTAAATAATGATATGAGTCGTTTTCAAAACACTTATGATCATTTAACCGCACTCGAACCAACTTCAACATTCCCTACAAAAATCACTAACATGAACTCTGCCCCCACCAGGACAGGTTCCAAGAACAAAATCAGCAAAACTGAGTACACACTGTCCAACCAGAAAATCTTTTGGTGGCTTAAAACATATTTATAGATTTAAGCTTATCTTACAAAATATTAGAAATCAGGCCAATTACTTATAAACAATTTCCCATGTTACTCGTTCTAAATAATAATAATAAGAGTATCTCACAAAATAGGTAGTATATACTTTCAATTTGGAGGAACCATGAAAATTTCGTAGATCTAATCTCCCAAAATCTACTCTCATTCTGATACATTCTAAGATATAATAACATCTCATGCTTCTGTATTTCAAATATAAAACTCTTCAATCCAAATATGTACCACAGAACTAACTCCTTTCATAATTCCTGAGAAGTCTCTTGGTAAATCATCCTCATGTTTAGCGCATGGATTCCATAAACTCGGAAGAGTACAACATTACTTCGAAAATCAAGCTTGAAATAGCTTTCCACGAAACCATTTGCATATTCAAATACATATTCTATTTCCTTCATAAATCTGTACTGGGGAAGAGAACACGAATAGAGTTGCCTTCCAGGCAAGTTCTCTAAACTTTTACAAGGGACGTTTCCCTCTTCCATTATATACTGCTTGCAAGACTTTTAGGTCATGACCCTACATAACGGAGCAATACCCGCTCCAAACACATAATGAGCAAACCCGCTCTACAAATGCTGTTCACTTCCCCTTATAAAACAAAACTTGTAATTCAATAATTTCCGAATCTCAAATTCAGGATTCTCGAATCCGATATATCAAAATCTTATGACACAACTGCACTTAGGCATTTTACATACAAAACTTAAATTTGCTTAATAAATACTCTAGTTTCCAACAACTTAGTATAAACAACCTTTTATAAAAGTTATTTGATGAAAAATACTCAAATGCGGACTCTAAAAGAAATGTGATCTAAATTCTACGAGCTTATTAATTATCATAACTGAAGTCAACAAGTCACAGCTTCCCGAAAGAGTATAATCCCATAATAGAACTTAAATCTTACATAAACTTTAAGTAATCACAATGTAGTAATATCAATTTTCACATTGTTCATATTTCTAGATTTATGAATCATATCACATCTATCTAAGTCTCATAATATAAAACTTCATAGGACATATTTTTCTTTATAATTTAGGTGAAACTCATAAAGATCTGACTTATGTATTATAACTACAAGTAACTTTTCCATTAAAATAATTTGGCGTTGAACATTCCTCCTTCTTTCAATTATTTAGACCTCTCATACTTGAACTTCGACTTCTAGGAGCCCATTGACAAATAATCTAAAATGTTTAAACTCCACCCCATAATTGAACTGACACCTCATCACTTTAGACTTAGTATCATAAGATAGTTGTCTGGGTTGCCGGCTTTATTGCCTCGATACTTTATACTTCCATAACCATTAATATCTTATACCTTAATTTTCAATCTACAATTATTATTATAACTCAACAACATCTTATTTCATCTTTCCACGTCATAAATAGTTATACCATTATTCAGCTATCCGTTTATAATTTTTATTATCACTCCAAATACTTAAACTCATTTATAACTCATAACAATATTTCTTAAATATTCGAACTCAATGTTCATATTAATTTTGACTCCTTTATTTTATTATTAAGGCCTATCACCACTGCCCATTTTACAAAATGTTTATACTTCTCCCACTTTCCATTATGTAACTTATTACTCTTTCCATTAGAGGATGGTATCTCTAAAACTTTTTATTTATCCCCGTCAAAGGCTCATAGTAGAAGATTTTCCAATTCGGGTATAGTCCTTCACAATTCAACTATTGCAATTATATTGTTTTGTTACTCCTTCAATCCGTCACTCCTTTCATGAGCTCTTATATAACTATTATAATCCTCACATATCTATTTTACTTCTTAATACTTGATTTATGTCATCCACCATTTACCAGCTTGCTTTAATGACCCGTGAAGTTCTCATATCATAATCCATTAATCTACTTTCAAATTACAATCGTTATTACCCAACTACTTTAGCTTCTCACATAACAACTTACCTCCCTAAACAGAGCTCCTCAAACAACCATTTTATTCTTCAACCATTTCAACATAAATATCCAATCTTATAAACCCAATTCCAAAGATTATAAATACTTATAATCATAGATATTAATATTAATGGTTATGGAAGTATAAAGTATCGAGGCAAGAAAGCCGGAAACCCAGACAACTATCAAGGCTAAAGTGATGAGGTGTCAGTTCAATTATGGGGTGGAGTTTAAACATTTTAGATTATTTGTCAATGGGCTCCTAGAAGTCAGAAGTTCAAGAAGTATGAGAGGTCTAAATAATTGAAAGAAGGAGGAATGTTCAACGCCAAATTATTTTAATGGAAAAGTTACTTGTAGTTATAATACATAAGTCCGATATTTATGAGTTTCACCTAAATTATAAAGAAAAATATGTCCTATGAAGTTTATATTATGAGACTTAGATAGATGTGATATGATTTATAAATCTAGAAATATGAACAATGTGAAAATTGATATTACTACATTGTGAGTACTTAAAGTTTATGTAAGATTTAAGTTCTATTCTGGGATTATACTCTTTCGGGAAGCTGTGACTTGTTGACTTCAGTTATGATAATTAATAAGCTCGTAGAATTGAGACCACATTTCTTTTAGAGTCCGCATTTGAGTATTTTTCATCAAATAAATTTTATAAAAGGTTGTTATACTAAGTTGTTGGAAACTAGAGTATTTATTAAGCAAATTTAAGTTTTGTATGTAAAATGCCTAAGTGCAGTTGTGTCATAAGATTTTGATATTTTTCAAATAAGTTCATTTCATCTTACTCTAACTCAACACTATCCCTAGACATTTCGCGTCAACCTAGTCGTCCTTTTTCTTCTCCTTCCTTTGTTTCCCTTTAAATTTGGAATTACAGTCGGTAATTTCAAAAAATCACTCGGTAGTTTTACCAAATGGATTAAACTAGTCAACAAATAGACTAAAATAGTCACTGAATACATTAAAAATGTGATTACTGAATTGATTAAACTGATCACTAAATAGATCAAACTAAATAAATCTTACAAGACAAACTGTTTAGGATCTTAACTGATTATAGATTATAATAAATTAGAATTGACTTTAGATACGAATTGAAGTATTTAAATTATATTTTCTGTACTAAAATTCTGAATAAGATTTTACGTTTTCATACGTAGCGATGAATCGGTAATGCTTTAATAATTTTCTATGAGAAAATGTATTTTTGAAGGATGATATTTGTATAATTTGGTGTTTCACGTACGCAAAGCCTAACGCATTTGACTCGACACATCGGACGTCTTATAATCAAATTCAGAGCCGAGCTTAAATCAGACAAAAGTCACTGGTGATTTGAAAAGGCCAAATGGGCCAAGGCCACACGCACATAAATGTTTTGATTAGAGCTGTCAATTCAGTTACTCGAGCCGGGTTCAGGTTGGGTCATCTCAGGTTTCAAATTATGTTCGGTCAGGTCGCGTCAGGTCAATAAATCAAACAGGTCGGGTGCAGGTCGGGAACGATCGTAATTCGGTCAGGTCAGCCTCGGTTTGTTTTTTCTTTCAGGTTCGGTCGGTTCGGGGACGGTCGATTTCGGAACAGGTTATCTTTCGTGGTCATGTGGTGTCGGGTCGGGTTTATTGCAGGTTTGTTGCGGGTGCTTTCAGGTTTAGGTCATACGTGGGTCGGATACTTATCAGGTCAAGAGAATAACGGTTTGGGTCAGGTTCGAGTCAAGTTCAGGTCGTTAGTTATCGGGTTGTGTTATAATTGAGTTGTGCCATACTTGGTCTGGGATAGCTTCGGGTATGGAACGGGTCATGAAACTTGTGTGTCACTACTTCAAAATTTTTCATTATTTATTATTTAATTGAAAATCAATGCTTGAATAGTTCATCTATTTATATGCCTTTTTGTAATAGTGTTAGTTTATAATTTATGTTACTATGTGGTGAAATTAATGACAAGTCGAGTTACCAAAAATCAACAAGTCGGGTAGCATGTAACAACAAGTCGGGTAACATGTAACAACAAGTCGGGTAAAACCATGTACCAAGTCGCAACAGGTCTTGTAAATCAGGTAACCGGTCGCACCAGGTCGGGACAATAACAGGTTGAGTCGAGTTATAATCGGTTTCAGGTCCTAATCAGGTCGGGTGTCGAATCGGGTTCAGATCATTGTCAGGTCTGATCACTTCAGTTATCGATCTTTTTTGGGCGGGTGTCGGTTCAGGTTCAGGTCATAGATTGTTGGGTCAAGATCAGATATCGGTTATTATCAGGTCGGGTGCAGGTCAGGTTTCAGGTGACCTGTTTTACAAAAATTTTAGGTGCAAGTCAGTTACAGGTCATTACAGGTTCAGGTCGGGTAGTCAGATCATGTCATTTTTTGACAACTCTAGTTTTAATCAAGTAAGTTGTGCCACATTCCAGCCAAAATAAGGCTTCCTAAACTCACCAAAAACCTACATTATACTACAACATCAACCACGTCAAAATAAAAGAAAACAACAACATCAACACCTGAGAAAACCCACTTCAATGGCGTCGAAGAGAGAGTTTCATGAAAGAGAATCGAGCTCGTCGCAAGAGCGAGAAAGTAAGACGATCAAGGAGGCAGAGGTAGATGCTTCAGTTTCAGCTGTGGGAGAGAACTTGCTGCCGGTATCGCTTCTCTCTTTACGTCTTCTTGTTTCTTGTTTTTCCTTTAATGTGGAAATGTTATTATGTGTGTTCGTGCATTTCTTTACTTTCTTTGCTTTCTTTTTTCTTCTTTGGGATCAATGCAGGTTTTTATCTTTTTGCTTTCTCTTATGGGTCGGTGTTTAGCTTGTGTATTTTTTGTTGTATGAAACAACGAGTAGTGTTCTTTTTTCTTCTGAAATAGAACTTTTTGTTGGAAAAGACCTATTAAAATAGTCATTTTGTTGGAAAAGACCTAATAACAACTTTTTTGTTGAAAAAGACCAATTATAATACTTTTCTTTGTTAATTAAGACCGCTTCAACATATTCCGGCCAAAAAGCCAATTTCCCGACATTGACTTTTCTTATCATCCCTTTCTCATTAAATGGGAACTACCTATTTTTTTGTATCCTAATCCCTTAACCCTACCAAACCCTTTCCTCTTGCTTCCCATCTTAAGGGATTAGGATAGAAAAATATATAGTTTGGTCCCATTTAATGAGAAAGGGAGGGTAAGAAAAGTCAATGTCGGAGAATTGGCTTTTTGGCCGGAAAATGTTGATGTGGTCTTAAGTAACAAAGGGAAGTATTATAATAGGTCTTTTTCAACAAAAAAAAATTTATTAGGCCTTTCCCAACAAAATATCCATTTTAATAGGTCTTTTCCATCAAAAAGTTCTCTGAAATATTTGTTTTGTTTGATGTGGTTCTGTGTTTTGTGCATTTTCCCAAAACGATGGAAAGTTTGCATTTTTTCTTTCTTCTTTAATATTTGTTTTGTGTTGATATGGTTCTGTGTTTTGTACATTTTCCCAAAACGATGGAAAGTTTGCATTTTTCATTTCTTCTGGAGTATATGTTTTGTGTTGATAAGGTTCTGTGTTTTGTGCATTTTCCCAAAATGATGAAAAGTTTGCATTTTTCATTTCTTATGGAGTATTTGTTTTGTGTTGATGTGGTTCTGTGTTTTGTGCATTTTCCCAAACCGATGGAAAGTTTGCAATTTTTCTTTCTTCTTTAATATTTGTTTTGTGTTGATATGGGGTGTTTTGTACATTTTCCCAAAACGATGGAAAGTTTGCATTTTTCATTTCTTTTGGAGTATATGTTTTGTGTTGATAAGGTTCTGTGTTTTGTGCATTTTCCCAAAATGATGGAAAGTTTGCATTTTTCATTTCTTCTGGAGTATTTGTTTTGTGTTGATGTGGTTCTGTGTTTTGTGCATTTTCCCAAAACGATGGAAAGTTTGCATTTTTTCTTTCTTCTTTAATATTTGTTTTGTGTTGATATGGGGTGTTTTGTACATTTTCCCAAAACGATGGAAAGTTTGCATTTTTCATTTCTTCTGGAGTATATGTTTTGTGTTGATAAGGTTCTGTGTTTTGCGCATTTTCCCAAAATGATGGAAAGTTTGCATTTTTCATTTCTTCTGGAGTATTTGTTTTGTGTTGATGTGATTCTGTGTTTTGTGCATTTTCCCAAAACGATGGAAAGTTTGCATTTTTCATTTCCTCTAGAGTATTTGTTTTGTGTTGTGTTGTGTTGATGTGGTTCTTTGTTTTGTGCATTTTCCCAAAAGGGTGGAAAGTTTGCATTTTTCCTTTCTTCTTTGGGATCAATGCAAGAACTTGTCTTTTTACTTTTTGCTTTTTCCTTATTAGGTCGCCAGGTCGGTTGTTTTGTGCAATTTTTCTTTCTGTATCGAACAAGAAGTAGTAGGGCGTAGAAGCTAAGTGTTATATCATTCCACTCTTGTATTAGATTATTGCTTCAAATTTGCCATCTTGATTTTCTTATCTCTGGCTCCGTAATTAGATTTCTTCTCTTTCAAGCTCCTTTCTTTTGGGGATTTAGAGAAGAGAGAATCAGACATGGGTAGCGAAGGCATTTGGAGGAGAGAAAAATTAGGGGATAGGTTTCCTCGTGCGTGCTATTGCTTGCTTACTTTGATTTAATTATGTTTTTCACTATCCAGATCAGATTTTTAAAATATTAATCTGTCCCAAGTTAATGAAGGTGATCAGTTGATAAAATCTTTTTGTTGGGATGCAGACAAAGATATTTTTAAGCCACTCATAAAGCAAACGGAGTGTGAGTATTTTTATTTCTCATGTCGATTTCAGTGTGTTAATTACATGCAATTAATATATTTGTTCTTAATGTTAAATTAATAAATGATATTTCAATAGTTTTATGCTGGGCATACATGACAACCGATTGGCTTGAACCGTTGTATTTCTTGAAGCATAACAAGAAAATTGAGTTGTCAATCCAAGAGTTGGCTGACAACATTGACATGGAATCTGAAGCTATGGAATACCCAACCAATCTATCACCTGTATTGAATTGGATTGCAAAACATGGTTTGAGCCTAAAAGAAGATTACCCGTATACGTGAAAGAAACAAGTTCCCCAAGACCCCAACCAAGGCGACCAGTAAGTATTTCTATAGTATTATTTGGTTTATTTCATTATTTCACTTTGGATAAAAGTTTTCTAACAGTTTTTATACCCAGGATGCCCATATTATTAGAATTTGCAAGCTACAACGTTTTAAACCTGACAATGAAAAGACTATAAAACTACTTGAAAACACGCCTTTGGGAGCTAAACTTAGATACGACAGGGTCGTATATTACGATATGGTGCTGGTAAGTACTAAACAAGATTTTATGTGTAAATATAATTTTGTCGATCTAATTTAACAATTTTTTTTTTCCAGAAAAACCCAAATGGTGTTTATAGACTGAAAGGAGATGAGTACCCGGCCCCCAACCGGATCCCTATAGCGTACATAAAGAGCATCTTGATCATGCTATTGTGCTTACCGGATGGGGAACAGAAGATGACGGCGTTAATTACTATCGATGTCACGATACTAATGAATTAGGCGCGCCACACAAAGGAAAATACAAAATCATCAGGAGCTCAAGTTTGAAGGAAGATGAAATTGAGCCAATAGCGTTGGTGTACTATGCTGAGATTGCAAACTGGTATTGTTTTGGTTTGTGTTGACTTAGTGATTGGTAGTTTGTTGATTTATTTTACTTGATGTGACATGTTGAATTGTTTTTCTATCACATTATTCACTATGGGATTATACCAAATGAAACTTTTTGGTCTTGTTTTGAGTTTTAGTTTAGTTTCAATGGATATTCTAGACTATGTCTTTAGATGCTTTCTAGTTATAATATATGTTGTGATATTCATAAAAATTCTCTAGGTTACTAAGTTAGAATTCAGATTTATTGACTTCAAACGACTATTTACCGGCGTATAAAAAGTGCACCTAGATGCTGAGGCGCAAAGCATTTTGGGTCAAGCGCTTTCCTTGTACTAGGAAAAGCGATTTCAAAAAAACACACTTGAAGCAAAGTACCCAAAAAAGCACAATTCATAACCGTCCTTTATATTTTTGATTAAGTTCACATATAGAGTCCGTCAAAAAAAAAAAGTTCACATATAGAGGAGACAACAAAATTGTTGAATAATATAGTTTGTTATTACTTAATTATAAGAAATATCGAATCTGATTCTTATATCAAAAGGTTGTTACATATTAAACAAAATTACTAAATAAGGTTTGTTATAGTTTGTACGAGTTTACTAATTAATTAAGTGAATATAATCTAATTAACTATTATATAAATTAAAAATAAAAGTATGATACTATAAGAAGTCTAGCTTAATAAAAGTAATACATACTGATAAGTGCATATTCTAACATTATTTAGTTTCATATTAGGGTGCATTTTCATATAATATTAGAGCATTTACATTGCATTTTTGCATATTTAGGTCACTTTTTATAAGCTATAGTGCTTTCACGGGTTGTTTGGCATTTTGATGTAATCTCAGGTACTTTAGACACCTGTTTGAGGAAATGATGGTTAAGGCACTTGGATTACTTCAAAACGATATATCATGTGCCCAAAACAGATTGGAACTGAAGAAGATACAAACGGCTTTGTTACTTGTGCGAAATATGACACACTTTCACCATTTTGATCATAACTTTTTGTAAAAAATTGATAATAAAGTAATTCCAATTGGGTTGGAAACTAGACTTCAAAAGCTTTCCAACGATATATAAATGTGCAAGAATCAAGTTAAAGCTCCAGATCATAAGTTATAGTTGTTTGAAGTTGAGCTAAAGAATATAACGGTTATAGGCCAACACCTTCGTGTCAATATTGACATTTGACATGACCTTGTTGCCTTCTTTTCTCGGAGGCAATAGATGTTTCTTCGTGGAGACATTATGTATGATCAGCTCAACACGTCCGTGTCAATATTGACACGTCCATGTTGGTCTGCTCAGTGACGCATTTTTTTTATCGGTTTTTTCACCAAATGCCCCCGAGTTTTCACGAAATTCACCGGGTACCCTCACACTTTTGAAAATACACTTAGTACCCCCTCAGTTTCAACATAATACACCAAAATGCCCCTAGTGACTAACGGCGTTAACCGCCGTTAGTCATTAACCTTAATTTTCTGTTTTAAAGCCTAATTAACCCTAACCCTAAACAACCTAACCCTAACCCCTAAACCCTAACCCTAACCCCTAAACCCCAACCCTCCCCCACCCTCCCACCACCCCCACCCCAGCCAGCTCCCCCCCCCCTCCCCGCAGCCCCCCACCCCCGTCGACCTCCCGCGATCCCCCACCCCATCGACTTTCCCCACCCCACAGCCTCCCCCCTCCCCCACCCTCCCGCGGCCCCGTCGAATCCCCCCCCCTCCCCCCACCCCCGTCGAATCCCCCTCCCCCCCCCCCGGCCCCCCTACCCCAAAGCAGCCCCCATCCCCCTTACCCACACCTCTCCCCCCCCCCCCGCTCGATTTCCCCCCCCCCCACCTCGACAGTCGCATCCCAGCGGCCCCCCACCCCAGCGCCCCCATCCCTTCGATTTTCGCAACTTTCATCCCCACCTGGTTTTCGCAGCCCTCCCCTTGAATTTTCAATCCCCATAAATCGAACTTCCGACGGATTTGGAGCGAGAAATAACGTTGAAATCTTCGGCATTGTTGCGATGCTTGGTTAGGTAAAGGGGCTGCGGAATTTCGTCAAGAGGAGCTGTGGATGGGAGGCTGCGGGGATTGGGTGGGGGACAAAGAATGTAATTGGTCCGGTGGGGGAATCCGACGAGGTGGTGGGAGGAGGGGAGGCTGCGTGGGGATGGGGGAGGGGGCTGGGGGGTAGGGGGATTAGGTGGTGGTGGAGGGGGGGCTAGGTGGTGGTGGAGGTCATGGTTAGGGTTAGTTAGGTTTTAGGGTTTAGTTAGGTTAATTAAGGCTGATTAGGATTTAATTAGAGTTAAGACTAACGGCGGTTAACGCCGCTAGTCATTAGGGGCATTTGGGTGTATTATGATGAAACTGAGGGGTACCAGGTGTATTTTCAAAAGTGCGAGGGTACCCGGTGAATTTCGTGAAAACTCGGGGGCATTTGGTGAAACCGTTTTTTTATTTTAGGAAGCTATAACTACTCTTTTTATTCGTTTTATGAAGGGGGAGGGTTTATTGTAGGGGCGTCCATAAAAAACCGAAAGCGAAAAATCGTACCAAAAAAAACGAAAAACTGGTCTAAATGGATGGTAATTGTACCAATATAAAAAAAATTTAACGGTACGGTTAACGAACCGATAAAACTAATTGTTAAATGGTACGGTTACAGTTATGATTTTTGAGTGAACGGTTAACCAAAATACAGAAATATTTATTTCTCTATTTAATTATTGTGAAACATTTTCTAACATTTACATTAATTTTAATATTTGTTACTAAGTTACAACAATTAGAGGAATTATGTGATTATGTGAAACTTTAATACTAATATAAACACTATTATTAGGAATTGGAGTGAATTATTAGTGTTAGTTATGTTTTCCAATGCAATTACTATCCACTTTATAATACATTTTATATTAGAGATATATAATATTAAAATATATGCACAAAAAAGTAGAAAATATATATGTATATTAAGTAAAATATAATAGTATAACTTAAATAATGGTTAATGGTTAACCGAAAAACCGTACCAAAAAAGGGTTCACCGCTTAAGCGGTAACCGGTTTAAACGGTTACAGTTCGCAAAAAGAGCGAACTGAAACTTTCGGTACCGAATCGAAATGTTGTTTTACTTTTTCGGGTTTTTAGAGAGAAGTTAGAGAGAGAAACTTCTAGATCTTCATTAATCTCCAAGACTCTACCTTTCTTCCATTAATTCAAGTATTAATTTTCTTCTTTTCTTTTTGTTTTCTATTATAAAGTTTAACTATTGTTCTCTAGTTTGTCTGTTGATTTCAATTATGCTTGAGCAGTTCTTTTATCTATGGTTAAGTTGAACCCTAATATGAATTAGTTCGTGATTATTTCTTTAAATTCTCAAATTAATTGTTTAATTGCTCTTGCTTAATTGATTGTGCATATTCCAATACTAGACTAGGGATAATTAGTATTGTTATTATTCAATTGTCTTGATCACAACGAGAGTTGGGTTTTGATGGATTTAGTTATTTTAATTAATGACATAAAATTCTCCATGGGAGTGGGTAGAATGGATTGTTAGGAAGTTAGAGTGTCGCGTTTAATGTCTTTAATTTGCATGATTCCACAGGAGTACGCTTGATTGCATATTAGGGAAGCCATAAATACTTGGGAGGTTTATGGTATTTTATAGGGTGTACTTTTCCTTGTGAACATTTAGTTGATTAATTTGGGGTAGGAATTATTATTTTATTAATTCATGTTAGTGGGATACTTAACTCTAGAGTCTTTTATTTTTTATATTGATTAATATAGTTGATTCGACCATTACTGATATTATGTCTCCTTTAGTCTTACTGTTATTTAAGGGCTAATCGTAGAACAACTTTCTCTCTGTGGGACCAATTATGACTTCTCTACTACATAGTTAGGAGTATTAGTTAGGTTATTTATTTTTGTTAGATGCCGCAACATGCCTATCACATACTGGTTCACTTAAGTGGATACTAGCTTTTTATACACGCTATGCGTGCGGCGACATTTTGGGCATAACTATTACTCAGAAGTAAAACAAACCAAAAACGAAAGTTCGTATCTAAGTTCTCCTTCATTTTGTGAGTAAGAAAGATTGAAATACTTACATGTTCTACCCATCGCCCTACGTATACCTCTTATAAACCAATTTATATTTTACATTAAAATCTTAATCAACCATTCTAAGCTTATTCATACCTATACCTCTGACCTGGTCCTAAAATCCTCATTTTCACTCACATAACATCACTTTATCTCTCTCTCTTATTTTCATAATTTTACTCTGACTGTAGTTTTGCACTATTTCTACCTTACAAAATTTGAATTTTTTAAAATTTAATTTTACAATTATAATTTTCATGTAATTGAAAGGAATTCTTAGAAATTTTTCCTTGTAGATTCGTTTTTTATTGTAGTTTTCAAACTCGATTGCATTTATCTAGGACTGTTTTCTACGGGATTTAGGACCTTTTTAATTTATTTTTTACAATTCTAATTTTTATGTATTTTTTTTAAAAATTAATACAATGTGTATCAGTGAGTTCTACGTTTTTTCCAAAATTTGTTGTTTGTACTCTTTTTTTTAAAATTTAATTTTACAACTAAAAAAAATGTATTAATGGGATTACCGACCTCTATTGGTTGTTTGCATTTCAATTGATATATTTTATTGCACCAACTGAGAATTTTTTTTCATGACAAATAAAAGTTTTATTCATGGGTTTCACTTAACATTTCTAAGTGCTATTCATAGTTGTAACATTTATGAGGATCATTATTTTCTCATCTAACTCATTCTTTTTCTTGTAAATATAGAGTGAGAAGCATGTGCTATTGAGCAAGAAGATAAGTAAACAAAGTATGTACCTTGATTCAAAGTGTAGTATTCAGAAATTGAGAGTGTTGAGATGTTGCAAGCAATTCGGGAACACTGATGTGTTTTTTTAGTTTGTGTTTCAAATTGATATTTTTTTTAAAGAAGCACCTTTGATTTTTGTATTGTTCAATTCAACATTATTTCTGTGTATTTTTTTTTTCAGTGTCCTATTTTGTTATGGTAAGTTTTTGATTTATTATTTTAGTCAAAGATAGTAGTGCAATTTGCATTGATTGTGTTGCTAATTAAGGCGAATTAAATTTTATTGAAATTGGCAAGTTTTGCAATGTAGAAGGGTTTAAATGTCAAGTTTTTGAAATGTAATATTTATGTTGTGGAGGGGTAATTAAGTAAATTCCAAAGGGGACACCATTGCTCCCCCCTTGGCTTATATAATAGAGATAATGACTAGTCACAAGTTGAATAAAGGAGTTTATAAAAGTTATATCATTATACTGGAACCAAATATGACAAAAGATTCGTATTAAAGAAAGATTTGACCCATCGATTCATTTGCATATGGAATGAAAGTAGAAGGGAGATGTCTGAAATGTCGCCTCAAACCCCTTTAAGCTTGTCTGGATCTTCGAAGCAATCAGGATCTTCAAGTTCATATCATTCAGGTGTTAGTGGGGTTCCGACTCAAAATTTCGCAAATCTTCAAATCGTGCCTTTTTGGGTTTCTCGGAGCAAATTAATTTCATTGACAAGTCATTGCCAAAGGAGATTGCGAGAGAGTCTTAAGGAAACATATATGAAAGCAATTGAAGAGGATGAAATGAATGGAAAAAATTCAGAGAAAGAGAAGGCATTGAAAAAACGGGCTTTAGATTTGCTACCTGGTGAGACCGGCGATGTGATGAAGAAGCGGAGTGACATAAGCTCGAGATGCGGGGGGGTTTTTTCGGTACGACCGGCCGAAGAGAAGGATCTACAGTTTATGGCTAATTACCCAGCATTTTATCACCCAGGTTTGAAGAATAGATCCGTGGGAAGACCTCCCGTGCATAAGAAGAGTGTTGGTGGTGATGCGAAGATGGATAGGAAAAGAAAGCCGGATGATCGTATTAGGGAATTTGAGAAACAAACTATGCGAGGCTCAATAAGATCTTAAACAGGTGGTCAAGAAAAGAAAAATGAGATTGAAAGGAGTGCAAAAAGAGTCAAGGCCTTAATGATGGAAATTGAGAAGGGCTTGGAGGTCAGGCCAAAACAGACCTCAAGGTGAAAAATGAAAATATTGGCATGGAATTGTAGGGGACTTAATATGGCGAACTCCCTACAATTCCATTTCTATGCTTGGTTAGTCCGCAAATCTGGGCCTCAAGTGTTGTTTTTGTCCGAAACAAAAGCAGATGCAAGTGTTAACCGAAAAATTAGCTATTTTGCTAGGATTTCCTAATGTCTGTAATATAGATGGGGATGGTATGGCAGGAGGATTAGCTCTTTTTTGGGGAAGTAATGTTAGTTTAAATGTATGTAGTAGATCTAAGAATCTTTTGTATTGTAATATAATGGATGTAAAAATGGGTTTATCTTATGAATGGAGGCTTTGTTTGGTGTATGGGTCGCCTTATTTACAATATAGATGCCAAGTGTGGGAAGAAATCCGAAATGCTATAGAAGAGGGTCCTCAAAACTATTTAATTATTGGTGACTTTAATCAAGTGGAGTTTGCAAGTCAAAAATTAGGAGAAAATGTTTTAGCCCAAGGGCAAGAACAATTCTATAAATGGAGATTAGAAATGGGGTTAGTTGAAATTCCATATTCAGGATCTAAATTTACGTGGTGTAGCAATAGGGAGGGGGAAGAGAGAATTTATGAAAGAATTGATAGAGCATATGGGTCGGAAAGTTGGTTTCAGGATCACCTAGAAGCCATTTTTATGAATCTCTATTATATATGGGAACTCTTGAGGACTTTGGTGTCCACCTGAGTTTCCTAAAATACCCTTTATATTATTATTTTTCCAAGATAACTAATAAGGGCAAATAAATCATATAACTTTTTAAAAAGAAAAGCTCTAATGTAACTGCCAGATTTTTCCCCTACAAAAACTACCACATTTTTTTTAGTGAAAGTAATTTCCTGATTTTTTAAAACAAAAAAAACATGTACAATATCACCGCGATGTTCGCGCACGCATCGCGTGCAAAAAATACTAGTTATCCTATTATGGTATCAGATCACAGTCCGATTCTATTATATACAGAAAGAGACTTGAAGAAAAGGAAGAGTGGAATTAAAATGGAAGCGTGGTGCCTTGATTTGGAGGAAGTAAGGAAAGTGATTAATAAATCATGGGAATGTGATGTAGAAGGTTCACCTATGTACAGATTTAAGGAAAAGTGTGCTCAAGTGAGATATAATCTTTTCAAATGGTGTAAAAATTATAAAGAGGAAAATAATATTGAATGGGAACAGATGGTGGAAGAATGTGAGAGGGTTCAATCCAGTTTAGATGAAATAAAGGATGGAGAAAAGGAAAAATATATTAGAGAGGCGCAATTGAAAAAAGCCGAAATTCAACTTGTATATTGGAGGTAGAGGATGAAGGGTAAGAATATAATTTTTGAAGACTCAAACACAAAATGGTTTTTCAGAAAGGCGAAGACTAGACGGAGAAAGAATGAAATTATAATGCTGAAGGACAAGGAGGGAAACTGGAGAACAGAAAGAGATGATATTCACAAGGTGATTTTAGAGCATTTTCAAGGAATTTTCAATTGTGATAAGCAGGACAATGAAGCTTGGGTTCCACCAAATGACATGTCTGCGTTGATTCCGAGGATTGACGAAGAGCAAGCCAGAAAGTTATGTCAAAAAGTCACTATACAAGAAATTCGGAGAGCATTATTCCAAATGGGTGGTTTAAAAGCTCCGGTCCGGGATGGGATTCCGGCTATTTTCTATCGAAATTCTGGAAAGAGGTAGGGAATGATATAAATGTTGCAATACTCCATTTTTTTTGAGAAAGGATATATGTTGAAAGAATGGAATCAAACTCTTATATGTTTAATCCCTAAGGTAGAAAATCCTGAGGAAGCAGGACAGTTTAGACCAATCAGTCTTTGCAATGTGGTATATAAAATAATTTCCAAGGTAATCACAAATATGCTGAAACCTATTTTAAAGTCCCTGGTATCTCCATATCAGAATGCGTTTGTTCCTGGGAGATTAATGTCGGATAATTGCATAATTGCACATGAACTTATGGCGAAATTGAAGCATATGAAAAAAGGGAAGTTTTTTCAAGCAGCCCTTAAGATCGACATGTTTAAGGCGTACGATAAGGTAAATTGGAGCTCCTTGGAATGGTTGCTAGATAAGATGGGTGTACCCCCTTTATGCAGACATTGGATTATGCAATGTGTGACTACGGTCTCCTATTCAATTATTGTTAATGGAGAGCAAACTAGGAGATTTAAACCAAAATGTGGTTTAAGGCAAGGGGATCCTTTATCCCCTTACTTGTTTATTTTGGTAATGGATGTATTTTCCAGAATGATCTCTAATGTAGAGATGGATGAAATGATTCAAGGGATAAAAATAGCTCGAAGGGCTCCGTCAATCTCACATCTGTTTTTTGCTGATGATTCTTTGTTGTTCCTCAGAGCGAAGCCTCAGGCCTGTGTAGAAGTGAAAAAATTAATCTCCAAGTTTAGCAAGATGTCAGGTGAAGTTATTAATTATAGTAAGTCATTGGTAATGTTTAGTCCCAATACTCCGAGTAGGTTTAAGAGGTATACGAGAAGCTTGTTGGGAATGGCTTCTGCTGAAAGCTTGGGAAAGTATTTGGGATGCAATGTTGAAGTGGATGGGCGTAGTTCGACAAACTACATATATGTGATTGATAAAGTTAAAAAGAGGGTGGCAAGTTGGAAACATATGGCTCTTTCTCATACTGGTCGATTAATGTTGATTAATAGTATTCTTGTATCATTGTGTCAACATATCCTTGGTGTATTTATGCTTCCGAAAAAAGTTTCAAATAAACTGAATGGGCTATTTGCAGAGTTTTTATGGATAAATAAGAAGGGAATCCACTCTATTCATTGGAAAAGGAAAGATGTGATAGAAAGGCCGAAATGTTTAGCAGGTCTAGGAATCCGGAATGTTAATGTGTTCAATCAGGCAATGTTAGTAAAACAAGCGTTCAGAATTCATAGTAATCGGGATTTACTGGTATCGAGAGTATTTTTTTCTAAGTATCAAGATTCGCCCGTGACATTGGGTATGAAGGATAAAAAGATGGTGGGTGCGTCATGGGGTTGTAAAGGGCTAATTCGATCAATTCAAGCAAAATAAATCGGGTATAGCGAAGGTAATTGGGAATGGAGTGGGTACGGATATTTTGAGGGATAGGTGGGCGTGTAGGCAAATGGTAGAGGTAAAGAGAGGAATTAATTTAGAGGAAAATGGAGTTAAAAGGGTGTGTGATTTAATGATACAGGAGGATGGAAAATGGAATAATCAAAAAATTTGGAGTTTATTCGAAAGGAATCACGCACGTAATTTTAGCCACAAATATTCCATTGAATAAAATGGATGATGCATATGTATGGATGGCGATAAATGTGGAAAACCAAGTGTAAAGAATGTGTATGCAATGTTGATTAGAGAAAGAATGGGCTTGGATCAAGAGAACAATATGGTTATTGGAAAAAGTTATGGGGAATGAGGTTAAGTCCGAAGAGGAAATTTTTAATATGGAGAATTATTAATCATGCAATTGCAGTGTCAAACAACTTGAGAAAACGGAACATCCCGGTTAAGAAAGAGTGTTGTTTATGTGGTAAGGAAACGGAAACAGAGGAGCATCTGTTTAGAGATTGTGAGATAACCTCAAGAATCTGGTTGGTTTCGTCACTAGGAATAAGGGTGCATATGGTGAAAAATCTTAACATAACAGCATGGATTGTAAATTTCTTAAGGTTTTTATGGAAAGAGGATGGAAAAGAGAGTGAGAGAGCGAGATTGTTTGTCATCACGATATGGGCAATTTGGATGCATAGAAATGATGTGGTATTTAGAAGCCATAAAGTTAACCCCATGGAAATTGTTAACATAAGTTCCAGAATAGCAAGGGATGAAGAATTCAGATCAAGGCATTTACAGACAAATGAGAAAAGAGAAAAGGATGGAATGAATGGAAGGGAGGAAAAGGAAGAACAACGGATAAATGATGATCAGGAGGGAGAGGAAAATGAATGCATACTTATAGTGGATGGGGCTTGGAAAAAAGATAAGAAAGGGATTACTTAGTCGTGAGTTGGTTGGGTCGGTTTTAAGGATGGTCAACGAGTTTTTAAAGGAAGTGCTAAAATTTATGCATGTTCAGCTGCTCAAGCAGAAGGTTACGCATGTTTATATGGATTAAGAGAAGCAATTGGGAAAGGGCATAATAAAGTTAGGGTAAAAACGGATTCAAAGATCTTAGAGCAAGGGTGGAATATAATTCATCTAGGATATGAATTGTATGGTATTATGCAGGATATCATGGATATTAGTAGAAATTTGGAGTCTTTTAGTATTATGAAGGTTAGTAGAGTTCTGGTTAAGGAAGCTCATGATTTAGCTGTGAAAGCTAGGCAGGGAGATGATTATTAGTTTTTGTTGTATTTTTTCTTCTTCTTGTTGGTTCTTGTTGTCAAAAAAAAAAAAAAAAAAAAAAAAGAAAGATTTGACATATGCATCAACCAAGATACTTCTAATTAGATGAAGAAAAAAACAATTTCTTTTTCCTTTTGCTTCTGAAAATTGATAGCATCTTGTCCTAGACTACTAGTTCAGAGATCATCATCAAAATAGAACATAATAATTCCTAAATTGAGGGTCATAAACTACCACTCAACAACTCTACCAATCAAATACTTTTCCATCATAGATCCAATTAGCTTAGTTTATTAAACTATTTTAAAAATATTGACAAACGTGTCGCACACCTAACAAAGATAATTCCTAACTGACCTTCTAACTATGTAGCATGGTAAGTCAAGGTTGATTCCACAGAGACAAACAGTACCAAGCACTAGATAGCTTTAACTCAATTTAACTAAACAAGTGATAAACAATTATGGTGAAAAGGATGCTAAACTAACAATAACACTAAATTATTGCAACTAATATATAGTAACACACGAAGTAAGCTCGATTAATAAGATATCTAGAATTAAGTATCCCCACTTGCACGAATGATACATGATATAGTTCCCATCCCAATAAATAAAATCAATAGTCAACAAAGAGGAGCAATGCGCCCTAATTTACCATAGACCTCTCCCGAGTACCTCTGGCTACTTAACATACAAGCAATCATACCTAATTCCATGGAATCATGCAAGAAAGAGACATTAAGCATGACATCAAAAATAAATTCTTAGGAATCCTATCTACTTATTCCTATGTAGAGATCTTCATACTCTTGATTGAATCAACAAATCCATATAGATTCAATCCCATTAAAAACAAGACATAAGGAATCAATTCAATACCATCTATCCCTTGTAAGATAATGAGTTTAACACAATTCAATCAAGTAAGGACAATTAATCAAATTAAATTGGGATATAAGGGGAATTCATGCATCAATCATTGATAGAGTTCAATTTAGCCCTAGATTATAGAACTACTAACTCATAATTAAAATAACAAATTAACGCAATTAAGGAACAAGCAATTAGACATGATAATAAATAAGGAGAGGGAATTAAAGAAACTTAGTCTTTTACTTGAATGAAGAAGATCCAAGATAGCAAAATTTAAGATCTCAAAGTTAAACAATGGAGTTCTCTTAAAAGGCTCTCTGAAAACTGATGATTAAAACCTAAGCATCGTGCTAAAACAATTAAAAGAGTATTTATAGTTTCCTATATTAATAAAAACGACAAAATAAAAACATGCCATGGAGCAGACTAGCACGGACTTGTCAATATTGACAAGAATGTGCTAACCTACTATTACATAAAGTCTTTACGAACAAACAACTATTGCCTCCAAGAAAAGAAGGGAAACGGACGTGTCAATATTGACATGGGAATGTTGACCTGTAGCACACCAAAGCATTATCTGCGAACAGGAAGTTCTTGACTTATGGAAAAAGGGGTGACATCACAAATGACACGGACGTGTTGCCCACAAAACTCGCTTCCAGTAGCTATTGCCTTGGTCCAAAAAAAAATAACGATGTGTTCATCTGCTTCAGCCTATATTCGAGTCAATAGTCAACTCCAACGGCCCACAAGAGATCAAAGATGTTTGGATCTCCTGGAAATTCATTCAAACCCAAGTAAACAACCCGTGAAATGACATGGAACTAGATAGAACCAAATGAACGCAAAATTAGTCCTAAAGCTCTAAAATTAAGCTAAATGAGACTTAAAATGTATAAAAATTGTAAACTATTATCGACTTATCAGTATATTAAGTGAACCATTATAAATTAAACTATACAAATTTTTAAAAGGGAGTTCGCCCATTCTGGCTTCCTAAAAAGCCAGAAGAAATTGAACAATCCAAAAAAAACTTTGAACACTCATAATATTTTAATTCACTTTTTTTTTAGGAAACTACTACCTTCATTATATTAGGGTTCTTCGATCCATAGCCTTTGCTATAACGGCAGAGGTTGCGTTTCGATCTCTTCCTTCATAATCAATCCTGTATTATCAAATGAAACCCTAAAGCTCGAAATTAAACAAAAAAAAATTGATGAGAATCGGCATGACGAAAATGGGAGGAAGAAAATGAAACCTGATAGGCGTGTCGCGCACCTGACAAAAGTAATTCCTAACTAAACCTCCTAATTATGTACCAGGGCAAGTCAAGGTCGAATCCACAGAGAAAAACAGTATCAAACACTAGCTATCTTGACTCAATCTAACTAAATACGTGACAAACAACGGTGAAAAGGATGTTAACTAATTTTAACACTAAACTATAACAACTAGCAATAGCACACGAGGTAAAATCAATTAATAAAGGCATCTAGAATTAAGTATCCCCATTAGCACGAGTAATACATGATTAGTTCCCATCCCAAATAACGCAATCAATAGTCCAAAAGGAGTAATGCACCCTAAAAATACCAAAGACCTCTCCCTAGTACCAATGGCTATTCTAATCAAGCAATCAAACCTATTCCAATGGAATCATGCAAGAAAAGAGACATTAAGCAAGACATCACAATATAAATTCCTAGTAATCCTATCTACTTATTCCCATAGAGATATATTATTCATACCCTCGATTGAATCAACCAATCCATCTAGATTCAATTCCCATTGAAAACAAGACATAAGGACTCAATTCAATATCACCTATCCCTATTATGATAATGAAAATAAACACAATTCAATCAAGCAAGGACAATTAATCACATTAGATTGGGATTTGGGGAGAATTCATGCATTAAACATTGCTAGGGTTCAATCTTAACCCTAGATTATGGAACTACTCACTCATAATTGCAATAACAAAACAATTCAATAAATAAAAAGTAAACATAATAATAAATAAAGAGAGAGAGAATTAGAAAACATAGTCTTTTACTTCAATGAAATTAATCCAAGGTTGCAAAATCATAGATCTCAAATTAACAATGGAGTTTTTCTCTCTAAACTCTCTAATACTGAATAATTAAAACCTAGGTGCCGAAATAAAACTTCTAAAAGGGTATTTATAGTTTTCAAAATTAATAGAACAACTTAATTAAATCCCGACGGAAAACATATTGACACGGGCGTGTCGACCCGATATTACAAAAACAATCGCAAGATAAAACGTTCCCGATTCTAGAAAAGTGGAGCAACACAAACGTGTCACATTTGACACGGTCGTGTTGCCTTGGATTACTCGGATCGGTAGTAAGGCGATATGTGGAGAGCAGGGTGACACGAGCGTGTCATAAATGACACGGACGTGTCGGTACAGCAGACGCAAACAACGCAACTTCGAACATCTATAACTTTTGATCCAGAGCTTCAATTGACTCGTGTAATATACTGTTGGAAAGCTCTTGAAGTGTAGATTCCAACCCAGTTGGAATTATCTTATTATAATTTCTGTGTTTAAAGTTATGGTCATAGTAGGGAAGAGGTGTCCTATTTCACACAAGTGTGAAAAGCGGTTTGTATCTTCTCCAATTCCAATCCATTTTGGGCATATGATGATATATCGTTTCAAAGGTCATCCAAGTGACTTACTAGTCATGTCCTTCCATAGGAGTATAGAGTACCTGGAATTACATCAAAATACCAAACAACCCATGAAAGTAACATAGCTTATAAAGGAACCCAAATAATGCACAAATGCAATCTAATGGTCTAAAACTAAGCTAAATGAGACTTAAAATGCATCTAAATGATAGACAATTATCAACTTATCAAACTCCCCAAGCTAGACAAATGCTGGTCCTCAAGCAATCCAAGGTAAGACATAGGGAAAGAATAAGATAAAAGCTACTCAACAAGACACACAACACGGTTAACAAGCCAACTTGAATATGAAAGACCAACCATGAAAGGAATAAGCACAAAACTATCCAATCCAATTCCTAAACCTCACAATTGTGACTCGACAACCAATCTTACCACTTCACTCCCCCAAGCTTGCCTTGACTATTCATGGTAAAACTCACTTTGGTCGTGCACACAATCACTCATATATATGAAATGGGGGAGATGATCACTCAAGGCTCCATTCCTTTGACTATATCCTAGCATAAGCTTGCATATCTTCTCACTCTTCACCGCTACGGGACTACGTTACATGCAAAGAATCCTGAGGACTTCATAGGGATGTAATGAAGGCTTAAGGTAAGGGTGTGGGAAGTTCTAGGAAAGTGGTGCTCAAAGGGGAAAGTGAAGCTTTTTCAAACACCTTTGACAACAATTACTAAACTCCAAACACACGCATTCTAATTGCACTTCATTTTCTTTATCTCATTAGCTAACTCATAACTCCTAAAATATAAACTCCAATTTTCTTTTATTGCATACTAAAACATAAATCACAATCTTTCTTTTGTTTTTGTTTTTTTCTCTTTTTTTTTCTTTTTAATAAAGGATTTAGGAAATCATCTACAAGAGGAAATCAATAGGAGTTTCAAATAAAGTAACTATGAGGAGATGAACTCCACATAGATCATGAGTTCCAACTAAGCATTACAAGACAAAGAAACACCACAATCAATCTCCAATGTCGTCACAACTTAACTTCATCAACATAGCTTCACAATCCCCTAGGTAGGACAAGGTAAAGGGCTAAATATGTAGTTAAGAAAAGAAACAGGCTAGGCTAACAGGGGTGACAAAAAGGGAGTAATCAATGCATGTGGCATTTGGCTATGTAACTCAGAAAACAACAATTGCCTCAAGTCAATGCATAAACAAGTCAATGTGATCTCAAGGAGTACCAATGCAAGTTCTAGAGAATAATAGCCAAGGAAGAGCATCACACATGAAAAGAGGGATTAAAAAGATGTTAGTCCATTAGGCTCAAATAACCTCACTAGGTAGATTTTTGGCTACCACCTATAATTAAGTCTCCCTTTGTAGGATCAAACCATCTTACCGCAAACCATTCAAGACACAATGAGTAAGGAAGATTCAAGAATAGTTCGGAATCATTCAATTCATGCATAGACTTCATATAAAGGAGGAATATAGAACCATGTCGAGCATACTATGCAGTTATCATGAGAGAATAGTTTAAATTGCAACCTAAAGTGAGGAAAAAAAAATCTATAATGCCAAAATCCTAGATGTACAAGTGTTGAAAAGTGACCCTCCCCAAAGCTAGCATATCACAATGTCCGCAATGTGACAAAGGTAAAGAGTAGACACAAAGAAAGGGAATGGTACTCACATAACCTCACTAAGGAGGGGAGAGCGAAAGTTTCGGAAACCCTGGTGACTGCATCCAAGTATTGAAGTTTTCCAAGATTGTAAATATGGATGACAAGTTCTTCTTTATAATGCACTACTATGCCTTAATCTCAGCAACTGAATGTTGAATTTTTGCAAGTGATCTCTCAATCGACATAGAAGATAAGTTAGCGTCATCATAAGTGCTAGATATAACCGGGGTATCCTCATTGTGAACATCCACTTTATCAACAATTTCTCCCATAGATGGAGAAGCCATGGAGTTTGTGAGTGTATACTCCATCTTCTCGTCACCTACTTCAAAGGTGATTTTCCCCTTTTTCATATCAATTATGGCTTCAGCAGTGGCCAAAAAGGGTTTCCCAAGAATGATGGGAACGTGTGCATCTTCTTCCATCTCCATAACAACAAAGTCACATGGAATAAAGAATTTATCCACTCGAAGAGGAACATCCTCAAAGATACTAAGTGGAAACTTGATTGTTCTGTCTGCTAGTTGGAGAGAAATGCGTGTGGATTTCAATTCACCCATGTTGAGTTTCTTGCAGAATGATAAAGGCATGAGACTTACACTAGCCCCAAGATCACATAAGGCATTCTTGATTTCAATATCACCAAGCTTAACAGGAATAGAATAAATGCATGGATCTCCTAGCTTCTTTGGAAGCTTGTTCTTCAAAATAGCACTACACTCAGCTGTTAGTGAAACAGTGACATTCTCTTTAATTTTTCTCTTGTTGGAAAGCATGTCTTTCAAAAACATAGCATAAGAAGGCATCTCTGAGATAGCATCCAAGAAAGGGATGTTGATGTGCAACTTCTTCAAAATATCAAGGAACTTCTCATACTTCTTCTCTAGCTTTGCTTGTGCCAATCATTGAGGGAATGGAACAGGATGGTGCAATAGGTATGATAGGAGGTTCCTTTTTCTCATTCTCCTTAGCTTCTTTTCCAAAGCCTTCTCACCTTGATCTTCTTCACTCAACCTTATAACCTCTTCTGCACTTTTCTTTTGCTCATTCACCTTCCTAGTAGGTTCTTAGAATTCTTTACCGCTCCTCAATGAGATGGCATGGATATGCCCCTTAGGATTTGGTTCGGTTTGCCGAGGAAGTTGGCGCCGAAGGTTTTGAGAGGTGACTGATTTGTTGAGCAAGTTGGGTCATCTGATTCTCCTTTTTTTAATTATAAGCATGAATTTGTTGAACGGAGTTGAACTAATTGAGTCAAGAAGCCGATTGATGAGGAAATCAGTGGCAAGTTTCCCGTTGTGGGGGTAAGCAATACTCACTTATTTACATTGTGATATTTCAGGTGCTTATGTACATTGTCATGTGAAGGCAATGGAGGCACACATGGGCAAGAGCATGCACAGATTAGTGTTGTGTTCACTGAGAGGACCTGATGGATGCTTTTGAGATCCCGTGTTAGGACTTGCCATGCTCACGTGAGGTCACATAACCATAACCAGTTGGTGGCTCAGCTAGTTCAAACTTAATGGATGTGTGAGGATCCATTACCAGACTTGGTGGTTTGAATAGCGAGCTTGATGGTATAGTGACAGGACAATCCATTACCTTTGTGGTGGCTTAATTTGTTTGAGCATTGATGGATTGATGAATCTATAACCTTTGGGTGGTTCAACTGGCAATTGAACTTGGTAGATTCATAGATATCAGGTTGGACTGTGATTGTCCTTAATGTGTCTATAGTTCTAAGACAGGACTTATAGACACATCGTGGCATACAATGTGATATTGTATGTGGCATACAATGAGATATTGTATGTAAGGTTGAGCTTGACCGCTCTTAATGTTTCCATATCCCAGCAGGCTTGGGTGGTCCTTGGAATGGACTTGATGGTTACACCGTTGTGATGCCTTGTGCATGATCTCACATGGTCGGTATCATAGTCCTGTAAAAGGGATGTTCTACTTTGTTCAAACTTAATGGATCGTGAGAGTCTATAGCCTTTATGGTGGTTTGACAAGTGGAGCTGATGGTACTCGGCGGTAACCGGCAGGGGTTGTGTTGGAATCCATGGCCTTTATGGCTGATTCATTTAATTGAACGTATCGGACATAATGATTCTATGGCCTTCGTGGCTGATTCAAATTTATTTGAACGTAATAGAACATCATATTTGAGTGTGAAGGGTTGGCCTCCTTCTGTCGAATGTCGTACTTGAAGGCATTCTAGAGCGCTAACTGGAATCCCAGGGTGATGGCCAGGATTGTTGTACTGTGTGTATGTTCACAATCATTTGAAAGACATGTGACTTGTCTTAACAGGATTATGAATTGTATGATCAACAATGTTGTATGCTGTTCAAGAGGTAATTCATGGATAACGTGGAGTTTCTCAAGCTCTGAGGGTAAGATATGTGCTATCGGGTCCCTTCTCTTTCCTGCAAGTTCAATCCAGTGGACACTTGTAGGTGAGGGGACACCCCATCTCACTAACATGCTAGTTCAATCCTTGGACACTAGAATGTAAGTATCAAACCTTCCTTTTACTGCTCAACTCTTGTTTTCCTAACTTCGCGTTTGTGGGGGATTGTTGGATAACATCCAATTGAACGCGAAGATTTTGAGGTCTGATTCGTCGCGCCCGACCGGGTGAGGGTCCGCCCGACCCGCCTGGGCGAGACGAGTCTTCAGCTGTTTTGTTCGCCCGACCGGGCGAAGCGAGATTCCTTTTGTTCGCTCAAGTTTCCTTGCGGGCCCGACCAGGCGGTCTCCGCTCGACCCTCCCGGGCGAAGCTCTTTTTCTGCGGTTTTCGGTTTCCGCGTTTGGCGTTGCTTAGTTTTTATACTTTATATAAATACCTCCTTCTAAAAACCGAGATGAATGATGGTGGACTCTCTTGAACCCTAAAACACAAGTCTACCTATTGTCTCTGAGATTTGAGCAGTTCTTGAGAAACTCCAATCCTTGATCCGGGTGCACGGAGTCGGGGATCGTTGTGTGAACCTTGGGGGACGAACGTCATCAGGAATCCGCACCGGAGATGGCGAAATTCGTTTCTAAGGCAGTGGCCTCCATACCACGGCGCAACGTTGTTCTCGTGGAATTCAATCAAGTTCAGTTGATTATTATCTGCAGATAAGTTTCTTCTATATATTGTATATTGTGTATCAATATCGTTTATATATTTGTTCTTCATGAGTACATCAATCATATTGATTATTTTCAACACTTATTTACCCCTCCCTTGGACTTGGACCTTCATTATCTTTATCCTCCTCGCTACTGCCCATTCCTACATTTTCCACCTTTAACATCATCTTCTTCTTCCTACAGCATACCTTCAAGTCCCAACACCATAAGCACAACCACCATAATCATCATCATCCTATACCAGGTAACTTAAATTGTCGCATTATAATGTCTTCCGACTTCCAATACCAAGTACCAAGTGGAGCTATTTGCTAACATAAAATATGGCAGATATTTATGTTACAAACACCGCAATTGTGCAATTAAACAAATTCCTAAATTCTCTTTTCTCGTTATCTTGCCCTCCTTTTCCTCAATTCAAATTGCTCTGCAAGCCATTCCTTTTTAAACCATTGCAATTGCCAGATTGATCAACACTGTTGCTGACCAATGGTCACTCAACGTCTCTTGTCTCACTCTTTTTAGCTGCTTTTTGTCGACTTCAGTTACAATTTTTACCACCATAGCACGAAATTAAACTTTTCCTTCCTTCTCCTTCATTATTTCTGCTTGATCTTCCTTTTTCGAATGGTAGAAAGAGAGAAGAAGCTATATGGTTGTGGCCATGGAGTTTACGAATAGAAAATGAGGATACGTTGGTTGGAGAAGAAGTTACGTTATCCACTTGGTTTCAATTAGGCACTGGGTGGAGAGAGAAACAAAGGAGGAGGAAGAAAATTTTATTTTTAAAAAATTAAATAAAATTAGAGGACCAATTAACACTTGCCACATCATCCCTTTAACTTGCTTATCAGGTCAATTCCGTTAAGGGACTATTTTCATAGGTAAATTCCAGAAGAAAAAGCCCAAACTTGGGACTACCATGAGTTAATTCATACTTCATAGGTGGGACTATTTAAAGAAGATGTGCTCAAGTTGGGACTGTCGTTATCAATTTTTCCTCTGAAATTTTCAAAGCCATATAAATTAAATAAGCGTAATACATATAGTGAAAGAGAGAGCAAACACAGAGGTTGAGAGAGACTTAACAAGATCAAGGCACGAAAGGCACCGGGTTAAAGATGAGAAATTGAAATACGAGGGGGGAAGAGATGAAGAGCTTAAATGGACTATTGTTATACTAGAATTGAGAATGAGATAAAGAACACTTCTAAGATATTCCTAAAAATTCAAAAATTCATAAGACGAGATAAAAGGAAAGAAAAGGAAAGGAAAAGAGAGGGGGAGAAATTAGTAATAGACTACAAAATTAACAAAAACATAACAATCGGGAGAGAGGGGAGGACAGAGAGAGAAGAGCACTTCAAAAGATTATCTACATTCTCAAAACCATAAAAGGAGTGAGAGATAGACAAATAGGAGGAAGGATAGAGATTGAGGGGTAGGGACGTAGGTTTTGATCAAGAGTTAGGTTTGTGACTTGATAGTGTAACGTATGCATTAATGAATAGTCTAATAAGAAAGTGTACCTTTTTTTGGTCATGAAGCTATGTTCAGTGATGTATGATGTACTACATCTAATCTTATACTCATAGGACAATTTCATTTTTTTTTTTTTACACCTACTTATATAGGAAATATTCTAAATGAAAATAATGGTCACGCGATTGAATTACAATTTATTATCAGAACTTCTTTAAGTCTCTAATATTCAAAACTTCCTACTGACATTCTTGCCTTTTATTATGCTCGAAAAGTCAAAAAGCGTTGTTCAAATTATTAGTTGTGACTAAATTGGTCAATCAAGCTAATGATGATGCATTGAGTGGATTAATATTGGTGGAGGGTATCTTACTACATATAGGACGGCCAGTTCAAAGATAGAATGAACTTTACGGAGATTTTTTCTTAAGCTTTGTCGCTTGTATTCTTTATATAAAAGTAATATGTAACCAAACCCGTTATCGAATTCTCATAGTCAGGCGGAGAGACCTTCACGCACGACCGACCTAACATCTTTTTATGGATATAGCAAAGGGATAACATTTTCGAGAAGGTGCAAGACCTTTGGTAGGTTTTGTAATCCGCACTTTGCTTACACTAGCAAGAATATATGCATAGCTTAATCATCTCACATGCAAGTTCACATGCTTTGACCTTTCTAAAATTAATTAACCTAATATTTGCAATTAGCTATTCGTAATATTTTTCGCTTTGTTGAGGGGCCGCGCGTGATAGCGCGTATCACACGCGATCCAACAACTAGTCAAAGAAAAAGAGAGAATAAATTGCATTTTGAGTTGTTTAAAAAAACTTAAAAGGGGGGCGAGGAAGCCAATCCTTAAAAAACTGCAAAGCAATTCGCTCGCCAATGCCATTGCACCAGTAAAAAACAAATAAACAATACTTCATATGTTCAATTACTTTCTTTGCTACTATGTCATTGCACTATGGAGATGTTTTTTGCTAACAAAACTTTGTAAATTATTAATCAGACAAAATATTAATAGACATAATTATGCCATTAATTTAATTTTGATAATGATGTCGGACGCATAGCATGCATATAAGACTAGTGTAATATAAAAGTAACACATTTACAAGGATGCAAGTCTAAAAATACGTCACAAGTCTCTTCATAAGGAAGCAATCCTATCAACATTGTAAGATTGCGAACATACATCTTAAACATAAATAAGAAAATGGAGTGCAGACATCATGTACTTATTCAAACTTCGCTAGAAACCACCATCAGAAGCTAATACATCCAGAGTAGACATTTAGATGCATCTATGTTGACGTGGTAACCAAGACTTCCTTCCCAAGTATCTCCAGCAGATACGAGAGTTCACTAGCAGCCTCTCCAGAAGATGCTGCAGTTACATATATGTCAATGTTAGGAGCTACAACAACTAAAAATACTCGATCGATTTTTCTTTTAAGGTAAGATGAATATCCCTTGCACAAGTGGATACAAAATTGGGGATCCCATTTTGCAAGGGGTAAGAACTGAACCCTTGTCTTAAGGGTGGAAAGAGTGCCTCCAACCAACTAGGCCAACCTTGATTCTTAAATATACTCAATCAGATGGGGTTACCCATAGTGAAATATATTTATAACTCAAGAACTAGCATTCCAATTTAGGAGTTAGGAGTTCAACATATATGGATTACCCATAGAAGTTACTATATAAATGAAACGTACTTATTACTCAAAAGCTAGCATCCCAAGATAGATCGAGTGGGAGATCAATGTTAAAAGTTGGAACGCCGACCTTCCCCTCTATTCCACATGGAGAAACCATGAGGCCTGCTATATATACGTGTCATACACACGCAGACCCGACACATACAGGCATTCCAGCCTCCACAGGACACATCCCAAACATCTTATTAGTAAGCTAACCCTCAATTTACATCTTTGGCCAGACGGGATTATTTGACCATGGGAGAAAAGGGAGAAAAGGTAAGCATAGGAAAGCAGAACACTCAACAGCAGAATTATTTGTCACTGCCTAAAACTGTAGACAGAATAGGCATGACACTACTGTGACAACCACATTCATGAGTTGCTTGGATGATGTGGATTCCAAGTCCAAAATCCAATAAAGAACACTCTCAGAGACACTTTGAGATCTAAGTCATAATTTTAGGATAGTTTAGCTTAAAATTCTCAATTTAAGAACCTAAAACTAACGATGGATGGATGGATGATTAAGTTTCAATGGAATATGGAAATTGAAGGATAGATCTCTCAATTCTCTCAAGAATATAGACCTCTCTAATTGCAACTCAGGAGATTCACATAAATTGCAACAAGTGTACTTTCCAATAGTCTACCAAGCAAAGCAATGCTCATTAACAATCTAAACGCATAACTGATTTTATATATTCATGAACCTTTTGCTCCTCAATGCGCCTTATGCTTTTCAGAAGTAAAGACCACACAAGACATGCAATCGCAACACAATTGCTTTACAACTTTTTTTTTTTTTTTTGTTTTTGAGGTGGGGAACCCTCTTTTTAAATCGTTAGCCATGCAGGATTATGGGCAAGGGAGAAAGGAGAGATAGGGCAACCATAGTGTTTGGGCCCAATATTCCCGATGCCCGATAATTGCGAGGAGATCCAATAAGCCCCCGGGCAGGGGGTACAAGGGTCCCACAGGGGGGTTGACCTAATCCCAGGATGCCTAGGGATCCTCCGATGGGGCTGGAAAGGCTTATTGCCTGAAAAGGCAACACAGCCAGTGGTCTCCCTGAAGCCCATCTTATCAATGTTCCCTTTATGGGAATCCACAACACTATAAATACCCAATGTCTCATCAATGAACAGGTAATAAAATTCTAGACCAACTGCTCAATACTTACAGTTAAGCATCCTAACTGACTTGAGCGTCGGAGGGACGATCCTGGAAACACCCCGGGGTAGTCTAACCTTCATCCTTGCAGGTCTCCGTGATACCTCTCGAGCACTCGGCTATTTGCAGCGGTCATCGATCCCGCGTCCTGACTAATCCCCCATCTTACAAGTTTTTACCCGAAACAGGTTGGCGCCGTCTGTGGGGATAGCCAAACAAAAAGCCATGGCCAATGCTCGAATATCCCGTCGAGCCCAGCAGCCTCCAAGCTCACGACCTCGACGAGGGAACCCCCCTCCCGAGGTAGAGGACGAAACAGCGGGCGACCCTCGTAGGGCCCCCAAACTCTCATAAAGACATCAATACATCCTCGAGGAAGTAGGTCCTCGAGAGGCAGCCAGTGCCGTCAAACGTGAACAACCTCGAGACCCTCGAGTTGAACCCCCTCGATTTGAGCAGCCCAGCCCAAATCTTGTCACTCAGCAGGACTTGCAGCAGCTGGCGGAGCGCCTCAGTGACAAACTCGAGCGAAGCCTTAGGACTCTCGTTTACAGTCTCCAGAACGGAGGAGAGGGGACGTCCAACAGACCTCCCGTCCCACGACTCACTATGGGGCAGAACGGGCGCAATCCTCCCCTCAACAACCCAGCTCCATAAGCGTCGACTTGGGCCCCCCAGAATTCGACTCGAGCCCCACGAGCTCCACTCCGAGACCCCACTAGCCGGGGGATGCCCTAAGACATCATCAACGAGCGATCTCTCGGGAATGGCAATCGAGATGCTCGTGAGGTCCTCGACGAGCCCGGGCTCGCTCGAGACAGGGAAGGAGAGACACTCCCAAACCATAACCGGGGGACGGGAAGGGGTCTCAGCAGAAGAAAGGTGACCCCGGAGCACGACAAAGAGGAGTCCAAAGCGGTTCGGCCCGAACGAAGAATCTAACGCTCACTTCGGAAACCTTGGTTTCATCACACCCTTCAGCGAGGAGATCATGCGGACTCCTAATCCTCGAAAAGTGAAAGTGCCACCCATCGAGCATTATGAGGGAACCACGGATCCCATCGACCACCTCGCCGCTTTCAAAGCACAAATGAGTGTGCAGACGGGGACCGAGGCAGCGTGGTGTAAGTTCTTTCCCACTACGCTGAAGGGGTTAACTCTCACCTGGTTCACAGAACTCCCCCCTGGCAGTATATCGGACTTCGCCTCCCTCGAGGCCGCCTTCAAACAAAACTTCATAGCAGGAAAAAGACATCGAAAGACTAGTATCCACCTAATGTCTATTAGACAACGAAGATATGAAGATTTAGCGGAATATATCAAGAGGCTTAACGAGGAGTCCTTGAAAGTCTCCGATTTACAGGATAGTGTAGCGTTCACTGCGCTGATGTCGCGTCTCTACCCATCAAGCCGATTCAAGCTGAAACTCGCGAAAAGTGATTTGGGGGACATCCAATGATGACGTTATATGCGAGGTCAATTTCCACGACAAGGAAGTCGACATTTGGGGGACAATATGTCCACCCTTGGGGTCAGTTAAGCTCCCTACGAGAATGGGGGAGGAGCGTCCTCGTCGACTTCCTTGTCGTGGAAATTGACCTCTCATATAACGTCATCATTGGATGTCCCATCTTCAACAAAGTCAAGGCTGTTATCTCTACCTACCAGCTACTGCTACAGTTCGATGCCGACGATGGAAATGTCGCTCAACTATTTGGAGATCAGAAATCTGCCCGAGAATGTTATGTCAACGGCCCTAAAAAACCAAGTGTGAAGGAGCAACCAGGGAAAAGAAAGCAATTTGAGCTGGATGAACCCCTCCCCGTAATGGGGCTTTATGTTGCTGGAAACCCAAAACGGTACGAGAGACCTCGACCAGTGGATGGGGACGAAGAGGTATGCATTGACGATAAAAGAGGAAGAACGGTAAGGATTGGCAAGCAGATTCCCGATCACACCCGAACTCGAATCATCGAGATAATCCGGGAATTTCAGGATGTGTTTGCATACACGGTTGACGAAATGCCAGGTATCGACCCTGAGATCATGGTCCATCGCCTCAATATCAAAAAGGGACATCGGCCAGTGAAGCAAAAAATGAGACATTAGGGTGTCGAAAGGAGCAAAGCGGCTGCTGAAGAAGTAAAGAAGTTGTTATCAACAGGTTTTATCAAAGAATGCCAATATACTGAATGGCTAGCTAATGAGGTGCTGGTCCGCAAGTCTTCCGGAACATGGAGGATGTGTGTCGACTTTACAGACCTGAACAAGGCTTGTCCGAAGGACGACTTTCCCCTCCACAAGATTGATAGACTAGTCGACTCGACTGCCGGACACGCCCTCTTCATCTTCATGGATGCCAATGCAGGGTACCACCAAATCCCCATGGCCAAAGAGGATCAAGTCCACACGGCTTTCACTACCAGTTCTGGAGTATATTGCTTCAAGGTGATGCCATTCGGCCTCAAAAATGCTGGAGCCACCTATCAACGCTTCGTCAACAAGATGTTTGGAAACCAAATAGGAAGAAACATCGAAGTCTATGTCGATGATATGATTGTCAAGAGCCAACAAGAAGGAGACCATGTTTCTGACTTGATGGAGACCCTGTCCACCTTATGCGCCCACAACATGAAGTTGAATCCGAAGAAATATGTCTTCGGCATGAAAGGGGGAAAGTGCCTTGGATTCCTAGTTGACGAAAGGAGCATCGAGGCTAATCCGGACAAAGTCCAGGCCATCATCGAGATGAAAAGCCCTCGAACCGTCAAGGAAGTCCAACGCCTAACTGGTTGCATGGCTGCATTAGGACGCTTCCAATCGAGATCGGCAGACAAAAGCCTAAATTTCTTCATAACCTTAAAACAATCGACCTTCAACTAGGACCAAGCAGCAGAAGAAGCATTTCAACGGCTAAAGGAACATCTGGCCAGCCTTCCTAAACTTGTGTCCGCCTTACCAGGAGAGACGTTGTTCCTGTTTGTGTATTTGGCTGTGTCAGACAATGCACTTAGCGTCGTCCTTGTTGCTGAAAGAGAGAAGAACCAGCATCCCGTCTATTTCATTAGTCACGCCTTTCGAGGCGCAGAAGCAAAGTACCCCCCTATTGAAAAAATGATATTTGCACTAGTAATTGCCACTCGCAAGCTCAAACCATACTTTCAGGCTCACCCCATCAAAGTGCTAACTAACCAGCCCCTGCGAAAGGTGATCGAGGGCAAGAACCAATCCAACCGGGTGACGGATTGGTCTAATCAGCTATATGGATTTTGGCATAGAGTTTGAGCCCCGTCGAGCCATCAAAGCCCAAGCTCTGGCCGACTTCATCGCCGAATGTACCTCAAGACCCGAGCATATCGAGAAAGGCTCCTGGGAATTATTTGTCGACGGGTCATCGTCGAAAGCAGGCTGCGGAGCCGAGTTGCTAATCCTCGACCCTCAAAGGAGCAGGACAGAGTATGCTGTAAAGTTCGACTTCATTGCCTCAAACAATGAAGCTGAGTATGAGGCTCTCCTACTTGGTCTACAACTCTGCAACGCAGCGGGAGCTAGAAACATCAAAGCCCATTCAGACTCTCAGCTCATCGTGGGACAGGTGACTGGGGAATTCGAGGCCAAGGAAGACAGTATGAAGATGTACCTCAAGAAGATCAAGGAGGAAGTAACCGATCTAGCTTTCTTCGCCATTGTCCACATCCCGCGATCAGAAAACCAGCAGGCAGATGCATTATCGAGATTGGCCAGCTCCACCGAAGATCTGTCACCCCGCCCTATTATGTGGGAAGTACTCAAATCCCCCAGCATAAACAGAGGGGTGGCTACTCTCGACAGGGGCCCTACCTAGATGAACAAAGTAGTGTCCTTTGCAAGGGACGGGGTATTGCCTACAGACAAGTTAGAGGCGGAAAAAGTAAGGAAGCAAGCTCGATGGTTCGTATTCCACGAGGGACAGCTATATAAGAAGTCCTTTACCCACCCACTCCTTCGATGCCTAACCCCACAAGAAGGAGACTACGTGCTTCGAGAGATACACCAGGGGGCATGCAGGAGCCACCAAGGTGCAAGAACCATCGTTGCTAAAGCCCTCCGATCTGGCTATTATTGGCCAACGTTGAAGCAAGATGCCTCGAACTTAGTCCTGAAATGCAAGGAGTGCCAGATGCATGCCAACTTACCCCATTGAGCTGCCAGTCCTTTGACTATTATCCAAACCCCACTACCTTTCGACATGTGGGCATGGATCTGCTAGGACCCTTTCCTCCCGCATCAGGCCAGCGGAGATTCCTGTTGGTCATTGTCGACTATTTCACGGAGTGGGTCGAGGCCGAACCACTAGCCTCCATTACTGACAAGCAGGTTCAACAGTTTATCTAGCGCAATTTGATCACTCGATTCGGTGTCCCTCGAGCCCCCATATCAGACAACGGGCGACAGTTCAACAGCGGGCCAACGAGAGACTACTGCTCTCGATTTGGCTTCGAAACCAGGTTCTCCGCTGTCAGTAGACCCCAAACCAATGGGTAAGCAGAAGCAGCCAACAAAGTAGTTTTGAAGGGATTGAAGACAATGCTAGAAGGAGCCAAGGGCTCATGGATCGATGACCTGCCTGGGATCTTGTGGTCCACAAGGACGATGGCTCGAGAAGCTACAGGGCAAACACCATTCAACTTGGTGTATCGAAGCGAGGTTGTGCTGCCTGTCGAAGTAGGCATCCCCTCGCCGCGGATCACCTTCTACGACCACAATAGTAACGAAGAGAAACCGGGTAAACCTCGACCTACTACCCGAAACTCGAGGAAACGCTCTCCTCAAGGCCATCTCCTACAAACTTAAGATCACCAGGCTCTTCAATCGACGGATCAAACATCGACCGCTGCATGTCAACGATTGGGTCCTACGGAAGTTTGAAGCCATAGGCAGGGAACCTCGCCTTGGCAAACTACAGCCCAATTGGGAGGAGCCTTACAAGATCACTAAGGTCGTTCGACCAGGCACATACCGCCTCGAAGACCAAGAAGGCCGCCCCCTGCCTCGACCATGGAACGCATACAACCTCAGGAAGCTCTATGTTTAAAAATGGGTCCTATCCTCGAAGTTCTACATTTTAAAGTTTCAACCCTCGAAATTAGGGGTATCTATTATGTACACTTATCCTTGGCGTGATTATAAGCCATCTTTTGTGAAGCTGACTCTCAGCCAATTTTGCAAGTCTCATGTATCGAAATATGCACCTTAAGTATACACCTATCGAGTGATGTTAAGCATAGACAAAAGAAAATTTCGAAGACATAAACTTGTTAAAACATAAAGTACATCGATGGGAGAGAAAAAAAATTTATTAATCAAGGGAAGTACAGGCCATCGAAATGGCAAGCTTACAAGCATGAGAAACACCTAAAAACTAGAAGTAAACTATAAAGGTCTAACGTTAACCCTTGTAGGAGCATGGAGGAAAAGAGAAGAAGATATGGGAGGCGGTATCATGGGTGCGGGGACATCAACCCTCGAGGTCTACAGCAGGAGCCTGGTCCTCAACCTGAGGGGCCTTCGCATCCTCCTCCCCTCGAGAAGCCTCAACCTCCACTTGGGAGAGGGCGATAAATCCCTCCTCCACCTCTTGCCAAGAAAGGCCAGGAGACAGCTTCTCAAGGACAGCTCGAACATCCTTGAGAGCCTCAGCAAGACCAACCTCGGAAGCCTGAAGGGAGGCGTCCTCGAGGAAGATCCTCCCTGCCTCGGAGACCTTCCAATTCTCGATGATCAGCTCCCGACAAGCGGTAGCTTCCTTGATGGCCTGGGTAGCCCTCTTGTCAACCTTCTCCGCCTTGGCCAAGGCCTCCTTCCGGTCCTTCGAGGCCTGGCGCTGCCTCCTACTGGCCGAGTCCCTCTACTTGGTGAGTACCTAGATAGTCTGTTGGGCCTTGGCCATCTTCTCCTCAAAGGATAATTGGTCCTTCTTGATGGCCCCCTCGGCCTCGGAGACCTTCAACTCAGCAATCCGAATCCGGTTGGTGAGGAAGCTCCTCTCATCGAAGGACATCTTGACTGCAGCAGGGGCAGTGCCCCGAGGACGGCAAGCCAGATCAGACGCCCTAATCGAGAGCTGCGAAAAACACACGCATAAGAAACAGAAATCACCGCAATAACAAAATCACCACAAAAAGACATACCTCGACAAGAATGGCCTTCAGGGCCTCGAGCTCCTGGCCATCGGTGGCCAAGCAAGCCGCTTCATCGGCAGCCGTCATCAGAGAAGGGGAGGCCCTGTCAAACCTCCCTGCTAGTTCCGCCCTCGAGAGGGCAGTAAACGGAACAAGAGCCGTCGAGGGGGATGACCCCTCGACCTTCAGCCTCTTCGCTGGAGCCTGCTGTACCCCAGGTGAAACAACGGGAAAAGTGAGGGGAAGAGTGGGCTTCTCCTCGAACTTGGTCTCGGGAGTCTCCTGCTTCACTGCAGGAGCTAGTGGAGGAAGGTGTAACACCCCGTAATTTTCACCCTTTATTTTTGGTGTTTATTTACATTAAAATGATATTTTTCTTAAAAATAAATAATTTATTATTTAGATTATTTTGGAACGTGTTGTGAAAATGTGTATATATTTTTATATGTTGTGATATATTTATATATATATATTTATTTTAAATTGTTAGTTAATTGTTTTAAAGGTTATATTAGATTCGTTATTTATTTAGGCGTTTAGGATGCAGTTTTGTCGCGTAGCGTTTTTGTAACGTTGTTGGACCGACTTGGGTGATGAAATGTTGTATCACGTGTGGCGTATCATGCTGGCCGAAAATCAGCAATTATGGAGTGGAGGATGAAGAGTTTTGGTGCTTATTAAGCTAACCTTTGAATATCTTGTAACCGCTCATTTAATCCCTCATTAACATTCTCCTAAACCCTTCATTTTTCCTTGCCAATAAATTCTGATTTTTAATCAGAGAAATTCAACATCATTCTTCATTAAGCCTCGTCATTTTCAAAGAAAAGAGAGAAGAGGAAGAGAAGTGAAAAATAGGAGAAAAGTTCATCCCGGTTTTTCCTGTCACACCTTCACGAAATTAACCATATCCGGATATCTAACCGTTGGATCATTCTCAAATTTGGACAGCACGTTTATAACATCTTGGCCTTCACTTTGACCGGACCGATTATGAATACGATCTTTTAATCGCCGAAAATCATGGTCGGACCAGAACAGCACGAAATGAGATTTTTCATTGTTCAAGAAGAAAACGCCTAGTGACTTGTTGCTACAATTATCGTTCGTTGTGCTTTGGGGTTAGAAGAGGAATTGGATTGCATGCGTAACTCATGATTGTCTCTTTAGACTCAGTTCTTCTCCCGACGATCCAGGTAACTAGTAGTTATCTTAGAACGATTGAGATTAGGGTATATTTCGGTATTAGATTATTACGCTAGGAAATTGTTTAAAATACTTTTTATATGAAATTATTGATGTAATTGTACGTGAATGTTCTTGATGTATGCTATGTGAATATTATGTGCAGTAAAATAATTTTCGTTTGATTTTTACTATTTATTTGATTTATTATACGTTTATGGCTTATTTGCAAAATAATTAGTGAACAAATTTTTTAATTGCCGAAATTATTTTTCGTGAAGCATGTTATGGGTGTATATGTTTTTCATGCCTTAGAATAATTTTTGTCTACTGTTTACAGGTTTATTTAATTGATTTATCTATTTTTGCATTTTCGTGTTTACTAGTATTTAAATCATGAATATTATATTTGGAGGTCAAAAATTTATTTCTTTGCATAATCTGTATTGCCGTGGGTTTATACATGTTATGTGAATTTTTGGTAATTTTTGGGCGTTTATTACTATTTTTAATTATTATTATATTGGCTTTCTTGAGTATTCTGTAAATTAACCTTTAAAATTACTTTTAGAGACCGAAAATTAGAAATAAAATTTTTACCATGTCCGTAGAGTCATAATGGTCGTATGATAATTTTTGTGATAATTTTACTGATCGTTTTTATTAGTTTAATAATTTTTATTGTGTTTTTGTTATGAGTTTGAGGATAGTCGAGAGAGGTTGAGCTGGAAGTCCCATCTAGCTCATCTTCACCACCCTCATCCTCTCCTTCCTGGACATCTTCACTCTCGGCATGGCCTCCCGGCCTCGGCGTCACCTTCAACCTCCGAAATCATGGCCATCAGCGCCCTCCGAGGGAGTCTCGAGAACCAGGGGAGAATCATCCTCGAGGTCAGCGGCCACGATGGCGTTATACTCCGCCACGACGAGGGTCCAGTTGGTCGAGGGAGAGACCTTAGCCAAAGCCTCCCGCAACTTGTTGAGGGTAACCTTGGTCGCAACCTCTGCCCCTGGAGCCCCATGTCCGCGGCAAAGTCCTTGCCCGCTGAAAGCTCGCCAATCGAGGATGACTTGCTCCCTAGCGGTCGAAGACTCATCCTTCGAGGAGTCATACTGCCTCTTGATTGAGTCACACTGACTCTGGGCATCACGGATCTTCTTCCTCCAGCCCTCCTCTCGAACAATAAAACTGTTCTCTTTCTCCTCAAGGTCTTTCTTGGCAGCCTCAAGTTCGAGCTTGTAATTCAAAGCGAGCTCCCTCTGCCCAGCGAGATCTTCCCGGAGTCGACGGAAACATATGGTATGTTGATTGCTCATGACGGCCATTCGAACCGAGCACTAAAAACCAACAAAGCGATGAAAGTAAGGGAACAGCAACATCGATCCATGAAGCATGAAGCCCTTCGACTTCCTCTTCCTCGCTCAAGGCCCGGCAGACCTCGACGTTCGCCTTAGTCATAATACGCTTGACAGCTAAGTCGAAGCGCCTGCTTTCTCGATCCCGAACAGCTCGGTAAAAGGCCTCGAAGCCTGCTCCGGTTCACTCGTCCGGGCCCTCTTTCGGCCTAGGGTCTTTTCCCCCTGATGAGGAGGTTCCCCTTGCGCCTCCACGGCCCTCGAGGAAGCTACGGTCGATCGAGAGGGTGGTTCGAGGGTCGCTGTCCTCCCCCTATCTTACACCACCGAGGGCGCCACGATATCCGCCGCCGAAGGGGGGCGATTACGAGGCCTCTTCACTGGGTCCTATCAGAAAAACGAAAGTTAGAACAAAAAACGAAACATGAGGCATAATGGCCAGATCGAGGGGTGAAAGTTACCTTGGGAGGGCGAGGGAATCGAGTCTCTCCCCTCGACACCTTATGACGAATCTGCTCCTGTACCCTCTGATTAGCCGTCAGTCGATTCTGCATGGCTTCACTAAGCTCTCGACGGGCAATGACTGCACAATAAACAAACAAAGGTTAAGTAAAGATACGTCACCAATCGAATCAAGTAGACACCTAGCAACGGAGGCCCTACCCTTGGGATAAGTCGGGCTCAATCCCATCGTAGAGAGGAAATGTTCGTCGCTTAGGTCCTCGGCACTAAGATTCCAATGGGTAGGGACCTGCTTTCGATCATCATTGACTATCGAGGTGATGGTCTGGCAGTAAATGGCAACCCTAGCCTTATCTTCCGACACTCTAGGCATCGACCTATTTAACGCCATATTCGGGCCCTCGAGGCAAGGAACAACTGGAAAATCCCACTGCTCAGCTCGATATACATACATGAACTCCGTACGGAAGTTCTGTTGGTTCGAAGGCATGGTCCCCACAATCTTATAGGGAAAGCGTGCCTGGAAGGTATACCAGCCCTCGCCGTTCGATGTCGCGGACATCACGACCAACTTTGTCAGATTTCGCCAGAGGGTCAGGGATGTCTCAACCTCCATCATATCGCATATAGCGAGGAACCCAACCATCGAGCCTACACTGTTGGGCATCAGCTGACAGAGGGCCATGTTGTAAGTGCTTAACACCTCAACAATAAAAGGATGAATGGGGAACCTTAAACCCAACTCAAGATAGGCCTTATAAAGGGCTACGCAGCCCGTCGAAGGGGTACATACAGTCTCATCGGGTTCAGGGATGTATAACGCATACGGATTTCGAATCCAATACGACGTCTCGAGGAAGCAGGTTATCCAACAAAAATTACATGAAAGGCCCTCGAACAAAGAAATGCGCAATGCCCTTGCCCTGGCTCCGGGTCTCCCCCTCTCTATCACTGGTACTCGGTTCATGAGAAAAATCTTCACTGCTTCCCTCCATCACTCGAACAACCAGGCTATCGAGAAGATGGTCTAAGTAACTCCTAATGGCCCGAGGTCGAGTAACGGTCACCTCGTATGGGGGGATTATTTATCTCCTTTCCCCCCATCGGATATTATAGAAGTCCCGTCGCTCGAGCACGGTAAGGCATCGAGCACCCGGGAGGGATCCGGGTAGTCGAATGCTACGAACACCACGGGCACCCCATTTATTAACACTCCGTCGAACAACGGCTCGAGCGGTGGTGGAGGGGTATACGAGCCAGACGAAGAACCCCCGTTATTTATCAAGAGGGGATCCTGTCAGGAAGGGTCCATTTATTAATAAAAAGAAGCGAAAGAAGTAGGTCGTACCTTATACGAAACGCACTAGAGATCCTTTACTTCGACGAAAGACGCCGGTCGACTTGTGTGCCCTCAAGATATAAGTCTTTTACGCAGCAACAATCCAAAGAAATGAGTACGGGACAAATGACGTGGTCCCCCCTATTTATAAACAATGTCGTACGAAACGGTTGGTATCTCGCGGGCTTAGAGAACTCCAAGAAGCAACAAGGCTAGCATTGGGCCCTAAGCCAGGCCCAACAATCATCCTAACCAGGACCACCAGCCTTAGCTGCCCAAACCAGTCCACCGCAGCTCACCGGGTTGACTGAACTCAGCTAAGTCCAAAGACCTATGATTAGGCACTTCACCCAGATCGAGTGAGGGATACTCCAAGTCACCCCAACTATTGAAGTCGGTGCCCGTCAAGTGCTACGGCACCAGGACACCCCTCGGGGCACATGGGTCTTATAGGCCCTTGAAACACCCCAGAGCGATGGTTCGGGATGCCCCTCAACACAGGGCTTACTATCGCCTAACATTCCTCAAAGCGGGATCCATCACACGCCCCTCGAGATACATGGGGCTCATCAGCCCCTGAGACATCTCGAGCGAGGTCAAAGACGCCCCTCGAGATACATGGGGCTCATTAGCCCCTGAAACATCTCGAGCAAGGTCAAAGATGACCCTCGAGATACATGGGGCTCATTGGCCCCTGAGACATCTCGAGCGAGGTCGAAAACGCCGCTCGAGATACATGGGGTTCATTGGCCCCTGAGACATCTCAGCGAGGTCAAAGACGCCCCTCGAGATGCATGGGGCTCATTAACCCCTGAGACATCTCGAGCGAGGTCAAAGACGCCCCTCGAGGTACATGGGGCTCATTGGCCCCTGAGAAGTCTCGAGCGAGGTCAAAGACGCCCCTCGAGGTACATGGGGCTCATTGGCCCCTGAGAAGTCTCGAGCGAGGTCAAAGTTGTCCCTCGAGATGCAGGGGGCTCATTGACCCCCGAGACATCTCAAGTGAGGTCAAAGTTGTTCCTCGAGATACATGGGGCTCGTCGATCCTTGAGACGTCTCGAGTGAATTCTAAGATACCCCTCAAGATACACGGGCCTAGCCCAAATCAAGGATAGATTCAACTTTCCGCGAAACATGCGACTTCGGAGGAGCCCTCCCCCACACATTTCGCGTGGGGCTAATGTTTGGGCCCAATATCCCCCGAAGCCCGATAATTGCGAGGAGATCCATCAAGCCCCCGGGCGGGGTACAAAGGGTCCCACAGGGGGTTGACCTAATCCCGGGATGCCTAGGGATCCCCGGATGGGGCTGGAAAGGCTTATTGCCTGAAAAGGCAACACAGCCAGTGGTCTCCCTGAAACCCATCTTATCAATATTTCCTTTATGGGAATCCACAACACTATAAATACCCAATGTCTCATCAATGAACAGGTAATAAAATTCTAGACCAACTGCTCAATACTTACATTTAAGCATCCTAACTGACTTGAGCGTCGGAGGGGTGATCCCACAAACACCCCCGGGGTAGTCTAACCTTCATCCTTGCGGGTCTCTCGTGATACCTCTCAAGCACTCGGCTATTTGCGGCGGTCATCGATCCCGCGTCCCGACTAATCCCCCATCTTACAAGGTTTTACCCGAAACACATAGGAAAGCGAAATTTTGCACAATATGACAAAGATAAGCAAAGATAATTATCCATCATTGCCCTAGACATGCCAACATTAATAGATTCTTATATAACGACAAGGTCAAACAATAATCATAAACTTCAAAAGCATCACAAAAATATTCACAATATAGATATACCAAGTTGATGATCAAGTCTTCCGTCAAGAGCTATCTCTCTCTATTTATCCTAATAATAACTTCTTGTAACTGAAAAAATAAATCACATTTCTACAATTTTCTCGACCAACCATAGTCAGCAGTTCCTTGTAGTATTCCAATGATCCAATGTCAGTGGGGAGGCACCAGTAAAAAAAAAAAATTCTAGTTATGTTCACATATGTATCAGCGTGATTGCTATCACAACTAGAATTAGATTGTGATGACAATCACTTAGATACTCTACAGATGAGAATGATATATTGCTGAACTTGAAAATCTGGGTCCCCCTAGTGTAATGAATCAACCTCTCGGAAGCTTGTACTTACTATCTTTGTTTTACTGTCCATTCCCAGATTATCGATCAAAGATTGATTTTCCTTTTTAATTTATCATTCCATTACACGTAGTTATGCAAATATATAGTTATATACGTTAATTTCACAAAGTTGAAGTGTTTGTTGAAGTCATTGTCAAGTTTGTTCTTAAGAATTTGTTTTTCTTTTCCCATTTATGGTAGTTCTATGCATATTTTAGCTTAAAGAAGCATAATGGTATGTTCCTTCCCATATAATTTTACCTAGATATTGCATGTATAGCTCCTAAATTTTTATTACACAAGCCAGTTATTCTAACTATAAATGGAGATTTTTTAATTGTGTGTTTTCAACAACTTCAAGAAGTTCACTTCATAATGAGAGGGTTAATAACTACTTTGCATAGAGACCTTTTTAATGTCAAGGTCTCATGGTCGTTGTTGAGGCTGTTACATATAAGCCTCTGGTACAGAAAATTCTAGGCTACTAGCTAGGGCTAAAAAAGGGTCATACTGTTTAGCTAGGGCTATAAAGTACTGTAGATTATTCTAGTGGACCAAATATGTTATTCCTAATAAAATGATGTCTCTCTCCCTAGTGTGGATGTTGGAATGTAGAGCTAAATAAGGGTCATACTGTTTAGTTTGTGCAAAATTTAAATGTTGAATACTTATCATGCCTAAAAAGTACTGTCAATTATTCTAGTGGACCAAATATGTTACTCCTAATAAAATGATGTCTCTCTCTCCCTAGTGTGGAGGCTGGAATGTAGAGGACTGGTGTAATTGGAACAAAGCTGAATCACATATCTTCTACTGGCAACAGGGCCAACAACTCACAGAAAAGACAACTATAGTTGAAATAGATATAATTACGAACTTATAATATCAGAGTTATGATCGACAAAGGGAGACATGAGAGCACTTTACCGTCCTAAGCAACATCCTCTTTGACGGTAGACTAGATTATGAGTTGTAGATATTTAATTAGCAACTTACGGTGATTGGCTTGATCTTAAAAAGTATTGAAAATTCTCTGTCAAGCACGTGAACATGTGGTCCATTTGGGAAAAAAAATACATAGATTGTTGTGCAGCTGCTTAGCTAGTGCCAAGAATCTATTATCACAAATGCAAAAAAAATGGCTCAAGTAGTGACATATAGCTTGTTGCCTTGTTCAGTGCTTATGTCGGGAGAAAGAAAAAACACCTCAGCAACTGTCCTTGTTTTTAGCAATTCAAAGCAGTTTGGCAAAAGAGTTCTTTCTAATGTTGGTGAGTTGGCTGGCAAGAGGGAAATTAACGCGGACTTCGTCCCCAAGATTACAAGAATGCAACGATCTTTGAGCAAAAAAAAAAAGTGGTGAGGTCCTTAATAGGGAAAGCGTGTTCAACATACTCCCTCCGTCTTTTTTTATTTGCTACATTTCGCCATTTGGGTGTGTCTGCTTTATTATTTCTTTACATTTCCAACATTACTACAAATGATAATAAAACAAACATCCAAAAGTTCAAATCAAAAAAATTAAACTCACTTAATCAAATTCCCTAAACCTACCCAACCCACCTAACTCTATTTATTATCCCACTCCCTCCATTTAACCCTACCCCAACCCCCCTATAACTACTCCCTCCAAAACCCTAATCTCATTTTCTTCCGTCATTTTCTTCTCTCCTTCCGACTCTCTCTCTCTTCCGACCGTCACTTTCCTCTCTCTCTTCTTCTTCTTCAAACCCTCGTATCTAGGGTTTTTTACTCCAAAATTGTTGAAAAATACGGTAGATTAATTATCTACTCTTTTCTCGCGATCATTATAAACCTAGATTTTGTCATTTTGGAGTGATTTCAAACGAGTCCCCTGTTTCTTGGGTATTTTGAGTGATTTTGGGTATTTCATGGATGAGTTAACTCCGAAATCAAAGAAACGGCTCTTTGATTTGATGGACGAGTTAGATGCGGAGGCTAAAAATTCTAGGGTTGCAAAAAAATCCTTGGATTTTGGTTCGTTTTGTTGGTCTTGTGGCGCGCCTTCAAGAAAACCACCGAGATCTTCAATTTGGTGGTGTATTTGAGGGCAAAAACCCGAAAACTTGGAAGATCCACCTCCGGAAGGCTTTAAATCATGGCGAGCTTACCTCTCTTGGTATAAAAACCATCTCGAAATGGTTTCGGAGAGTCCCCTTTCAAATTTTGACTCGAGATCGGTCCACTCCTTAACTTAAATCTTTGTTTTTAAAATTTTAGGAAGTTTTTTAACATGCTTTGCCTGTGGGGTTGCGTTTGATTAGATTGCATGTTTAGGTTTTTGTGTTTTTTTCATGTTTTAGCCTCGATTTGTTTATACGCATGTTGTTTATGCCTCGATCCGTTTAAAAACTTGTTTATTTTGCCTTGATTTGTTTAATTTCGTTTATTTTGCCTTGATTTGTTTAATTTCTGTTTATTTTGCCTTGAGTTGTTCTGTTTATACGATTTTTTCACTTGATCTGTTAAAACATGTTCATTTTAGCCTTCATTAGTTCTCGTTTATATGATATTATGCCTCGATCTGTTTAAAAACTTGTTTATTTTGCCTTGATTTGTTTAATTTCGTTTATTTTGCCTTGATTTGTTTAATTTCTGTTTATTTTGCCTTGAGTTGTTCTGTTTATACGATTTTTTCACTTGATCCGTTAAAACATGTTCATTTTAGCCTTCATTAGTTCTGTTTATATGATATTATGCCTCGATCTGTTTAAAAACTTGTTTATTTTGCCTTGATTTGTTTAATTTCGTTTATTTTGCCTTGATTTGTTTAATTTCTCGTTTATTTTGCCTTGAGTTGTTCTCGTTTATACGATTTTTTCACTTGATCTCGTTAAAACATGTTCATTTTAGCCTTCATTAGTTCTGTTTATATGATATTATGCCTCGATCTGTTTAAAAACTTGTTTATTTTGCCTTGATTTGTTTAATTTCGTTTATTTTGCCTTGATTTGTTTAATTTCGTTTATTTTGCCTTGAGTTGTTCTGTTTATACGATTTTTTCACTTGATCCGTTAAAACATGTTCATTTTAGCCTTCATTAGTTCTCGTTTTATATGATATTATGCCTCGATCCGTTTAAAAACTTGTTTATTTTGCCTTGATTTGTTTAATTTCGTTTTATTTTGCCTTGATTTGTTTAATTTCCGTTTATTTTGCCTTGAGTTGTTCCGTTTATACGATTTTTTCACTTGATCCGTTAAAACATGTTCATTTTAGCCTTCATTAGTTCCGTTTATATGATATTTTGCCTTGATCTGTATATATATGTTCATTTTAGCCTTCATTAGTTCTCTTTTATATGATATTTTGCCTTGATTTGTTAAAACTTGTTCATTTTAGCTTTCTGTTTATATGATATTTTGCCTTGATCCGTTAAAACATGTTCATTTAAGCCTTCGAGTTGTTCTCGTTTATATGATATTTTGCCTTGATCCGTTAAAACATGTTCATTTTAGCCTTCATTAGTTCTCGTTTATATGATATTTTGCCTTGATCCGTATATATATGTTGATTTTAGCCTTCGTTAGGTCTGTTTATATGATATTTTGCCTTGATTTGTTAAAACATGTTCATTTAAGCCTTGAGTTGTTCTGTTATATGATATTTTCACTGATCTGTTAAAACATGTTCATTTAAGCCTTGAGTTGTTCTCGTTTATATGATATTTTGCCTTGATCTGTTAAAACATGTTCATTTTAGCCTTCATTAGTTCTCGTTTATATGATATTTTGCCTTGATCCGTATATATATGTTGATTTTAGCCTTCATTAGGTCCGTTTATATGATATTTTGCCTTGATTTGTTAAAACATGTTCATTTAAGCCTTGAGTTGTTCTTCGTTTATATGATATTTTGCCTTGATTTGTTAAAACTTGTGCATTTTACCCTTGATTAGTTCTCATGTTTATATGATATTTTGTTATATATATGTTCATTTTCCTTTATTTGTGTGTGTGTTGGTGTGATCCTCTATGATGAAATAGGATGTTACATCCAAATTGTTACTCCATTTTGCATTTAATCGGTGGTAAAATGAATAGAATTGTAGTATAAAGAATTGATGAGGCATTTGTGTTATATTTTGGTTTTTGTTTGGCTGTCCAATTTAGTTTTAATGACATATAGAAAGTTTACATGAGAGGTGCACTATGTTCCTCAATGATGAATGAGGTCGATGATTTATACTAAGGACATTATGCCTTTTAA